>WBNO01010670.1:30297-42254 GCA_013400575.1 Peucedramus taeniatus
CCCCGGGCCCCGCCGCGCATGCGCCGCCGCGGGCGCAGCCGCATGACGTCATTCACCGCCACCGCCCCGTGTCCCACCCGCCGGCGCGTGCAGGAGGCGGGGCCATCTCAGGCCACGCCCAAGTAGAGACCACGCCCCCTTGGTGCGTTTCTTAAAGGGGTAGCGTCCCTTTTTCTCCCGCGCACAGCGGTGACACCCGCGTGTCCCCCGCCCGCGGCCGTGCCCCCCAGTGTCACCCCGTCCAGAGCCAATGTCACCCCATCCACAGCCCCAGCGGTGCCCGCCCAGCCCTGTCCCCAGCTGTCTCCCATCCACAGTCATGTCCCCACCCGTGTCCCCCAGCCGGGACCCCTGTCCCCCGTCACGACCCTCAGGTGTGTCCCCTAATTGCAGCCATGTCCCCTATGCCTGCTCACGTCCCGTCTCCAGCCGCGTCCCCCCAGCTGTGACCCACAGGCTCAGCCGTGTCCCCAGCCGTGTCCCCATCCTCACCCCTGTGTCCCCCCAGCCGCGTTCCCTGTCCGCACGTGCCGGGGGGTGACACGTCCTCACCGTGTGACCCCCGAGGGGGATCAACTTCCTCATGGCCTCCAAACCCACATCCTCCCCCAGCTCTGTCACCTCCCGGGGTGCCCGGGGGCCACCCCCAGCTGTCGCCCTCAGCGGGCCCGGTGTCCCCGCGTGTCCCAGGTGAACGGGCGGCTCCGCCTCGTCCCTCCCCTCGGCGCCTTCCCCGTGCCCGTCACTGGGGATTAGCGCAGGGACAGCCCCGGGCTCGGGGACAGGCACAGGGGACAGGGCCACCCGCCACCTCGCCTGGATGTAGGAGGCCTGGCCGAGCGGCGAGGAGCGAGGGTGACATCCCCCATCCCTGCGCTGGGCGAGGACGGGGACCCCCCCGCGCCCCCCCGGCCTTTGGGGGCACCATGAAGGACCGGCTGGAGCAGCTCAAGGCGGTGAGGGACCCCCGGCGTGGGGAGGGGACAGGAGACACCCCCAGGGGACCCCTCAGGAAAAGGGTGACACCGGGACGGGGGTCCCCGAGACCCCACCCCACGGTGGGAGGGGGCATCGCGGGGAGAGGGGACCCCAAAAACCGAGCCTGTGGTGGGTGGGGACGTCACGGGGTAGATGCCACCGAAACGCCACCCCACGGTGCGTGGGGGTGTCACGGGGATGGGGGGACCTCAGAGCGCATCCCATGGTGGGGCTGGGGTCCTGGGGACACCCCAGTCCCTGGCGGGTGGGGACAGCAGGGGATATCGGCACCGAGACCCCACCCCGCTGTGCGTGGGGTGTCACGGGGGTCACCCCGAGGCAGGTGGGGGACCCCGAGCCTCCCAACGCCGGGGCTGTCAGGTGGGGGGGACTGGAGGGGCCATCCCTGAGCGCTTTGGGGATGGCCCCAAAGTGTTTTGGGGTGACGTGGCCTCCCCTAATCGAGTCCCGTCCCCCCATCCCTCACCGTGGGATGCAACAGGGGGACACCGCCCCCCCTCCCCCCCCGGGCCTGTGGGGGTGTCCATCCCGAGGGGGTGGTGGATTTGGGGTGCCCACACCCCGCTCTGCACCCCACAGCCCCACGCTGCTCCGTGTTCCTGCCACCAGCGCCGCTTCCTTCTCCCCTTTCCTGCTCCGCCCTGGGGCCCCATTTCCCCCCACTTCCCCCCATTTCCCCCCACTCCTGGGGGGCTCCCCCTGCTCCCCACGGGCCGTGGGGCTCCCAGCAGGCCCCCAGCTCGCGGCCCGGCCCCTCGGCATGGCAGGGAGGCTTGGCAGGGATTTACCGGGATTATGGAGCCATCAGATAAAGCCCTCGGGGGGGAGAGAAGGGATTAATTTTATTTTTACTCCAGCAGCAGGAGGAGGGGGGTGAGGGGTCCCAACCTGGGGTCTGTCCCCCTCTCCAGGACACCCCAACAACACCCCCGGGGTGCTGGTGGAGCTGAGGGGGCGAGGGGAGGCAGAAGGGCTGAGACTGAGTTTTGGGAAGGGCTGGATTTGGGAGCACGTGGGTGGGGGCCTGGGCACGACCCCAGGGTGAGGGGCACCAGCCCCCTTTGTGCCCCCAGGCTGCCCCAGACCCTCCGTGGGGCCACGGTTTGGGACATAAACCCCGTCCCATCCCCATCCCATGGCTGTCCCCGTTCCCTCCCTCTGGCCAAGCCCAGCAATCCCTTAATTCCCAGCCACGTGTGGCCAGATGTGAGCTGGGCTTGGCCCCCCCCGGCCCTCCCCCGCTGCAGATGTCCCCCCCGGGGCCACCACGTCCCCATGGCTACTGCCCCCGTGTCCCTGTCACCCCCGGGGGGCCCTGGCAGGGCACGGGGTCCCCCTGAGCGCCGTGTCCCAACAGAAGCAGGATGCGGACGATGAGGAGGAGCTGGAGATCGCCGTGGACAACACGGCCTTCATGGATGAGTTCTTCTCGGAGGTGAGGGAGGGCTGGGAGCGGGGCTAGGGGGGGTAGGGCAGCCTCTTAACCTCCCCAAAATCCTCCCGGGCGCGCCCAGATTGAGGAGACCCGGCAGAACATCGACAAGATCTCAGAGAACGTGGAGGAAGCCAAGAAGCTCTACAGCATCATCCTCTCAGCCCCCATCCCAGAGCAGAGTGAGTGCTGTCACAGTGTCCCCACGGCCTCCCCTGGCCACAGGGTCCCTCCCTGGGGACGTTCCCACGGTGGCTCACACCGGTGATCTCACAGAGACCAAAGATGACCTGGAGCAGCTGACGGCAGAGATCAAGAAAATGGCCAACAGCGTCCGTAACAAGCTGAAGAGTGAGTGGCCCCGTCCCCACCGCCGTGTCACGGGTGTCCCTGTCCCCCTGGGACTCTGGGATCACGGGGGCTGGCAGTGGGAAAGGTTCCTGGTGGGTTGAGGTCTGTCTCTCTCCAGGTATGGAGAGGAACATCGAGCAGGACGAGGCACGATCCTCCGCCGACCTCCGGATACGCAAGTCCCAGGTGAGCTCCGGCCCACAGCCAGTGTCCCCGGGTCCCACCCTGTCCCCCCACGGGCTGGGGATGTGGCACTTGTGTCTGGGGGTCCCCAAGTCTCCCAATTCTATCCCCAGCAGCACCTGGTGATGCCAGGCTTTGTGTCCCTCTGTCCTGTCCCCAGCAGTCTGTCCTGTCGCCCTGTGCTGGGACATGCTCCCCTGGCTCTCATGCCACTGTCCCCACTCCCAGCATGATGTCCTGTCCATCCTGGGACCAGGAACACGCCATGCCCAGAGTGTCACTGATCTGACTTCCTGTCCCCAGCACCTCATCTTGTCCCCTGGGCAGTGTCACACCTCGGTCCTCGCTCTGTCCCCTGTGAAAATGGCCCATGGGGATACACCGTGCCTGGGGTGTTCCACATCCCTGTCCCCAGGACCAGGTCCGGTCCCCCAGGGTCACACCATGCCCTGGGGTGTCCCCATCCCAAAGTCCCCGTCCCCACCCTCATGTCCCTGTCCCTGTCCCTGTCCCCAGCACTCGGTCCTGTCCCGCAAGTTCGTGGATGTCATGACCAAGTACAACGAGGCTCAGGTGGATTTCCGGGAGCGCAGCAAGGGCCGGATCCAGCGCCAGCTGGAAATCAGTGCGTGACCCAGCCCCGCGGGCATCCAACCCTCCTCCTCCATGGAGTGGGAGGAGCCAGCTCCCACAGGCCCCTCCCATTTGACCAAGTTTGGTCATGTGGGTGGAGCCAGACCGGTCAGACCCCGCCCCTTATCCCGGACTGGGCGTGGCCCGTTCCCACCTTTCCCCACGTGCCCGCAGCCGGCAAGAACACGACGGATGAGGAGCTGGAGGAGATGCTGGAGAGTGGGAACCCCTCCATCTTCACCTCGGGGGTGAGCCCTGATGTGGGGGACACCGGGGACACGGGGGTGTGTCATGGGGCCAGGCCTCCCCGCTGACTGTCCCTGTCCCTGCAGATCATGGACTCGCAGATCTCGAAGCAGGCGCTGAGCGAGATCGAGGGGCGGCACAAGGACATCGTGCGCCTGGAGAGCAGCATCAAGGAGCTCCACGACATGTTCGTGGACATCGCCATGCTGGTGGAGAATCAGGTACGGGGACACACGGGGACCTGGCCGTGGGGACACAGGGACACGCAGGGACCCGGCCGTGGGGACACAGGGACACGCAGCGACCCAGCCGTGGGGACACAGGGACAGGGGGACCTGGCCATGGGGTCACAGGAACAGGCAGGGACCCGGCCGTGGGGACACAGGGACACACAGGGACCCGGCCATGGGGACACAGGGACAGGGGGACCTGGGCATGGGGTCACAGGAACAGGCAGGGACCCGGCTGTGGGGACACAGGGACAAGGGGGACCTGGCCATGGGGACACAGGGACAGGCAGGGATCCAGCTGTGGGGACAAAGGGACAAGGGGGACCTGGGCATGGGGTCACAGGGACAGGCAGAGACCCGGGTATGGGGTCACAGGAACAGGCAGGGATCCAGCTGTGGGGACACAGGGACAGGGGGACCTGGCCATGGGGTCACAGGAACAGGCAGGGACTTGGGTATGGGGACACAGGGAGGAGCAGGGACCTGTGGGCAGTGTGAACAGGGAGCTGAGCATGGGGACAAGCAGGAAGCTGGGTATGGGGTCACAGGGATGACCTGCCTCTGGGGACATGGGCGTGAGCAGGGATTTGGGCACAGGGTCACAGGGACGAGCAGGGACCTATGCATAGGGTGACCAGGGACAAGCAGGGACCCGAGTGTGGGGTCACAGGGACCTGCACGGGACCATGGAGCGTCCCAGGGACCTGCACAGGGAGATCCAGGCACGGGCTGGGGTGGTGACCACTGCACGTGTCCCCATGGAGCCACCCACCACCCCGTGGTGGCCTGCAGGGGACACAGGAGTGTCCCCCACGCTGTGGTGGTGCCGTCCCCTCTCTCAGCCCCCTCTCTGTCCCCCATGCCACACGAGGAGCCGCCGCGTGCCCCGGGGACGGGTGAGTACCGGCGCGTGCGGGCGTGCCGCGTGCCCTGGGGCCGTGTCACCGTGTCCCCACCGAGCCTGTCCCTTCTCCCCCAGGGTGGGCTGACGGCTGACGCGGAGCCGAGCAGAGCGCGGAGATGAGCCGGTGCCGGGGCCAGGCGCAGCAGGTGGGTGGGTGGGTGGCAGCACCCCCGGGGTGCTCTCAGTGTCCCCCCCCCCTCTCTCTGTGTCCCCCCCGGGTGCTCCGTAGGGAGCCATGATCGACCGCATAGAGAACAACATGGACCAGTCCGTGGGGTTCGTGGAACGGGCCGTGGCCGACACCAAAAAGGCTGTGAAGTACCAAAGTGAGGCCAGGAGGGTGAGACAGACTGATGGCCCCGTGTCCCCCCCTCCATAGCCACCAGTGTCCCCTCTGAACCCCCCCAATGTCCCCTCTGTAGCTCCCAGCATCCCAGAGGTACCCCCAGTGTTGTCCCCTCTGGCCCTCATTGTGCTTTCACATCTCGTGGTGTTCCCAGCACCTCTCCATATCCTCCAGCAGCCCTGAGATCCCTTTATTTCCCTCAGTCACCTCCTGTCCCTCTCAGCCACCCCTTATATCCCCAAGCTGACCCAAATAACTCCCACCTCCCCCCAGTGACCCCATGGGAGGTTGTCAGCCCTGTCCCTCTCTGTCCCACTGCCACTCCTGAGCCTCCTCCCACCCTCAGGTGTGATGAGCTGGTGAGGACTCAGCCCCTCCTGCCCCATCCCCAGGGCTCTGCAGCACCTCTGGCTCTTCAGGGTCCCTCAGTGCCTCCGTGTCCCCCCACATGGGACAGGTGCCACCACCCCCAACTCGCCCCTGTTCCCCCAGAAGCTGCTGACTTTGGTGGCAGTGGTCATGCTCTTGCTGGGGACAGTTGCCCTCATCATTGGACTCTCAGTGGGGCTGAACATGAAATAGCCCCTGGGGCAGGGGACTGTAAGTGCTGGGGGGCAGGGGACCCCCACTGCGGGGACACAGAGCCCTGGGGGATCCCAATGTCATCTCCTGCTTTGGGGGCTCCAGTGCTTTGGGATTTGGGGCTGTTATGGGGCTGGGGGTGCTGGGTTCTGGCTTTGGTGATCTCAGGTCTGTGGTGCTTGGGGTGTTCTGTGGGGGTCTGCAATGTTTGGGGTCTCTGGTGCTCTGGGGTCTGTGTTTTTTGGGGGTCTGCAGTGCTCAGGTGTCTGTGATGTTCAGGAGTCTCTGTTGCTCAGGGGTCTGTGCTCTTTGGGGTCTGCGTTTTTTGGGGTTTGCAGTGCTTGAGGGTCTGTGTTCCTCGGGGGTCCGTGTTGCTCCAGGCTCTGGATTTTGTCTCTTCCCCACATCCATCTCTGCCATCCCCGCTCCCTCCTTCCTGCTGCAGCCCCCGTCCCCTTCCCTGCCGGCACCTCCAGCTCCCCTTTCCCTCCTCCAGACGCTCCCGACCATCCCAGCGATGTCACCTCCCGGCGGGATCCTCCCCAGCTCTGATCCTGGACCCCTCCTCTCCCTGCTGCTCCCAGCCCTCCGTGTCCCGGTTCCCGCTGCAGCCTCCAGCACTGCCACCTTTCCCGCCCGTCCTGCCGGTCCCTGGGACCTGCCCCTCATGTCCCCACGGAAGGGGACAGGATTCCATCCGTGGGGACGTGGCCACTGTTGCCTCAGCCCCAGCGAGGGGTGACAAGGACACAAATCCCAGCGGGGTGGGCATCCCGCTGGAACGAGGGCGGGAATAGGGACAGGACACGGGGTTTGTTGTCACCATGCTGTGACAGACGGAGCTGTCGGGGTCGCCGTCCCCTCCTGGCTTTGATGTTAGGGCGGGGGAGTGTTTGATCATGGATATTTAAGTCCTGTTGTAATAAAACCCCGCTGATCCCGCCCTGCGCCTCCTCTCCGTGCTGCCACGGGAACGCCCAAAGCCACCGGCACGGCTCCGGCTCGGCTCCCGGTGTCCGGGCTTTTGGGGGCTGCACCGGCCCCGTTTCCCAGTGCTGTGGGACACGAGGAGGAAGCGTGGGGCTGGGGACACCCCCAGCTCCCGGGCCCTGCCCAGGCTGTCCCTCCCCACCAAGTTTTTGGATAAGTCACGGTGATCACCTGTCCCAGGGCACGCTAGCACTGTCACCTCCCTGTGCCACGCAGGACCAGCCCTGCCACCTTCCCTGTCCCCTCCCCAGCCCCTGTCCTTGTCCTTTGCCCTCTGTCCTTTCTCCCCAGTGCCCAGTCCCTATCCTTGTTGTCCCCCTCCCCACTCCCTGTCCCCTCCCCAGCCCCATCCGTATCCCCTGCCCTCCTCCCCAGCCCATTCCCTGTCCCCTCCCTAGCCGTGTCCCTGCCTCACATTCCCTGTCTCCCTGAGCAGAAGAAGATCATGATCATGTTGTGCTGCATCATCCTCGCCATCATCCTGGCATCCAGCATCGGGAGCATCTTCGCCTGAGCCCCCCACCCGCTGCCCTCCAGGTGACAGGGACAGGGCTGGGGGTGGCACAGGGGGTCCCTGGCACCCCCCAATCCCAGGGAGTGGGTTTGGGCCTCGCCGAGGTTGGATTCACCCTGAGTGTCCCCGGGCTGCCACGCCGGGGAGGGCCGGGGATGGCGACAGCACTGGGAGCCACGTCCCCTTCTGGAGTGTCACCTCATCTTCCTCCCTGTCACAGGTGGCCTTTCCCCCTCCTGCCCCGCTGCCCGGATGATCCACGGGAGAGCCCCCGGCCAAGCCCTGATCCCCGGAGCCCCGAGGACATCCCACGTGTCCCTGGAGGAGTGGAGCCCTCCCGCCGCCCTCCCCGCTCCCCTCCCAGCCCCGAGGTCCCCTCGCTCCTCCTCCTCTGCACTCGGGTGACAGTCGGTGGCCGCGGTGACAAGCAGCCCCTCCTCGGTGGCACGGAGGGGCCGTGTCCCTCTGGGGTGGGGACACAGGGCTCTGCCTTGCTGGGGCGGCCGGAGGAGCCTCTCCCTGTGCTTGGAGCTCCTTGGATGTGCAGCCACCCATGCTGGAGCCTTCCTCCTCAATAAAGAGCTCACCCACGCTCTGCCTCCAACCTGATCCCTCAGGATGCTCCCAGCCCTAAAATCCCCTTCAGGATAGAGAGCCTTATGCTTCAAACCCCAATCCATTTATCCCCCAGCTCCACGTTTCCAGCTCCAAACCCCACCTTGGGATAAAGATCTTCATCCCTCAAACCCACGTATCCCTCAGGATGCTCCCAGCTCCAAAACCCACTCCAGGCTCCTGTGGAAAAGTTTAATCCCGAAAGGAACCCAATCCAACCGCTCCTCACACTCTGTGCTTCAGGAAAAACTTGCCCCAGTAGCGTCCCTTGAGCTGCAGGTCGTAGGGGCTCAGGTACTTCCTCATCCCCAACATGTTGGAGGTCACCACACGCTCGAAAGTCCAGGGGTTTTGGTTGTCCAGCCTCTTCTGCTCCTCCTCCCGCCGCATCTCCTGGAGGCTCTCCCGGCTCACGGGCACGGCCGGGAAGGGCAATTTCTGAGCCACGCGGGCGAGGAAGGGCCGCACCTCCTCGAACTCGCAGCGCCCGCCCACCTCCACCACCAGCCTCCCGCTCTTCACCGCCGTCACGTAGCGGTCGATGGGGCCCTTCCCGCCGCCCATCCGGTGTCCCAGGCTTTTCCTGGTCTCCGCCTTGTAGGGGGCGGGCACGCGCCACACGGCGAACATGGATTTGGGGTCGATGCTGCGCCCGATGGTCAGGCGGATCATCTCGAAGTGGCCCCAGTGCAGGTACCCCCCGCCCAGAGCCTGTGGGGGGACAGGGTGCGACAGCTCAGGGACGGGCACTGCCGGCCTCTGGAACGCTCCCCCCGATCCGTTCCGTGCCCGTTCCCGCTCACCAGGATCCCGTACTGGCCCTGCGTGAAGTCGGTGGCCACCTGGGACGGGCCGCGGATGTCACGGAGCCGCCGGGGCTCCCGCCGGACCTTGGGCACGGCCGGCACCTTGTCCATGAACTTCAGCTTCGGCTTCTCCGGGATGGTGATCCCTGCCGGGGAACACCGGGATCAGGATCAGCGGGATCTCCGGGAACACGCTGGGGAGTGTCCCCGCCGCCCCTCGCGGGGTTCTCCCGCCGTCCGTCCCCCTCACCGCTGTAATCCGGGGGCAGCTTCCACTTCTTGAGCCCCGCCCGGGGAACGGCGGCGCCGCCGGGACCTGCGGGACAGAGCGGGGGGGTCACGGCTGCGGGCGCAGGGGGTCTCGGGCAGGGCCGGGAGGGAATGGGGGACCCCGCGGGGCCTCCCGTTCCGCTCTCGAGATCCCCCCCAAGCCACCTCAGCCCAGCCGGGAGTCCCAGCAAGCCCTCGGTACCTGCCCGGTGTCAGCCCTTCCACCGCCCGCCCGAGCCCCCCCGCGAGCCCTAGGCTCCCGGGACGGTCCCCCCGGCCTTCTGAGCCCCCCACAAGGCACGGGCGGCCCCTTCGGAGCGCGGCCAAGCCCCCCCTGACCTCCCCCGGCCCGGAGCGGCCCCGGGAGCCGCCATCGCCACATCGCCGGGACACGCCGGAAGTGCCGCAAGGGCGCCGCCATTGGTCCATTCTCAAACACGGCCTGCCCACGGTCCGGCCGGGAAACGCGGAGAGAACATTAGTTCCGGAGGGAAACGCGGCGCCTCCCATTCCCAGCCCCGAATCGGGCGGGGGTCGCCGGCGGGAGAGACCCCCGAGGGTCCCGAGGGAGGTGCTGGGAGTGGCCTGGATGTGCTCCCAGCCTTTGCGCTGGGCTGGGGTGCGGGGTTTATGGGGATAGGCTTCATATTCTTCCTAGTAGCTGGCCCAGCGCTGGGCTTGGATTCGGCATGGGCGATCTGGGGCCGTGACGTCACAAAAGGAGTGAGCGCTGGGGTGAGGCGGGGCTGTGACGTCACACAGGTGTCCCACCCGCAGCACTGTGACATCAGCACGGTGTCTCTACGGGACATGAGCCACCACCCCCTGGCTCTCAGCGCGGCCACGATGGGACACGGATGAAGCCATGAGTTTCTTGCTCCCCACGCTTGTCCTGCTGGTGGCCAGTACGGCCGTCCTGCTGGCCACCCGCGTTTGGAAGGCGCGGAAGCGCCGCGGGAGCCGGGCCAGGGGCTCGCGGTGCTGCCGAGCAGCCCCGGGGGCTCCCGGTTCCCCCCCGGCCGAGGAGACCCCTCCCCACGGCCCGGCTGCCCCGGAGAGCCCCTTGTACATCCCCTGCGGCTGCGGCCCCCGCTGCACCCCCTGCGTGACGGCGGCCCGGGAGCTGCAGGACCTGGTGACGCCGCTGTGGCCCGAGGCGGCCTTCCCACGGGACTCGGAGATGTGGCAGCTGTCGTGGGAGGACCTGGAGCAGCTGTTGGAGCAAGGCTACCTGCCCTGCTGCGCCTCCTCCAGCTGCTCCCGGAGCCCCCATCCTCCCTGGAGCCTCGGCGAGAGCTGCCAGGCCCCGGCCGGAGAGGGCCCCGCGGACGCGAGGAGAAACTGCTCGTCCTTGAAGGTGGCCAGGAAGAGCCTGGAAGTGAAGCTGAGAGCCCAGCCTGTCCCAGCGAGGCGCTCCCAGGAGCAGCTGGTGCAGCGGGAAGCGTCGCCCCATTCCTCCGAGAGCCTCCCTCGCTCCGAGAGCGCCAGCGGGAGCTGCCAGACCGGGGACGGAGAGGAGGCCTCGGACAGCTCTCCCAGCTCGGCCGGATCCGCGGATATCAGCGGGGCCCGCTCCGCCCTGAGGATGCACGTGGCCAAGAAGAGCCTGGAAGTCAAACTGGGGGCCCGGCCTGCCCCGGTGAGGAGCTCCCAGCGGCAAGTGGCACAGCTGGAAGTGCCCTGGAGCCACTGGCACCCGATCCACGGCTCCCACAGCACCGCGGGGCGGCCGAACGGGAACGCCCCGCGCGCCGAGCCGGAGAAGATCCTCCAGAGGCAACGGGAGTTGGAGTTCCCCCATCTCCGGGGGCCTCCTCCCAGCCGGATGAGGCCCCTGTTGGCAGCTCAGATACTTCTGAGGATGCTCTGTTTTAAATAAATCAGCATTTCCCCAGAGAACCGAGTTTGGGCTGGGATAGGCTGTAGGCACAGGGTTTGTGGTGAGTGGGAGTGGGGCTGTGGCCCAGCCTCATCCCCAATGGCTGCAGCTGTGGAGAGCAGGTGAACAGCACTGGAGGCAGTGAGCCATGGAGTGCCCAGGTGCTCTGACCAACCACAAAGGGAACAGAGGGCACACAGGGGCAATGCATCAACATGAGGGTAAAGAACAAGAAGGGCAGATGCTTGCAGCCTTGTGAAGTGACCTGATGTTACTCTGTGTGGGTTGAAGCTTTCTGAAATTGTATGCTGATGCTCCCTGTATCGTGGCCACCTCAGCTGTGACAATAGGGTTCCCCTCTTCCCAAAAGCTGGCTTTGGATTCAGGGTGGGAATACCGTGGATCACACCTGGGTGCTGTGCAAAGCTTGCCCTCCTCAGGGACTTTCCATGTTTCCTGCTGGGAAAGGTGGGAGGAGTGTCCAGGGTCAAATCCCTGGGAGATTCTGGAAATGAGCCCCAGGTGGGTGCAAGGGGTGGGCTCACCCCACCCAGCTTCCCACTGGGACACTCACAGCCACCACCCTCCTCCCAGGTGTTAAAGGCGTTGCTGGGGGTGTGTGGGAACCCAGGACATCTCTCTTGTGGCTTTGGATGGGCTGGGACCTGGGCAGGGGGCTCGGAGAGCTTGGAATGGAGCCAAAGATCCCTCTGCCCTCAATCTGAGCCATGGAAACAGTTACCAACTTTATGTGAGGAATTACAAACCAGGGAAAGTAGAGTAGAATGATCAGCTTATCACAGGGTGGAAAAATAGAATGTTAAGATTTTTATGCTAAGGGTACAGGGGGGGTCAAGATGGAGCAATCTGGGTGTGCACTGTCCTTCTTCCTTCTTCTTCATGGCTTCCATCTTCTTGGTGATGGTGGCACTTTGGGATTGGTTTAGAGTAGAAACTGACTGTCTAACACAGGTGAT
>WBNO01010670.1:42598-69006 GCA_013400575.1 Peucedramus taeniatus
TCCTCGCCTCCTATGGCAATCAGGTCCACGCCCTCCTGGCCATGCATTGTTGGCTGTGGTGGTCGCACGGGGGTCTCTGGTGGTCTCTGAGGCTGAAGATTTGTGATCTTCCTCATGACTGAACTTTTGAACTTTTTGGTGCATGCGCTTTTTGGTCCCTTGGCTCTTATCTGGGTACTCTGTGGTCTTAATGAGCTTGGAGACAGAGGGGTTTCTTTATCTGGGCTTTTTGTATCTCTTGATCTTCTCTTGGTATTGTTCTCTATGCAAGAAACTTCAGAAATTTCCATTTTCCTATGCCCTTTGTACCATGGCAGGGGTTTCTTAAATAAAAAGGTTAAAATTCAACACATCTACAAACTAAACTTTAAATGCTCAATTCATATTGCTAATTCAAGTGAACTCAAAAAATCTCTATTTCATAGCTGTGGGGTGAGCAGCTCTGACACAGATGGGACAGGGATGATGACACCACCTGGAGCAGCCCCTGCTGAGCTGGGGACCCCCCTGCAGGTGAGGAACGGGGACACTGCATGTCCCTGCTGGCTGTAGGGTGGCAGTGAGGGGACCCTGTCAGCCCCGTGGGTTTTCTGTCCCCTGCTCTGAGCTGGGTGACGCCCCCAGCCCAATTTCCACTCCTTCCCACAGCTCCTCCCAGGCAGCATCCAGCACGGGAATCCCAGAGGGCTCCTGGCTGTGGCAGCAGGCCCTGCTCCCTCCCTGTGGAATGTTACTGCTCCAGGGAAATGGGGTTCCCTCCCAGAGCCCCCCAGATTCCTCTCAGGCTCCGTGGCTCTGAGTCTCCCCTGATGGGATCTCTCCGTGAGGGATCCCAGGCAGGNGGGGGGGGGGGGGTGTGGTGCTGTCCGGATCAGGATGGGGTACAGGGGTGTCCTCCATGAATTCTGGGGTGCAGGATGGTATCGTGTGCCCCTCTCATTCCCAGGGTGTTCATTATTCCCTGATTTCAGGTTTAATCCTCTGTCTGGAGCTCTTTGCTCCTTCTCCTTGCACCTCAACACCCTAAAGACTGGGAATGAGGACAGTCTGGGGGGGAAAGTGTATGGGATCAGTGTGGGGGACCCCCTCTACTCCTTCCCTCCTGCAACAGGGAGCAGATCCAGAATATTCAGGCCCACCCCTTAGCGGGGAAGGAGATCCAGGGGAAATCAGGCCTGGGCAGTGCCCAGCTCCGTCCCGGGTGCCGCCCCTACCCCCGCCCGTGCCCCCGCTCTGCTCTGCGGGGAGGAGCCGCAGGAGCCTAATGGCCCTTGATGGATTTTTCTTCCAGGAATTCGCTGCGGGGCGGTTTTGGTTTTTTTTGTTGTTGTTGTTTTTTGTTTTATTTGAATTTTTTTTTTTTAATTTCTGTCTTTTTATTTTTTTTTTCTTTCTGCGCTCCTGTAAACACGGCGTGGAGCTGGAAGGAGCGGGAATGAGCGGGGGGTGTGGAGGCTTTCGGGGGAGGGCTGGCACCCCGATTTCCTTAAGTCCCTTGCGTGTGGCTTTGGGGTGAGCAGCTCTTCCCTGCGGGGGGAACGCGGTGTCCTGGATCCCCGCCGGGAATGGGGGGGGGGACAACACTGGGAATTTACCCCCACCCCTCGGAGCATCTTCCCAGCCCCACGCAGCCCTACTTCCCTCCCCTCCAGGTTTTGGGGGGCTGTCCCCTCCATCCCCCCCGTGTCCCCCGTGGGCTGGGCGGTGCCCCGGGGAGGATGCTGCAGCCGCTGACGTCACGGGGCTCAGCCAATGGGCGCGGGTTGTGGCGGGGTGGGGCGGGGGCGGCCCCGGTGGGAACCGGGGTTGCTCCGGGGGGGGTCCCGGTGCCCCCCGCTCTCCTCATGCAGGGCATGGGGAGCCTCCGGCTGGGCAGCCGCGCCGTAATGTACACGGCGGAGACCCTCCCCAAGGGCAAGAACCGCGTCATGGGGGTGAGTTTGGGGGGGTCGGAGGGAGTTCGGGGGGAGAAACCCTTGGAAAATCCCGCTCGGCCCATTCCTGGGGGATTCCTGCTGATCCCTCAGGGGATGCTGTGTCTCTGGAGAGGCGCTGCGATTAAGGCAAGCCCTGTCCCCAGGGTGGCTCTGTGGCTGGGGGGTTGAGTTGACCCCATTCCCACCTATCCCTCTCTTCCAGACCATCCAGATTATGACGGGATTCCTGCACATCGGCTTCGGGATCGTCCTGACCACGCTCACCAATGTCTACACCTCCGTCTTCGTCATCGGAGAGATCCCCTTCCTGGGCGGCGTGTCGGTGCGTGCCGGGGCCGGGAAGGGATTCCCACCGGGAAGGAACGCCTGGGGGAGCGGGATGCCCGCCGGGAAAAGGAATCTCAGCAGGAAACCATGCCCACGGGGAAGGGAATCCTGCTGGGAGGGGGATGCCAGCAGGTGGGACACCCGTTGGAAGGGATGCCCACCGGGAATGATGCACCTGCGGCTCCCGAGGCCCGGCAGCTGGGAAACGAGGGCAGGGGGGGTCACCGTGTCCCCTGTGCCCCGTTAGTGCCACCTCTGGGCAGGTTTGGGGTGCCCTCAGTGGCAGCTGAGTCCCGTCTCTCCCGCTGCAGTTCATCATCTCCGGGTGCCTCTCCATCGGCGCCGAGAAGAGCCCCACGGAATGCGCGGTGAGTTTTCCCGGGAGCGCGCCGGCAGTGATCCCATGGGGTGGATGGGGTGTCCCTCTGGGGTTTTGGGGGCGTCTGCCACCCCCCCCAAAGCCCCCTGGGCGCCCACAGGTGAAGGGCAGCCAGACCATGAACGTCATCAGTGCCATCTTCGCGCTCCTGGGAATTGTGGCTTTCATCGTGGACCTCAACCTCAACGGGCTCTACCGCTCCAGCTTCAACTACTACAGCTATCTCGTCCTGGTAAAATCCCACTTGGCAGAATTCCTGCCCTTGGGAACCCCCCCGGGGCCTTTTCTCCAGCCCTCAAGGGGTGTTCTGTCCTTTCCCAAATCCCTGTTGGGGTGGTGGTTTCTCCGCCGCCGGCACAACCTATTTTCAGCTGGTGCCGTGGGAGATGAGTCACCCACCTGGATGCATCCATGAGCCATCAAAACAGTGGCATGGAGGGCTTGGAGTGAGACCTTGGAGCTGGGGATGCAGAGGGAGAGGAAGGGGGAGCCACAGAACGCTGCCCTGTGTGGGGTTCATCCTCCTGGGTGCTGCTGGGGGGGGTCCTGATGGGGTTTTCCCCATCCTGGAGCTCGCAGGGAATGGGATTTCCATCGTGCTGCTCATCTTCACCATCCTGGAATTCTGCATCGCCGTGGCCACCGCCAATTTCTGGTGCCGGGCCACCCGCCTCAGCTCCAACGAGGTAAGAGGAGGGGGGGGGTGGCAGGGATGGATCCCAAAAACTGCCTCCCATGATCCCGGTGTCTCCCATAATCCTGGTGTTTCCCAGGCCATGCTGATCGTCCCCAGTGCCACCCGTGTGGATCTGGCCGTGCCACCTGCGGAGCTGCCTCAGCCTCCCAGCTACAGCGAGGTGATCCAAGGAATAGCCTGGATAGGGGCAGGATCAGCCTTGGGATGGCTCCTGGGATGACAGTCCCCACCCTGCTGCCATCACTGTCCCCTCCCTGGGAAAACATCCCAATCCCCCGCAGCATCCATCCCTCTGCTCTGGGAATGGGGAGGAGATCCCAAACCCCCGTGGGTGGTGGGTGCTGGAGTGGGAAGGGGGGGGGGGTCGATCCCCCCAAATCCTGCCCCCTTTTCCAAAACACCTCTCGGTCTCTTTGCAGCTGGCTGCTCCTGAAGTCTGACACCAAGGATGTTGGAATGGGATCCTGCCTCCTTCTCTCCTAAATCCCAGGGCTACGGCATCCTCCTCCCACTGTGCTGCCGGCTGGGATGTGCTGATCCCCCCCAAAAAGCCAGGGACACCCCCAAATTCCCTGCCCCTCTGCCCCTGGGCCTGGTCTGAGGGGCTCCACTTGCTGGCTACTTGTGGGAAGGGGCTTCTCCAGGGGGGAATCTTGGGCAATTCCTGCCTGTAAATCCCTGGTGGGATGCTGGGGTTCGCTCGTGTTGGGGTTCAGGAATTCCTGGTGGTTTTGTGGTTTGGAGTGACCCCGATGTGTGCCGGGAGCCGGGCGGGTCACCGGAGCATCTACCTCGGCTCGTCCCCTGTTGGCTTCATTTTCTCTTGGGAATAAATGCTCTCTCCAGGCTTGTGTCTCCTGAATTTGGGAATTTTCAGCGTGGGAGTTACACTTTCCCCTCACAGAGCTGCTGTCCCTCAGAAAAGAGGCTCATCCTTCCTGATGTAGGGACACTTGCTCTTTCCTGGGGGAATTCTGCCCCACTGAACTCCTGATAATTTCTTGCTTTCCCTGAGGGGAATTCTGCTCCCTTAAACCCCTGGCACCTATTCCCAAGGGAGTTTTGCTCCTCTAAACTCCTGGTGCCTGCTCTCCTGCGGGAATTCTGCCCCTCAAAACCCCTGTCCTGAGGGAATTCTGCCCCTCAAAACCTTTCCCCTGAGCGAATTCCATCCTCCTAAACCCCAGTACCTGCTTCTGAGGGAATTCTGTCCTCACAAACCCCTCGGTACCTGCTCACTTGAGGGAATTCCACCCCTCTAATCCCCTCTCCTGCTGGAATTCCACTCTCTAAACCAGGGTACCTGGTCTCCCGAGGGAATTCTGCTCCCCAAACCCCCCTCACCCCCCCATTCCAGCATGGTTCTGCTATATTTAGCTCGGCTGGAGCAGCCGGACCGCCAGCGGCGATGCCGGTGACGCCAGCGCATCCCGGTCCTTCCACCACCGGAGAAGCTGCCCCAGGGCTGGAGCTGCTCTGTGAGGTGACACGGGGACACCAGTGTCATGTGCTCCCTGTTCCCACAATCCTGGGTGGCGGGAATGGAGCTGAGAGGTGCCACCAAACCTTATCCGTGCTGCAATTCCTAAAAAATTGTTTTCTTTCTGGGAAGGAAAAGGGCTCTTGGATCATTTTGAACAGGATCAGGTTTGTCAGCTCCTGACAAGCTCGTTTATGGCTCCACCCTTAATTATCCTGCATCTGTGGGAATGCTGGTGGATTTAACGAGGTGGTGATGAGCATCTAGAGGCATCAAGTTATTTAAGGAGCATCCCAAGCTCATGGAAATGGAAAGGTGGGATGGAGGTGAGGAAAGAGACCCCAGTGCCGATTTTCCAAGGGGTGGGAACATCCTGCTGAGCTCCCAGTGCCCTGTGGGAGGTTCCTCTTAATTTTTTGGAACAGGATCCATCCCAAATTTCCCCTCCAGTGCCAGAGTGGGATCAGTGACCACCTCCTTGAACACTCCCTCAGGTTCTGGGGTGACTTAAGTGTTTTCCTTCTCCTTTCCACACTCCCTGACAATGCTCCGGCTGCTCAGCCAAAGCCTCATGGATTATTCACTCCCTGTCAGTTATTTCTGTTCCTGGCTCTGAAAAAATAATGAGCCTGATCAGTAGGAAAAGCCCCAGGGATTTTGGGAGCAGGATGAACAGGCTGCCTCTGCTCATCCCAAGGCCACAGCCCATTAGGGCTCCAGCTCCTCGCCCGCGGCTCCGGAGCATCCCAAGCTCTCCCGGCTCCGTGGGGACCAGCAGGAAGCCATCCCACCTCCCATCCAAGCTCTGTGTTTTCCCAGTGTGGTGGTTTCCTGGGAAGGAGGCTTCCTCCTCTTCCATGGGCATCAGAGTCTGTTTGCCTGCAGTATCCCAATGTTCTGATGTGGCTTTCCCTGAAAATGCTGGAATAAGTGTTGAAGGTTCTTGCTGAAATGTGGGGTTTTTTTTTTAATGTATTTTTATTTTCAGGTGGGAATTTGCAGCTTTAAGGGGGGAGTGGGGACTTCCAGAAGTTTGGAATAGCAGGTGCCAGGGACCACAGTGTTTTGTGTCCCTGCTGCTGATCCCAAAACCCTTGGAGGAGCTGGAAGGGGGAACTGTGGGATAAACTGGGGTGTCCTAATGGCTCTTCCCCTTGGGAAGAGGATCCAGGGAGACCTTGGCAACCCTTCCACCACCTAAAGGTGTCCCAAGAGAGCTGGAGAAGGACTTTAGAAAAGAGCCTGGAGTGCCAGGACAAAGTGGAATGGCTTCCCACTGCCAGGGGGTGGGTTTAGATGGGATATTGGGAGGAAATTCTTCCCTCTGAGGGTGGTGAGGTGCTGGAATGGATTTCCCAGGGAAGCTGTGGCTGCCCCATCCCTGGAAATGTTTAAGGTCCCATTCTAGGATTGCCAGAGGAAGCTGATGCTGGTGAAGCCTTGGAGAAGTACTGGAACTTTTCTGCAGCCTCAGGAGTTTTCCTGGGAATGAGTGGATCAAAGGCTGGAGTGTCACGTGCAGGGGTTGATGGACACATCTGGGACAGGGTTTGGGAGCAATGTCACCGTGTCCCAAATGCCAGGTATGGATCACCCCAGCAGGCAGCAATGCCCCCCCAACCTCCTGCCTGCTCCATGCTCCAGACTCCCTAATCCAGGATAGACACTGGGATGTTTAAAGCTAAAAAACCTGAAACCTCTCCCAGAAAACATGACTTTCCTTCTGGAATCAGGATGGAAAGAGCCCTGTGGGAAGCAGAAACACCTGGAAGCAAAGCAAAATGTTGACTTTTGGTATTTTTATGGGGATATAAAGTTTGTCCCAGGAAGCAGCAAGTTTCTTTGGAGAGCTTTTCTCCATCGTAATCTATTTTCTTTGGAAAAAAACTCACGGATTTTGTGGTTGGAAAAAGAACTTTGGTTCCACCAGGCTCATAAATTTTGTCCCGTGCTCGTGGGAGGGAATTTGGGAGGGTCTCACTGATCCCCCCTGAGCATCCAGTCAGGCTTCCCCCATCCAAAACTTGTCCTAGAAAATAGGAAAATGAACATTAAAATCCAAGGAATGTGTTGCATACATCTACAAAGCCAAAAATTCCCGCAAAGAAAAGGTTGGAAAGCTCCACCACCCGGCCCTGCTGCTTCCCTGCATCTGCTTCAAAGCTTCACCTCCTCTGAAATCTGCTTCCAAAACAAATCCTGACATCCTACCCTGGGCTCCTGCCATCCCCAGCTGGACCTAGCTTTGTTTAGGAAGGGGGAAAGCTCTTTTTCCATGGATCACTCGCTCGGGAAGTGGGGTTTGGGGGGCTGAGGGCAGTCATGGCTGTTTCTGGCTGCAAGGCTGGAACTTCAGGAATGCTGCAGGAATCTGGAAAGGCAGATTTGGGAGGAAATCCACCGTGTAGGGTGGTTTTGGCTGGGAATGTGAGCCGTGGATAATGGTGGAGGATACCCTGGCTGCCTAAAGGATAAAGAAGGGATCCCAGAATTTCCACGGGGGCTCAAGTGTTCCTTCCTGGGGCTGGAACAAGATCCCTGGGATTGTTAGGATTGGAGTGTTGAGAGGGATGAGGCACCAGCAGGAATTAAAGGCTCTGAGGCATCAGGAATGTGATGAAGAGGCTGAATCTCATCCATGTCCATGTTTTTCCTGGAAAGCCGTGCTGCCAGATGCAGCCCTTTACAAGGCCAAGTGCATGCTTCCATCAGGGATGCAGGATGGAGGAAGGTCATGGGTGGGATGGAGGAATGCCATTGGAGCCGGGATGGAGACGTGAGTTGCTGCTCTTTGCTCTCCAGGTCTGTTCTTCCAGCTCTTTTTTGGGATATGATTTAGGCCATGGAGGGGGTGTCCCATTCCCTGGTGTGTGGGAGCATGGCGAGGGCGCAGAATCCTGGAACAGTTCGGTTTGGGATGGAAGGAACCTTGAGGATCATCCAGTTCCACCCCCCCGCCACGCACAGGGCCACCTCCCACTAGCCCAGGTTATTCCAAGCCGGCTCTAGGGCTGGAAGCCACTCCTGAGCTCTGGAAGCCACTCCTGAGCTCTGGAAGCGCTCGGTGGTTCCAAACGCGGCCTCTCAGCTCCCTCTAGAGCCAGAGGGAAGGAAAAAACTTCCAAAAGTTGCTCCACCTGCTCCTGAAATCGTCAGCTGGAGGGTCCCAGGAGGGTCCCAGGCAGAGATGGAGGTGTTGGGGTGATGCCAGAATCCTGGACCTAAAAATTTCCGTTCTACCAAGAAATTCCTACCCTGCACACATCAGATATCCAGGAACTCTGGGGGGTCCTCCAGGTCGGCGTGGGGTATCCCAGCACTCTTGGAGAAAAGGCCATGGCTGTTTTCTGGGAGGAGGGGGGATGGAGGCAGGAAGGGGCCTCTGAATCTCTCGAGATCCCTTTGCCATGCGTGGTGCCTCCATTTCCCATCATAGATAACAGCATCTCCTTTCCCTCCAGCTCCTGATGGAGATGACCAGGGATCCCTGACTCCCTCCTGTGTGTCCTCACTGGGGGCAAATCCACAGGGATGGAGGAGGGAAAATTCCCAAAAATGGCAGTAAAGGAGCTTCCTTTATAATGGGGTTATAAAGTTCCCTGTCTCAATGGGAGTTTCTCCTGGGAAGTGGGCAGGGTTAGGTCATGGACGCCTCATTAAGTATCAAGCTAATTGCGGGAGTGATTCCCAAGCAAAGCAGCCACAATTTGGGATGGAAAGGGAGTCTTGGAGCATCCTGAGGGAAAAGCATCCAGCTGCAGAGCCCGGGGAGGGGCTCCCTGTCCCTCCTTCCCTCTTCCTGCGCAGGATTTTGGGAGCCTCCGCTGGCAAAGCCTCCTCGTTGAGCAAGAGGGGCCTGACGAGAATTCCATGAGCAAGCTTCCCGCAGGGAGCAAAGGGCAGCGGGAGCGTGTCCCCGCCTGGCCGGCACCTCCTGGGGATTTTGGACAGCCAAGGCCCCGTGCTGAGGAGGAGGAAGGCACCTGGGAATTCCTTCAGCTTCCTGGGCTCGTTCCCAGGCCATGGCGGCCACCACGGTGACCGACGCCGGCAGCGTGAGGATCATCACCGAGGTGATCCCGGCCACGGATCCCCGGGTGGCCCAGCTGGCCTTGGGCTCCCAGGCACCTGCCAGGACGTCATTCCAAACGCAAGGCTTCCAGAGGGCTCATCCCAAGGTGTTGGGGGTGAGACACGGCCTTCCAGGGGCCCAGCAGGGATTGGGGATCCGCAGGGATTGTCCTGCTGGAGGTTCTTCCTGGCTGCGTGCAGGGGATGTTGGGACAGGTGCCTCTCCCAGTCCCTTTTGGCACTGTGGTGTGGGATTGGGGTAGGATGTGTCTCACAGTAACGGGAGAGGGATCTCTGTCCCTCATCCTTCCCCAGACCATCCACATCTTCACCGGAATTGTCCACATCTGCTTCGGGATCATCCTGACGCTGTCGGAGCACAGGAACCCTTCCCTCCCCGTGGCCAGCGGGATCCTCTTCTGGCTGGGGATCCTGGTAAGTTGGGATGAGGACATGAGAATCTCAGGGAATCCTGGTGGACTGGGGGCAATATCCCGAGGTCACCAGGTCTCCACTGACCATCCCCCTCTCACATTCCGGGGTGTTTGTGCATCCCTGAACCCAAATTCCCAGCTGGAGGGACACCAGGAAGGGTGACAGGGAAGGGTGCCTTGCTGCTGACACCAATTCCCGCTGTTTTCCAAGTAGCTCCTGGTCTCAGGCTCTTTGCTGGTGGAAAGTGAAAGGAGAGACAGCCCTGTGCTGGTAAGATCCAGGCTGGGAGGGACAATGTGTCCCCCCATTCCTTATGTCCCTTCCAGCAGCTGCCAGGACCCCTCCACAGCCTGGATTCATCCCATGGGATCCACAGGCCAGTGTTCCCCTCGGGAAATGCCCAGCTCTCCTACATGGAGCACAGGATGGGGGTCGGGGTCACTGTGGGATGAGCAGGATAAAAGGTCCAGGAGGCCCTCACAGCTTTGGAGTCACTGTGGGATGAGTGGGATAGAAGGTCCAGGAGACCCTCACGGCTTTGGAGTCACTGTGGGATGAGCAGGATAGAAGGTCCAGGAGACCCTCACGGCTTTGGAGTCACTGTGGGATGAGCGGGATAGAAGGTCCAGGAGGCCCTCACAGCTTTGGAGTCACTGTGGGATGAGTGGAATAGAAGGTCCAGGAGGCCCTCACGGCTTTGGAATCACTGTGGGATGAGCGGGACAAAACTGGGCGGCTTCTCCAGGAGATCCATGGTCCAACTGAATAACCCATGTGGGAAGCAGCCCTTCCCGGGGTCCGTGTCACCGGGTGCTTCCCGCAGGTCAAGACCTGCTGTGTGGTCAATGTGGGCGTTGTCCTGGGCACGCTGGTGGCCACCGGGATCCATGGCACGGCCATCACCCAGAACGTGCCCGGCTGCGAGAAGCCCAGGCCCTTCCAGAGCCGCCCGGAATGGTGCTTCAACACGGAGAGCAAGGTACGGACAGCCGGGACTGCGCGGGGGAATCCGAGTCTCCGGCTGGGGTGTTCAAGGATCCAGGTCCCCTTGGGGTGCGGGATCCCGGGATATTCCCGTTCTCCTCCTCCTCCTTGTAGCTGCTGAGCAATGGGCTGGATTCCACCTTGGTGCTCCTGGGCCTCCTGGAGTTCTGCGTGGCCGTGGCGGTTCTGGCCTTTGGACACGACACGGTCCGGCAGCACTCATACACCCGGCTGGTGAGGGAGGCGGGAATCCCTGGAAATCCCTGGGAATCCCTGGAATGCTGACCCGGGATGCTCCGAGGTTGGAGGGCCGCCCCAACCCGGGCCGTCCCTGTGTCCTTCCCAGAGATTTCCCTGGTTTTGTTTTCCCAGGCGCTGTAGCCGCGGCCCTGCCCTGCACCTGGTGCCGCATTCCGAGGGGCTCCCCGCTACCGGAGCCCCCTGGGATGCCCTCAGCGTGTTCGGCCCCCAATAAAGGCCTCTCCCCCCGCCCTGCCCGCGCCTGTCTCCGGAGGTTACTCGGGGTACGGGGAGGGCTCGTCCCAGGTGTGTTTGGGGGAGTTCGGGGGGTCCCGGTACCGGCGGCCACAGTGGGGGGCGGTGCTGCCCGGCACAAAGATGGCGGTCATACCCGGTACAAAGATGGCGGCCGCCGCCGTTCGCGGAGAGTGTTGCCCGGCACAAAGATGGCGACCGCGCCCGACACAAAGATGGCGGCCGCCGTCGTGCTCAGGGGGTGTTGCCCAATACAAATATGGCGGCTAGGGAGGCTCTCTGGCTTCGCGCTTCCTCGGAGAGCTCGGCTCTGACGTCATCTCTCTGCGACGCCGCGGAGCCGCGTGGATCATGGAGGGGGAGAACGGGGGGACCCCGGGATCGGGACCGGGAGCGACTCCCGAGGCGCCCAGCGGGGCCGCCCCGGCTCCGGCCGCGGCTCGGCGGCGGCGGAAGGACGGCAAGAAGCGGCAGGAAGCGGGGGTAGCCATCCCGCGGGGCAAGCCCAAGTCGGGAAGAGTGTGGAAGGATCCCGGGAAGAAGAGGTGGGAAGGGAGGCGGGGATTGGGGGGCAGTTCTTGGCGGGCTCTGGGCTCCAGAGGGGCTCTCTGGGGGGGTTCATGAGGTCTGGGGGGATTTTGAGGGGGTCAGGATTGTTTGGGGGCTCTCGGGGATTATCCATGGGCTTTAGGGAGGATCCAGAGGTGATAGGGATGACTTGCAGGGGATGCCGAGGAGCTGAGGGTGCCCCGGGATGCTCCGAGGTTGGCGGAGTTTTATGGAATTCTGGAGAGGAGCCAGAGTGGCCCCGGCTGCGTCCCGAGGGTTTTGGGGATCCAACAGCTCCCGTGTGCCCTCGCAGGTTCTCCCACATGATCCAGGACAAGGCGCTGCACAGCTCCTGGGCACGGAAAATGAAGGAGAGGCAGGAGAAGAAGCTGGTCCGGGATCTGGCACGGCAGCTGGAGGAAGCCAAGCAGAGGGAGAAGGAGGTAATGGGGCTCAGGAGCTGGAGAATTCCCGTCTTTCCCAAGCACAATCCCATGTCTCTGCCCTCTTCCCGGGCATCAGAGCTGTGGCAGAGCTCTCAAAGGGGCAGCTGGGATGGAGAATTCCCTGTCCTGGTGCCAAATCCACTGACATGCTCCAAGTCACTGGCTCAGAATAAACTCCCTGGGACACTTCCAGCCTCACCCGGGCTGGAAAAGCTGCTGGAACGACAGATTTCACAGCTGGCTGGGCATTGGCTGGTTTGGGTTTGAGCAAGGGGGAAGGGATCCACAGGGAATGTCGTGGTGCTGCTCTCACAGGAAAAGAAGCGGCGGCGGGAGGAAAACCAGAAGCGGCGCCTGGAAAACGAGCGGAAAGCCGAGATTGTCCAAGTGGTGAGTCCCCTCTGGCAGCTGGGAACAGCCCTGGGAGCAGCCCCCCACAGCCTCCAGCCCCCCATGGATCAGCCTCCAACTTGCTTCAGTCCCTCTCCCTGGCTCTGTCTTTGGAGGATCCTGGCAGGACTGGGAGATTCCCAGCAGAGCTGGAAGAGTCCCCCGTGTTCTCCCAATCTTGGGAACACCAGAACTGAGGGATAATGGGGTGGTGGAGCAAGGAAGATCCCGCACTAGGGGGGATATCATGGCTTTTCTGTAGGGAAGAGGCCTGGGAGCTCGGGGTGGGTGTGGCAAAGACCTCACCTGTGGGGTTAGTTTTGGGATAAATCCCCTCCTAGATCCTGAATCCTTGCTGGTGGGAGGCTGGGAGCCATCCATGCCCATCCTGCCTCATTCCCACACTCTGCTCATTTCCTGGAAATGCTCCAGGACAGGGCTTGGAGCAAGCTGCACTGGTGGAAAGTCTCCCTGCCCATGGCCAGGGGTAGAACTGGATCATCCCTGAGATCCCTTCCAACCCAAACCATTCCAGGATGCTGTGATTCCATGGAAGGGCCTCTCTTTTCCCGTTTCCCAGATCCGGAACCCCCTGAAGCTCAAGAGGGCCAAGAAGAAGCAGCTGAGGCGGGTGGAGAAGCGGGACACGCTGGCCCTGCTCCAGAAGACGCCCCTGAGGCGCAGCACGGCCGCGGAATGAGGCGGGATTTGGGATCCTGCTCCTTCCCAGGGGTTTTTCCTCAGCTTGCCAGGCAGGAATCGCTGCCAGGACTCTCAGTGTTGGACAGACAACAGGACAGAGCTGAGGGGGTGTATTCCACAGGAACCAGCTGCTGGATCCCCCCAGTCCCTGTGGGATCAGGATGTGGCCGGTGCCAGAGGCTGGAACGGAACTTTGCTCTCCCAAATTTGCCTTTTCCTTATAAAAATGAATAGGAACTGAGACAGATTCGCCTCCAGTGGCTCGGGGGACTGGTGGCTCCAGCTGGGGCCTTCCCTAAGGCATTCCTAGGATTGGAGTTTGCCATGGCCCCTCATTCCTTGCAGTTCCCCTTTCTCCAAAGGGGGAATTCCCGTTGGGAGTGAGCCCTGGAGCCTGTCAGAAAGGAAGGGGCAGGGTGTGGTGTCACACACCCTCCTGAGAGGGGGGCAACACTGGGAATTCGGTGGGGGCTGGAAGTTGGAAATCCAAGTGGATTTCTTAGCATTCCTGGTTTTTCTTGGTCCGTGAACACCCCTTTCTGCATTCCTGGGGAGGGATGTGGCTGTGAGCTGGGATAGGGGGACAAAGGGGTGCACTGGCTGGAAAATGGGACTGCAGGAGTCAGTGTGAAGCCCTGGGATGGGAATGTGGGGCCCTGGAGCTTCATCCTGGGGTGACAATTTGGGGGAGGGGGCTCAGAATTGGGATGGGGTGTCCCATCCGTGTCCAGGATGGCAGGGGTGCCACAGGGAAAGCGGGGACTGGCAGGAATTTCAGGGTGTGGCTGGTGCCAGGCGGGCACGGGGTCATGGGACAGGAAGGCTCTGCCCTCGCCATTCCCGGGTTAATGATTTCCAAGGAGTCCTCGAGCCTCTCTGCAGAGCCCACGGCCCAGGTTTTGCTTGGAGGGGTAAGAGAGGGGGAAGCTCCGGCCCTCGGGGGCCGATTTCCTGCTGGGATGGGTGTGGGAGAAGCGTGTGTCTCCTCCCAGGGCTGGATTGGGGCCAACATCCCTGTTCCCGGCCTGCCGTGCCGCTCGGAGGGGGAGCGGGGTGCACACAGGACTGGGGGGCTCAGAGCCCCTGGATCCCCACCCTGCTCCAGCTCCGGGGTGGGGAGGAGGATAAGGAGGGGGGAGGGTGGGTGCTGGGAATGCCGGGGCGGGGAGACACATGGAAATGGGGTGTCCCGGCTGGTGGGTGAGTTTTGGAGCAGGGTTTGGGGTCAAAGGGTGGGAGGTGATGGGGAAGACGGAAGCAGAGGACGGGGATCACGGAAGGAGGGGACCAGGGAAGGAGGGGACAGGAGGGATGCCAGAAGGGACACGGACTATGAGGGGATGGGGACATGGGAAGGAGGGATAGGGACAGAGGAGGGATGCCAGCAGAACTGTCTGGACCACAAACCCCATCCTGGCGTTCCCCGTGAGGATCCCTGGGGACAGGCCCCTGCCACCAGGATCCCTGTGGGACACTCAAGGTGATTCCCATTCCCAGGTGCACCATGGTGGAGGTGACAGTGACACCGCAGTCCTCGCTGGCCGACCGGCCGGTGCAGATCCGTGTGCGGGGCCTGTCCCCATCCCAACTTGTCACCCTCTGGGCGTGGCTGAAGGACGAGCAGGGCGAGCGCTTCCAATCCCGCGCCTTTTTCCGCGCTGACGGAGCGGGAGAGGTGGATCCCGGGCTCCACGCCGCCCTGGGGGGCAGCTACTCTGGGGTCTGGCCCATGGGGCTCTTCTGGTTCCTGCAGCCCGACACCCTTTTCCGGCGGCTGGTCAAGCGGGATGTGGCCGGCAGCCCCTTCCGCGTCCGGCTGGAAGTGTTGGACGGGCTCAGCATGGGCACGGATCCGCGGGAGCAGCCGCTGGCATCCTGCGAGGCTGAGCGGTGGTACCGGGGCCCCGGAGTGCAGCGGGTGCCCGTCCGGGAGGGAAGGGTCCGTGGCGCCCTGTTCCTGCCTCCTGGTGAGCACTGGGGAGCGGGGAATTCCGGGATATCAAACCTTGGGGCTTGAAGGGTGTTTGTTCCTGCGGTGCCTAACCTTAGGACCCCTGGGATACCCAGACAGTATTCCCTTGGGATCCTGGGGATGCCAAATATCAGGACCCCTGAGAAACAACACTTGGACTCCTGGGATACTAGACCATAAAATTCCTGGGTTGTCCAGCCCTGGAACCCCTGGGCTAACAAACCTCAGGACCCCTGGGATGCTCAAAGTTGGGATTTCTGGGTTGTCCAGCTTTGGAATCCTTGAGATATCAAACCATAGGATCTTGGGATGCCCAGGCTCGGGACCCCCAGGATACTGGACCTTGTGCCCCCTGGGATGCCCAACCATGGAACCTCCAGGATGCAGGACAGCACCGGTGGCTCCCCATCCCTGGTATTCTCCTTGTCTTCCTGCAGGTCCAGGCCCCTTCCCTGGAGTCATTGACCTGTTTGGGGGTGCGGGGGGGCTGATCGAGTTCCGTGCGGGGCTCTTGGCCAGCCGGGGCTTTGCCGTGCTGGCCCTCGCCTTCTTTGCCTACGACGATCTGCCCCGAGTCCTGGCCCAGCTGGACCTGGAATATTTTGAGGAAGCGGCAGAGCTGCTCCTCCGGCATCCCAAGGTGAGTCTTGGAGCGTGGAGAAAGGCACCTGTGAGCCAGGATGTGCTGGGGATTGGGGGCGACCTGGTGAGCCAAACATCCAGGGGACCAGGAACATCCTGGGGACATCCTCATCCTGGTGAGCAGGATGTCCAGGTGACCTGGGGTGATGTCCCAGGGTTGTCCCGAGCGCCAGGGATGTTCCAGGGACTGGGATATCCCATGAGGACATCCTTGTCCTGTCCTCTTATCCCCGTGTGTTATCCCAGCTGGCTCCATCTCCTCTTATTTCAGGTCCGAGGCCCTGGCCTGGGCGTGGTGGGCGTCTCCAAAGGTGCAGAGGTGGCCTTGGCCATGGCCACCTTCCTGCCACAGGTGGTGGCCACGGTGTGGATCAACGGTACCAGCTTCCTGTATGGAAACCCACTGGTCTACAAGCAGCTCCGCATCCCTGCCATTCCCTACTCCACTGAGCGCGTCCTGTTCACCGAGGTGGGAGCCATGGATAACTCGGCCATCTTTGCCGACCCCCGGGATCCCGCCTGCAGCGCCTCGGCCATCCCAGTGGAGAAGATCCGGGGAAAGGTGCTGTTTGTGGTGGGGGAGGCCGACCGCAGCGTAGACAGCAAGCTCTTCGCCGCGCTGGCCCTGGCGCGGATGCCGCCGGAGAGCGGCCGGATCCTGTCCTATCCCGGCGCTGGGCACCTGATCGAGCCCCCCGGATCCCCCCTGTGCAGCTACTCCAGCATCCGGAGCACTCCCAGGCCGGTGGCGTGGGGGGGAGAGCTCCAGCCCCATGCCCGGGCCCAGGAACATTCCTGGCAGGAGATCCTGAAGTTCCTGGAGCACCGTCTGGGGTCGGTTGCCACCATGAAGCTGTGAGGGGTGAGGGAAAGGGCTCGGGGTCACCGGGATTGTCACTGCGGGCAATAAAGTGTCACTGGTGGCTCCTGCCTGTGCTCCCCAGGGATGATGTGTGGGACAAAGGTTGGGCGCAGATTTAGGAGCTATATTGGAGATATTTTGGGAGATACATCAGGTGTATATTGGATACACACGGGATATAGCAGATATATATAGGATGTATATTGGACATGTGGGATAGGTATACTGGATATATATCAGATATATATTGGGCATATATATAGGATATATATTGGATACATATGGAAGATATATATGTCATTTTGGGGTGACACAAGGAGGACATGGAGCAGTTCTGGTCAAAGCAAACTAAAAAATTCTTTATTAAAACATTTGACTTTATATATATATGTCTTTCTGAAATGCCAGTGTCATTGGAGGGTTATAGTGTTAACTCCTCAATGCCACTGGGCAACTTAACTATCAGGTTGTTTGTCTCTCATAAAAGAATGAAAAATAATAAGTTATTTACATAAAGTGCGTGAGAAAGTTTTGTGTAAAGAATGTAAACATTAGAAGGTTTAGTAAAACTTAAAAAAATTAGGGCGACATATATAGGATACAGAACAGACAGCCCAGACATATATTGGACATATATAGCACATATATAAAACATATTAGACATATATATATATATATATATGGGGCACATACAGAAGATGTATTGCCCATATACAGCCCAGCTGTGGCTCTGGGGACACACTGCTCTCTCTGCAGCTGCCCTCACTTCCCAAGGAGGTTTGAGGGATTCACATCCAGCCCCCAGCTCCTCACACACTCCAGCCAGGATCCCTGTGCTCCTGGGAGCTGGCGTGACCCCGTTCCCACACCCAGGGCATGGCACAGGGACTGGCCATGACTGTCACTCCTGGAAGGGTGGGGAGAGGTGAAGTGGTTTAATCTGCAGTAAAGATAAACCCCAGAAGGGAAACTTGGGGAAAGGTAGGCAGAGGGAATGCACATGGAGGACTTTGGATTCCCTGTGGCACTGCCAGCAGGGCACAGCCAGGGTGCAGCAGGGATTTGGGGTAACTGGCTGATTCCCAGTCCCTCAGACACCCCCTGGGGCCATGCCCTGGTCCCGTGGCTGTTCCAGCAGTGGCGTGTCCAGATGTCACAGTTGTCCCCACTAGCTCTGGGGAGGTGGGCACACACCAGCCTTCTCCTTTCCCCCTGGATAACTTGACCCAGCTGGGCATCCCACCTGGCACCAGCTCCATTCCCTGTTCCCCGGGACAGCCTCCAAGTGTGGGATAGGCTTGATTTGTCTCTGGTCACCGTGACACGGCCACAGGAGGTGACCACAGGGCCGGGGCACCGAGGTCACCGGCGGCACGGGAGCGAGGAGCCCTGGGCAGAGCTCATCCCACGGGATCAGCTGACCCTGATCCCCCCCCACACCCCAGCCATCCGGATATAAATCCACACCGCAGAGCCCCGTGCTCCGTCCGTGTCACCGCCATGGGACGGAGCTGCTCCTTCCTCCTGCTCCTCTTCCTCCTGTCCCCGTGGCCCAGAGCCACCGTGGCACTGCTGCAGTACCGCTACGACTGCGGGGAGTTGGGAATGCAGCTCCTGGTCTTCCCGTCCCACGGCCGCACCGTCCGCTTCAAGGTTCTGGGTGAGTGGGGGGACTCCATGGATACCCTTGGGGTGCTGGATTTCTCTGGGATTCCCCCCAAACCCGGCGTGTTCCATGAGGATGGGATCCCAATGGGAGGAGCCCAATGGCTTGGATGAGCTGTTGCTGCTGCCCAGGGGGTTTCCATGCACCAGGATGTGTCACTTCCCCATGTCCATGGTGTCCCCCCAGATGAGTTTGGCTCCCGCTTTGACGTGGCCAACTGTTCCATCTGCCTCCACTGGCTGAATTCCAGGGAGGATGGCTCTGTCATCTTCTCCTCTGGCTACAAGGGCTGCCACGTTTTGCTCAAGGTGACGCTCCTGTCCCCTCTGCGGTCACCGCCAGCGGGATGGGGGTGACTGTCCCTCCTGTCCCCCCGCAGGAGAACCGCTACGTCCTGCGGGTGCAGCTGGAGGAGCTGCTGTCCAGCGGGATCTCGGTCACCTCCTACGAGGTCAACATGACCTGCCCCAAGCCAGGTGGTCCTGAGATGCTCCCAAATGGAAACCGGGAGAAGAGCCGGGACAGCGGACTCCTGATCTCCCACACTGGCCTGCACCAGGTCTCTGAGTCCTCCCTTACCCTTACGGGATCCCACTTCACATCCCAAGATCACCTGGAGCAGGTTCACACCGTGGGACAGTACCAGCCCAGCTCAGTGCTTCCCGGGATCCATCACCATTCCAGTCCAGCCCACTCGGGGCTTCTGTCCCAGCCTGGTGGGGCTCGTCCTGTCAGCCAAATCCAGGGAAGCTTCTTCCGCCCAGCAGTGCAACCCTCCCAGCCTGGGGGGCAGAGCCAGCCAGGGTTCCTTCACCCAGTGCTTGTATCCCAAAACCATCCCAGTTTGGTGCATGCTGGAGGTCAGACCCAGCCAGGGCACCTGCATCCAGGGTCTGTATCCCAAAACCAGCCTGGGATGGTGCATCCAGGGGGTCAAAACCGACCAGGGATTCTCCCAGGGTCTGTATCCCAAAACCAGCCTGGGATGGTGCATCCAGGGGGTCAAAACCGACCAGGGATTCTCCCAGGGTCTGTATCCCAAAACCAGCCTGGGATGGTGCATCCAGGGGGTCAAAACCGACCAGGGATTCTCCCAGGGTCTGTATCCCAAAACCAGCCTGGGATGGTGCATCCTGGGGGTCAAAACCGACCAGGGATTCTCCCAGGGTCTGTATCCCAAAACCAGCCTGGGATGGTGCATCCTGGGGGTCAAAACCGACCAGGGATTCTCCCAGGGTCTGTATCCCAAAACCAGCCTGGGATGGTGCATCCAGGGGGTCAGAACCGACCAGGGATTCTCCCAGGGTCTGTATCCCAGAACCAGCCTGGGATGGTGCATCCTGGGGGTCAAAACCGACCAGGGATTCTCCCAGGGTCTGTATCCCAAAACCAGCCTGGGATGGTGCATCCTGGGGGTCAAAACCGACCAGGGATTCTCCCAGGGTCTGTATCCCAAAACCTTCCTGGGGGTCAAAACCAACCAGGGATTCGCCCAGGGTTTGCATCCCACAACCAGCCTGGCTTGACCTCCACTGGTGCCCAGACTCCAGCAGGATTCCTGCGCCCGGGATCTCAGTCCCCAAACCAGCCGGGAATATCTCGTCCCAATCATCACTCCAACTCCCAAACCGTGCTCCCAGGCCACACTGGGCTGCTCCATCCCAGCCCAGCTTTGGTGCACCCAGGACTCTCATCCTGGCCAGGTTTCATCAGCCCTGGACTCCAGGCTGAGCCGCAGCCAGGCCTGGGACGCCCAGGGCTGCAGCCCCAGCCTGGATTGCTGCATCCTGGAATTCACTCCCAGCCCAGCCTGCTGCAGCCCACGGCGCTCTTCTACCCCTCAGCAGGGGCAGGTAAGGTGGGAAGACGGGATGGAGGGATGCTGGGACAAAGGGAAACGGCCTCAAGGTGCTTCTCCAACCCGCATTCCTGCTGTGTCCTCTCTCTGCTTCCCGCCAGGAACGCAGCTGACACGGGAGCAGTGCCAGGTGCTGGTGGGCCGGATGCCGTGTGTGGCTCCGCAGGGACGGGATGGATGCCTGCAGGCGGGATGCTGCTACGACGACATGGACCGTACCACACCCTGCTATTATGGGAATACCGGTAGGACACCCGGAGGCACCTCCCCAAATCCCTCCCCGGCGCCAGGAGAAGGTGTTCAGGGTGATGGAGCCTCTCCGTGGTATCGCAGCCACTGTGCAGTGCCTGCTGGAGGGACACTTTGTGCTGGTGGTCCCGAGGGGAATGGTGGCCCTGCCGTACAACCTGGACAGCGTGCGGCTGGCCAGCAGCCAGGCGGGATGTGAGCCCCTCCACGTGTCCGAGGCCTTCGTCATGTTCCGCTTCCCGGTCACCCACTGCGGCACCACCGTCCAGGTAGGGCGGGAAAACCCCGGAGAACCCCCAAGTGGGCATGGGGGGGGCCACTTCAGGATAGAAGTGACCCCAGGATGCTGCCAGTCCCTCCAAAATTTCAGGATAAGGAACTCACCCATACACTTCCTCCTGCCTCAAATCCTGATCTGTGTATCCCCCAGGATGTTTCCCATTCGTGTTCCCTACACAGGTGATCGAGGACATGCTGATCTATGAGAACCAGCTGATCTCCACCATCGATGTCCAGGGATCCCCCCGTGGCTCTGTCACTCGGGACAGCGTCTACATGTAAGAGAAGAGGGTGGAAAAATCGAGGCAGAGAGCCTGGATTCCCCCTTGGATCAAACCAACCCTCACTCCTGCCACGTCCCTGGTGGTGTCCCCGCAGCTTGGGCTGAGGGGGCTGATGGAGGACTTGGGAGTCTCCCACCTTTCTCTCCCTCTTTTCCCCAGTCTCCGAGCTCGGTGCATCTACAACTCCAGCGACCTCCTTCCCTTGGGAGTGGAGGTGGCCGTGCCCCCCACAGCCGCCCCCCTGGCCATGCCGGGCCCGCTGGGGCTCCAGCTGCGGATTGCCACTGGTGAGTGCTCCCGATCCCGCTCCCTATCCCGCTCCCCATCCCACTCAACCCCTCCCAGCATTCCCACAGATGAATCCTACAGCTCCTACCACGCTGTGGGTGACTTCCCCCTGGTGAGGGTGCTCCGGGACCCCATCTACGTGGAAGTCCGGCTGCTCCAGAAGACGGATCCCAATTTGGTGCTGGTGCTGCACCACTGCTGGGCCTCCCCTGGCTCCCACGCCACATCCCAGCCCCAGTGGCCCATCCTGGTGGATGGGTGAGTGGAAAAGGATGGGAGGATGGAAGCGAGGGGGGTCACTGTGCTTACACAGTGTCCTTGTTTCCCACCTAGGTGTCCCTTCCAAGGGGACAACTACAGGACACGGCTGATTCCAATGGGTCCGGCCTCTCCGGAGCTGCCCTTCCCCAGCCACTACCAGCGCTTTGTCATCTCCACCTTCGCCTTCGTGGAGCCCCCCAGAATGGCTGTGCTGGAGGGGGAGGTGAGGGGGATCCCCCTGAATCCATATGTTGGGAATGCCTCAGCGTTAGGAATCTCTCATCCCAACGCCCCCACACCCACCCCAGCACTGACCCTGCTTCCAGCTGCCCACAGTCTCTTCCTGTTGGGAAAGTCACGCTGCTTTTGGGGGGTTCCTCATGGCTTGGGGATGCTTTTTGGGGGTCCCTTCAGGCTTGGGGACCCTTTTTGGAGATGCCCAGGTGACGCTGGCATTCCTGTGGCTCCCAGGTGTACATCTCCTGCAGCGCATCCGTGTGCCACCTGGCCCAGCCAGAGCCTTGCCGGCCCTCCTGCCAGCTGGGAGTGCCCTCACGTGAGTCTGGGAGCCTCCAGGGATTTGGGAAGACCTCTACCCCTCCCCCTCTTCCCAAGCCAAGCTGCTGTTCCCCACAGGAGCGCGGAGGTCTCCGGGGGACAGGAGGACAGGTGACAGCCTGGGGACAGCCACATCCCAGGGATGCCTTGTCTTTCCTGAGGTTCCCAAGAGGGGAGGAACTCAGCAGGGAGGCTGAGGGGTGAGTGCCTTCTGCTCCCTAAAAACCCCTTCATCTCAAACCCCCCTTCATTGCTCTAAGTTATCTCCTCCCCTTCTTCCTCCTCACAGCTCCAGCCTCTACCTGGACGCTGTTGGATGTCTCTGGGAAAGCTGGAAAAATAAAACCAGTGCAAAGCATGGCTCTAAGGGTGGTTTGTCCTTGGGAGGGGAGGAAAGAGGGTCTCTTATCCCCATTCCCAAGCTGGCAGCAGCCACAGACCCCCAAATCCCACCCTGCTACAACCCAGCCCTTCAAAGGAGCCTTTTCCAGCTGGGATGACAGGGAATAATTCTTTATTTCCATACTGAAACTAAGTAACTGCTTACAAAACTGCAGAGTCCTCCCTTCCCTCCCTCCTTCCACACATCCTGGCCTCAAATTTCCACCAGCACCAGGATTGGGGTTTTTTGTCAAACCAGTTACAAGCACAAAACAATCTAAAGGCGGAAAACACACGGAATTGGGAAAAAAAACTAAACAATAAATTCATGGAGCACGGGGAAGGCAATGTTTGACTTCCCTTGTGCCAACACCTACAATAGGGGAGCTTGATAATCCCACCTGGATATTCCCCCACCCACCTCCCACCCCAAATCCCAAAATATCCCAGCCCCACTTCCAGGGCTACAGGCTGTAGAACTTGAGGCTCCGATCCATGCCTGTGGAAGCAATGAACTTGGCATGGTGGCCAAAGGCCAGTCCCGTGGTCAGACCACTGTGCTCTGGGGACAGAAAACAATCCATGGTCACAATTCTGAGCGGATTTGTCCCATTCCCACCCCAGCCACTTCCATGATTCCCATAATCCCTCACCTGTGAAGTGGAGGATCTCCGTCCACTGCTTGCAGATGTAGATCTGGACATCGGTCCCGCCCAGCGCCAGATAGGTCCCGCTTTGGTCGAAAATCAGGGATTTCACCTGTGGAGAAGAATCACAACAAGGCGTTGAAAAAGCTCCAAATGGCTTTTTTTGGGATGCCACAGCCCCTGGAGCAGAGAGGCCGTGGGGGAGAAGGGACATCACACACCTCAAAGTTGTTATCCAGCTGCAACGTCTTGAAGTTCTTGAGCTTCCTCAAATCCCAGAGCTTGACCGAGGAGTCGTCGGCCGCCGTGGCCAGGTAGTATCCGTTCTCGGAAAAGGCGATGCTGGTGATGGGGCCGGAGTGTCCCGGGAAGTTGGCCACGTTGGTGCGTTCCTGGGGACAAGGTGGTCAGGGAATCACGGCGCTGGGACGCGGCATCGTTCCCGACCGACCTACGGTGTCGCCAGCGGCTGCTCTGCAGCTGCAATCTTGGGATTTTTGGAGAAACTTCCAAAAGCATTCCTCCAAGTCCTGCTCCTTGGACTGATCCCCAAACCAAGCTCAGACACTCCCAAACCCCTGTTCCTGCACAGTCCCATCAGCCCTTACCTTCAGATCCCAGATCTTGATTTGGGAGTCCATTGTTCCTGTCCCAAAAATGAGCCCGTCCGGGTGGAACTGGGCACAGGTGAGAGCTGTGGAGACAGCAGGAGAATCAGAATCTTGGGAAGACTCCCAAGAGGGTTGGGAAGATCTGGAAGGCTGGGAGGGCTCAAGAGGGGTGGGGAGACTCAGAGGGTTGAGAAAATAAGGGGAGCTGGGAATATATGGAGAGCTGGGAACACTCAAGAAGGTTGACAAGATTGGAAGGGTTGGGAAGACTCAGGAAGGTTGGGAAGGCTACAGAGACCCCTCCAAAGGAGTTCCCATAAACTCCAGAAGCCAAGGGATGCCCAGAATGGGGATAACCAACTCCAAGGCTTACCACATCCAGAGCTCTCATCCGTCACCTTGGTGAGGACACGGCCCGTCTGGATATCTGAGAAAGCCCAGTACTGGGAGAGAGAAGGAGCGTTGGATATGGAAGGGGTGGGAAGCAAAGGTGGGATCTGTGGGATGGGGAGGGATTCACCTGGTCATCCGAGGAGCTGAGCAGGTAATCACCCGTGGCGTGGAGGCTGAGCCCGGTCACGGAGCCCTCATGGGCACGGACCACCTGGACACAGGAGGCATTGGGAACGGACCAGATCCGGATCGTGGCGTCGGGAGAAGCCGAGAACACCAAGTCCTACGCAAGGACAACACCAGAAGGTTCACATGGGAAGAATTCACCTCTCCGAGAGCTTCCGGCAGGAGATTCCACCAGAGGAGGGTCCTGATATCCAGATTTGAGGCACCTGGAAGTGAGGACAGAGCCAGACGCACCTGGGATGGGTGGAAGACGACGCTGGTGACTTTCTTGGTGTGGCCCTTGAGTGTGGCCAGGATCTGCTCCGAGCTCTTGTCGAACACGATGACGTTTTTGTCGGCTCCACCTGGAGAACCGAGAGGGAAGCGCTGGGATGGGAGCGTGGGGCCAACCAACTCCAAATCCACCTGCCTTGTATCCCTTGTTCCCCTTCCAACTCCCAAAAACACAGAACGAGACTCACTCCAAGGTGGGAAACCCGCAGGAAAGCTCCCTTACCAGTGAGGATCTTGTTGGTGTCGGAAGGACACAGATCCAAGGCAAGAATTCCTGGGATGCTGGCACTGTGCAGTCCCTATGTGAGGGAGGAGAACCCCAAATTAATGCCAGAAGCAGCAAAACCTTCCCAAATGGAATCAAGAAGCAATTTCCAGCTCCATGGGGGAGTTTCCTTGTCCTTCCCCATCCTGGCACTCACCACGTGCGAGGCCACCTGCCGGTACTTGCTGAGCTCCTCCGGCTTCACCAGCTCCTCAGGGACTGTCTTGCCCCTCTGGAAAAAACAGGGATAAACATCAGCCTTGCTTGGAGCCCGGCACATCCCAGCTCCCTCCAAACCCTTGGATAAGGCCACTCACCTTCTTACGCTCCGTGGTCAGCACCGTCGCCTTGTCTTGGAGCTGGAAAACAAGACGAGGTTGGGCAGAAAGCAGGAATTCTGCGACAGGAAGACGGAGAGGGGAACAGGTGGAACACTGCTCCTACCTTCTGGATGATCTCCGGGGTCATTCCCGCCAGCTCTCCCAGATCCATGGCCTCGCCAGCGCCCTGTGTGGCACAGAGAAAGAAAGGACATGCAGAGAGGGAATGTGGGTGCAATGAGTGGGAAAAGGGTTGGGAATGAGCGGGAAAAGGGCCGGGATGGGGAGCAGGGACTCACGGCCACGTTGGGCTGTGCTGACGGCACCGCCTGCGGCACGATGAGCCCGGCCTGAGGCTTCAGCGTAGCCAGAGCTGCAAAAACACAGCAAGTTCAAAGGAAAACCAGGACAAAGCCCTTCCCAGCACCCCCTCCCGGGAATGCCCCGTGTCTGCGTCACCTTCTCTGGCGGCGGTGACCTCCTTGGTGAGGCGGGCGATGACCCTGCAGGCAGCATCGTGCTGGTACAGGGCGTGGGACAGCTCCTGGCGCGTGGTCTGCAGCTGCTGCCGCAGCGTGAAGCTGTGCAGCATCACGGCATCCTGCCGGGAAGCGCCAGAGTCAGCCGGGGAACGGCGGGATCTCGGCCCCGGCGGCCCCCCCGGCACTCACCCACTCGTCCTGCAGGGCTTTCAGGATGGCCGGGATGCTGGTGGCCGAGGGGGGCTTGGGCCGGATCGGGTGGGCGACTGGAAGAGAGATGGACGCGTCACCGTGTCCTCCACGTCCCTACGGATCCTCACACTCCTACCCCTTGCTTTTCCCATTTCACCACCCCTCCTTTACCCCTCTCTTTCCCAGCCTCCACAGCTGAGGTTGGCACCTCAGCCGCGGCTCAGCAAACCCCAAAGCGCCTCGGGCACCGCCATTCCCGACCCCAGAGCCGCTGCCCCCGGGACAGCCGCTTTTCCCGGGAGCACCGTTCCCATGCCCGTTCCCGATCCCGGCACCTTTGATGTCGATGAGCTGCTCCTCAGACAGCGGCTGGTTGTTGACAGGGTCGGTGCCGTTCTCCGCGATGTATTTCTCGATCAGCCGCCGCTCGTACACGTGGTTGGACACCGGCGACACACACGGGTGCTCCGGGACCTCGTTGGAAACTGCGGGGGACAGGGAACGACAGGATGGGACGGGAACGGGGGTTCGGGAGCTCCCTGACCGGTGACCCCCCCGTGACCCAGCTGTCCCCGCCCCGCAGCCCGGGATCCCCCATTCGGTAACGCCCGCACCCCCCAACTCCCGCGGCCTCTCTCTCTCCGCACTCACTGGAGCAGATGAGCGCCATGGCGGAGGCCGGGTGGTCGCGGCGCTCCAGTTACGGCCCCGCTGCCCTTCCGAGGCTGTTTCCGGTTCTCCTTTCCGGTCCGGGGTCCCGGTTCCGGTTCCGGTTGGCGCGCGCGACCCCCGCGCCGCTCCCGAGCGCTCACGCGGGCGCCGCCGCCGGAACCGGAAGCGCTCCCGG
>WBNO01010670.1:71598-129130 GCA_013400575.1 Peucedramus taeniatus
CCGAGCCCCCCGGCCATGGCCCCGGCGCCCCGGCTGGCGCTGCTGGCCGCCGCCCTGCTCTGCGCCCCGGGTAAGTGGGAACGGCAGCTGGCACCGGGAAGGGCACCGGGCACCGACCCCGACCCCGCTCCGCACCCCTCCCGCCGTCCTGCCGGGATCTGCTCCCGCGTGGTTCCGCAACCCGGCTCGATTCTCCCCTCTCCCCACGTTCGGGGTCCCTCCGTTCCACCGGGATCCCGGGAGCCGGGGCGATCTCAACCCCCTCCTCCTCCTCCTTCCCCGCGTTCCCCGGGATCCGCGCCTCCCATTCCGCGGGGATCCGTGCCCCCTCCACCGCCTGGGATCTCGAAGGGGTTACCCGGGGAACGTGGGATCCACTGGGATCTCGAGGGGAGAATCTCCTCCTGATCCCCACGGGAACCCGCCGCTCAAGGGACTCCCCTTCCCCCCGGATCCCGGGATCTGCCTCGCCTCTCTCTCCGCACACCTGATCGCCCAGGTGGGATCAATTCCTGGCCGTAAAGGAGCCCTGCCCGGGCATCCAGGTGGGATCTGCTCCCTGTGATGAGGGATCCCTTTGATCAGGGCACCATGAGCCTCGATACCACCCTGCAGGACACCGTTCCAACCCTCCCCCCAGTGGGGAATGCATTCCCACAGGGAACAGCCAGGACTGGGGGAACCGAGTGCCCCCCCCCCCCCCAGTCCTGATGCAGGGATGGGGCAACCATGGCAGGGGTGACCTCAGAATGTGGTGGCCCAGGCAAGGGGTCACCCTGTGTGCTTCCACAAAGGTGGGCTCAAAGACACCCGCTTGCCACCTCTGTGCACCCCATTCCCACTGTGTCCCTGTGGGATGTGACACATCCTTGTCCTTGCAGTGAGGGGTGACGGGGAGCCCCCGGATCCTGTGTTCCTGCCGGCAGAGCTGGAGGTCCTTGGGGTGCCCGAGTCCTACCGGCTGCAGAGGGTGGATCAGGACGTGGCCCCCAACTCTTCCCTGCACACCCGCTCCGAGACATTCCTGCTGCTTCGTGCTAGATCCCAGCCCCTGGTCCAGGCCACCTACCCCCCGTTCAGCATCCGCCAGGTAACCGGGACTCCCGTGTCCCCTGGGCCACCCCAGGGTGTCCCAGCCCCCACCACTATCCTGGTGTCCTTACAGGAGGTGTCCATGGAGAGCCCCCCTGGCTCAGCAGCTTGGGCAGTCCGTGCCGTGTCCCTGGAGAGCTCTGTGTCCCCTGCTGAGCCCGTGGCTCGTGTCCTCTTCCATCTGCACGGGCCCGACTGGATGCCTGGCAAGCGGGATCACGCCGGGGCCCGGAGTCATCCCAAGGACTGGGACCATCCTGGGGTCTGGGATCACCCTCAGGTCCGAGACCACCCTGGGGGTCAGGATCACTCCAGGGACTGGGAGCATCCCAGGGACCAGGATCACCCTGAGGTCCGGGATCACCCAGGCTTATCCCAGGACCTCAGGGAGCAGGACCACCCTGAGCAGCAGGACCACCACGGAGTCCGGGATCACCCCAAAGGCCGGCACCACCCTGGAATCCACGATCACCCCAAGAGCTGGGACCACCTCAAAGACTGGGACCACCATGAGCAGCAGGACCACCCTGGGAACTGGGATTCTTCAAGGGATTGGGATCACTCCAGAGCTCGGGATCTCCCCTGTGTCACTCTCCATGCTCACCACCGCGGGCGGGTGGCCCGGGGGACGTGTCGCCTGCAGGTCAGTGCCACCCTGGGGCCCCTGGGGACCCACAGCTCCCCCCAGGCTTATCCCAGGACCCCCTCTCCCCTTCAGGCCCCACTGGGCGTGTGCGTGGTGGAGCTGGAGATCCCTCCACGCTGGTTCTCCCTGGGATGCCTCCATTCCCACCGGAGCCGCCGGCGGGATTCCGACCCCTTGGAGCCTCCGGAGTGCCCAGAACGGGCTGATCTGCGCTACAGCGTGGGGAAGTGTGGGGGCCGGGAGCAGGAGGCCCCCAGGTTCCTGGGAATGCTGGAGCTGCAGGCAGGAGAGCTGGAGCGGCGGCAGGAGGTGCAGCTGGATGAGAAAGTGCTGCTGCGTGTCCCCAATGTCCCCCTGCGTCCCGGGCAGCGCTTCACGGCCACCATTGCCCTGCACCACAACTTCACTGCCGACAGCCTGACCCTGAGGTGAGACTGGGGACAATGGGGACACCGGGACAGTGTGGGGCACTGTGTGACACTACGTGAAAGTGTGTGGAAGTGTGTGACTGTGAGTGACACACTGACTGAGTGACACTGTGTGACAGGCTGTGACGTTGTGCGGCAATTTGTGGCAGTATGTGAACATTTGATACCACGTGCACTGAGTGACATTGCGTGACAGTGTGACTGTGACACTGTGTGACACCATCTGATTCCAGCTGACAGGATCTGGTACTGTGTGACACTGTGTGACTGTGAGTGGCACTGTGTGACAGCGAGTGACACCGTATGATTGTGAGTGACACAGTCTGACGCTACCTGACATTGTGTGACACTGATTAACACCGTGTGACATTTTGGGGCATTGTGTGACACCATGTGACACCATCTGACCCTCTGTGCTCCCACAGGATCAAGGCCAAGAAGGGCCTGCAGGTGGTCTCCGCCCGTCCCACAATTCCCAGCACCTGGAGCGTGCACCTGGAGCGTTCCCGCGGTCCCAAGCACTCCACGGCTGTGGTGACGTGCCGGCGGCTTGGGGACATCCCTGCCATCCCTGCCAGCTCCAGGTAGGGAATATCCCAACACCCCCATCCCGGCGGGAATCGCAGGTTGTTCCGCCCTGATCCCGGTGCGGTGCCGCAGGGTGTCTGAGCCGGCCGCGTTCCTGCACCTGGATGTGGCGGTGGAAAACGGGACAGGGGGGCTGGCGCCGGCGCGGCCCCTCACGTGGCAGGTGGAGTATCCCGGCCAGGATCCCGAGGCACAGAAGGACAAACTGGTCTGGGAAATCCAGGTGTCAGAGCGGGACGTCCGTGCCCTCGTCCCACTGGTGCAGGTGGGTGTCCTCATCCCATTCCAGCCCTCCATCCCGTGGCAAGTGTCCCCACCTCATCCCACTGTGCTTCCAGGAGCTGGAGATCCTGAACACGGCGCCGCTGACCGGGATCCCCCGCGTTATCCCGGTCAAACTGGTGGCTGTGGAAGCAGGGGGCGGAGTGTCTGAGATCACGGATCCCGTAGGATGCGAATCCGCTGACAAGCAGGTGCTGCAGGTGAGTCCTGCTATCCCCTTGTTATCCCGCCTCACCCTGGGAGATTTCCATGGAATTCCGTGTGCCCTTGCAGGTGTCGGATTCCTGCGACCTGGTGTTCGTGGGGGGCAAGGAGAGCCGGGGGGCGCGGGGAGCCCGCGTGGATTTCTGGGTGCGCCGGCTGCGGGCGGAGCTGAGCTTCTCCGTCTGGGCTCCGCTGCTCCCGCTGCGTGTCCAGCTGGGAGATCCCATCCTGGAGCAGCTCCGTGGCTGGAGACTGCCCGGGGGGCCTGACAGGTGAGGCCTACAGAATGGGATGGTGGGAAAAGAGGGGACGGGAATGGGGCCGAGAGCTGACGTGTGGGGATGCATCGGTGAGCCCCCAGCACACTCCTGGGTCTCACCATTCTTGTCACCCTGTCGTGGAATCTCTGCCTCCCTGTCCTGCAATCCCTGTTCCCCTGCCCTTGGGGAGGAACCCCTTGTCACCCTGTCTCTGTCCCCTGTCCCCAGTGCCGTGGTGGAGTCTGAGGACCCCGCAGAGGAGCCGGAGCGGCGGGCGCGGGGCTGCCGGCCCCAGTTCCAGCGCACGGGGCTCCGTGTCCTAGCGCACTTTGTGGCCCATCCCCTGGATGGTGGCCGTCACCTGTCCTACCTGCCTGGCCCTGAGTGGCTCCTGGATGTCACCCACCTGGTGGCTGCCCGGACCCGTGTCCAGGACCCCCGCGTGGCCTCACTGGAAGTAGGGGCCGTAGTGGTGGGGCGGGAGCCTGGAGTCACCTCCGTGGAGGTAAACAGGGATTGTTTCTGGGGAATTTGGGGGATCCTGGAGAGATTTGGGTGTGTGGGAAGGTTGCAGGGATGGAGCTGGGGGGCTGGAAATGATGCTAGTGGGAGCTGGGCAGGATACAGGGAAGGAGGGAACTGAGGGGCTGGCATAGAATGGGAAGAGGGAACAGTAGCCATGAGGAATGTTGGGGGACTCACAAGCTGCTTCCAGGTGCGCTCCCCGCTCTCTGACTCCATCCTGGGGGAGCAGACGCTGGTGGTTTCTGAGGAGAAGGTGATGGTGACAGAGCTCCACGCCCAGGTGGTGGCTGGGCTCTCCTTAACCCTCCAAACACAGCCAGATCATCCTGGCGTGGTCACCGCCACCGCGCTGGGGACACCCACGCTACAGGCCCTCAAGCAGGTGAGAAGGGTGGGGGAGTCACCCCAGTCTCCCCGGTGTCCCCCAAACCTCTGCCATCCCACTTGTCATCCCACCAGGAAGCGACACTGTCCATCTGGTTGTCTTTCTCCGACCACACGCTGGCCCCGCTGGAGCTCTACGGGTGGCACGACGTGGCCTTGACCGTGACGTCCCTCGACCGCGCCGTTGCCACCGTCAGGGGGTCCCCTGGGGTCCCCACTGCCCACCCGTGGGTGGTGGCCGAAGGGCCGGGCCGGGGGGCCCTGCTCCAGCTCAGCCTGCATCCCCCGGATCCGTGTCGGCGTAGCCGGCACCGCGCGGCCGCCCTGGCCACCGGCACCGCCTGGCTCGAGGTGGGGATCCCTTCTCCCGGGAGCCCCCGGCCCTTCCCGCGGGCTGAGGGCGCCATGTCCGGGGAAGCAGTGACTGTGGGACAGAGGGACCCCGCGGGCGTGGGGCCGGCAGCCACCAAGCTCCAGGGGTCTTCCTCGGAGGAGGATGAGGAGGAAGGCTACGGACACAACCGTGCCGGCATGGAAGAGGAGGAGGAAGAGGAGGAGGAGATGGTGAAGGCTCCGGAGCGGGTGACTGACCTGGAAATTGGGATGTACGTGCTCCTGGGAGTCTTCTGCCTCGCCATCTTCATCTTCCTCGTCAACTGCATCTTCTTCGTGCTCCGGTACCAGCAGAAGGAGCTGCCCGAGCCGGGCGGGTCCCCCTCGGCCCCACAGCCCCACAACTGGGTCTGGCTGGGCACCGACCAGGAAGAGCTGAGCCGGCAGCTGGATCGGCAGCAGCTGGATCGGCCGCAGCCGGATCGCCGGCAGCCGGAACCCCCGGCATCCCCGGACCCCCCCTGTGGCTGCGGGGGCCCCCCGGGCTCCAGCGAGGACGGGGCTCCCCCCGGCTCCCCGGCCCCCCGCAAGGAGGGATCGGCTCCGGGGGGCGGCCGCAGGAAGCGGGTGGAGTTTGTCACCTTTGGTCCCCCCCGTGTCGCCGAGGAGCCCCCCCCGGCCACCCCCCACGTCCAGTCAATCCTGGTGGCCAGCGAGGATGACATCCGCTGGGTGTGCGAGGACATGGGGCTGCGGGATCCCGAGGAGCTCCGGAGCTACATGGAGAGGATCCGCGGCAGCTCCTGACCCGAGGGGGCGACTCCCAGACCCCCCAATTCCCGGGCAAACCAGTAAGGGCCCGACCTCCTCCCCGTGCCGTGCTGGGGGTACACCGACCCCCCTTCCCAGTGGGATGGGCCGGGGACCACTGGTGGCCTCCTGGGACCACCCCGAGGTGCCCACAGAGGGTGAGGGGGGGCTCTCCCAGCCCTATCCTTACGGGGGCTGGATCCCGGCGGCAGCGGGGGGGAATTTGGGATGCTCTTACTGCTTTGGGTCTCATTGCGACATGGTGTTCATAGTGGTGATGATGATGGTGGTGATGATTCCTGTGGTCTGATCCCGGGGAGGATCCTGTATCCCCCCACCTTCACCCCGGCCACGCATCCGTTTTGTACACATTTTTTATCGGGAACGCCCGGGAAGGGGCTGCCAGGGGCTGGTATTTATGGAAAATTTTTAATTCTGACGTTGTTACAAAAATAAAGTATTTAAAAAAAAAAAAAATTTGGATTCTCCTCCGCGTCATCTTCTCTGATCCCCACACCGGGTCCCACCCTGCCCCCATGGCAGTGCCAGGCTCCTGGGAATGGGCACGTGCCCTTGACCTTGGCTCCACGTGGGAGCTGGTCACAGGATTGGATCCAGGGCTGGGCCTGGCTGTGGCCCAGCTGGGGTCACCTTGGGATAAGGGATCTCCTTCCTCCCTCCCTTTCCATCCTCCTCCTCCACCTTTCCAACCCCAACACCAGCCTGGTACTGCATGTCCTCCCCATGGCAGTCCCCAACATTCCCAAATGTCCCCTCAACACCTCCCTATATTAATGGCCATGGGGATTCCCACTCTTCCAGCTTCCCAGTAAGTCCCAGCAATCCCAAGACACCCTGAGTACCCCTACCCCATCACCCTGCTCCCAGCTTCCCCAAACTTCCCAAAAGCCTGCTGAGGTGGGGTGACTGGGGTCCTGTCCCCCCTTCCCAGCATCCTGGGTCCCCAGGTGTTCACCTGGATCCCAGCCCTCACCCACAGTGGGAATCAACATCTCCTGGGATGCCCCACCTCCCACCCATGGAAATTCCAGCCTTATCCCTCCCCTAATATTCCTGGAGGGTCCTAGGGTGATCCTGCATGTGCTGGGAGATGCTCTGGATGTGGAGCTGGAGGTAACATTGACTCCAAAAAACAGGGAGAAGAGGGGAAATCCTGGCTCTCCATCACCCCACACATGTCCCACATCTCAGGGGGCCCCGAGTCCCCCCATGCCACCACCCCAAATCCACGACCTGGAGGCACAAACGAGCTGCAGATCATGATGGCCCCACCAGATCTGTGTCCCCCAGGTTGGGAGCACCAGATCCACGAAACTCCCGTGCCCCAGAGGGTCCCTGGGGTCCCCAAAACCCTGTTTCCTCCCGACCAGGGCAGGATGGAGCCACCCCATCACCCTCCTCCACCCCACAGCACTGAGTCGGCTTCCTGCCCTCCACCACACTCCCAGAGCCGCCGGAGCGCGGGGACACGGCCAAGGCACCTCCCCAGGCTGCTGAGAGAGGGACCCTCCGAGACCCAGACCCCTGAATTCCATGGGGCTGCCCTGCTGATGGGATGGGGGGGCTCTGCCTGCTCTTGGTGGCTCTTTCTGCCGTGGCACCTGCACAAGGTATGTCACTGTCCCCATCCTGACCCTTGCTGTCACTTTCTTGGGACCTTGGGGTGGTGGAGACGGAGATTTGGGGGTTGGGGACCTGCCACCTCCCTGGGATGGGGAGCACTGAGGGTGCTGGGGGGTCTCCAACAGGGGTGCCAGTGGTGGAGGATGCTGCCCCTCAACACACTGAGATGGAGGGAAGGGGATTCCCTGAAAGGATCCTTCTATGGGTTAAGACCCCCTTGGAATCCCCCAAAAACACCCTGGGAACCCCTAAAAGAGGACCCTAAGCCCTAAAGGTGCTCTTGGAGCCATCCCACCTCCAATCCTTTCGGGAATGGGGTGACACTCGGGGCCTGAAGCCCATCTTGTCTCTCCACGTATTCCCTGGATGGTTTTGGGACCACCTGTCCTCCCCACCCTGGCAGGATTTGGGATTGTTTGGCTGCCAAAATGTCTGCCAGGAGCTGCTTCGAGGCCTCCAATTCATCCCCCCACTTCCGGCCTTCACACGCCTGCATCCTCACCTGGAGCAGCTCATTCCCACCTTCTCCCTTCATCCCTCACCTTTTCCTTGAACATTTTAACTCCAATCCACACCCCACCAGCTCTGGGGTCTCTTCCCAGGATTCCCACCCAAGCAGCCCCCCGGATGCCTCACTTCTGGGGCTGAATCCTTCCCCCTGGAGGAGCCAAATGGGGCATTTTTAGGGATAACTGGATCATCCACTGACCTGTGGCTCTGGAATGGGTGTAGGCAGGTGGGTACAGACAGGTCCAGCCCCTCTGTGTCTGCAGAGATGAACCAGAAGGCGGGAACAACACAGATGCAAGATGACATCCCAAATTTCAGCTCTTCTTCTGCTGAGTCACGTCCCAGTATTCCTATATTTAAGGCCAAATTCTTCCAGCAGATCCCACACCAGGATTCAGCCCTGAGAAACCTCCTAGGGCACACAGGGATTGATTTTTGGAATGCAACATCTCCATGACCACTTTGCCAGAGCATGGGGGGATTCCCACTGTGCCACTCACAGCCGGGAGAATCCTCTTGCCCACATTTTGGTGGGTTTGGGATGCATCCCTCCAAACTGGGAATCCTGGGGGCTCAGCCCCTCATCCCTCTGTCCTTTCTCCTCACAGTCCCCACAGGAACGACGGGACCTCCCAATACGGACCTCCCAGTTCCGACTGGGAACACCTCGGTGACCCCGGGTGAGTGCGGGAGGGTGAGTGACATCCTTACACTCACTTTTTGGGATTTTGGGACAACGCCAGGTCACCCTTCCCGGTGCATCTCCCAGGTGCCAGAGCTCTCCGGCTGGCGGGCGGCCGGAGCCACTGCGAGGGCCGGGTGGAGCTGGAGCAGGAGGGGACATGGGGGACGGTGTGCGACGACGGCTGGGACATCCGCGACGCCGACGTCGTGTGCCGCCAGCTCCGGTGCGGCCGCGCCGTGAGAGCCCACGGCAACGCCACCTTCGGCCGCGGGCACGGCCCCATCCTCCGGGATGAGGTGGGATGTGAAGGACACGAGAGGCACCTCTGGGAATGTCCGGCCGCGCCGGAGCACGACTGCAGCCACAAGGAGGACGCTGGCGTGGTTTGCTCAGGTGGGTTTGGAATATTCCGGAGCCGGGGATGCGGATGGCGCATCCTCATCTCCGCGCTCTTCCCGCAGAGCACCAGGCGTGGCGGCTCTCCGGAGGCCGGGATGGATGTGCTGGCAGGGTGGAGGTGTTTTTCCGCGGCACTTGGAGCACGGTGTGTAACAGCACCTGGTACGACACGGAGGCCACGGTGCTGTGCCGGACGCTGGGATGCGGGGATATGCTCCGGAGGCCTGCCTTCAGACACACGCTTCCCGGGAAGATGACGTACCTGTGCGGGAGCCTGCAGCCCTCGCTGGCACAGTGCCACTGGATCTTCAATAAATCCGCTCCCTGTTACCAATCCTGGGCCGCCGGGGTCATCTGCAACGGTACCGGGTCCTTCCCGATGGGATTTCAGGCACGGCCTGGGTCCTGCTCTCTCCCCAGCATCCGATTTCTGTTCCCGCCCTCTCCAGGCTCCCAGGGTTTGGAGATGCCAATGCCCACTGCTGAGGTGACGCCCAGGAATGTCACTGTCCTGCACGGTGAGCGCCCGAGCCCTCGGCCATTCCCTGGGATCAGGGGAAAATTCCCGGGAGGAAAGGTCTATGTGGGATGAGCTGTTTCTGTTCTCTGTCCCAGCCGAGGAGGGGACGCCAACCTTGGGGACACCAACAGCCGACAGTCTCCTCTTTGTCCTGTGCCTGGTGCTGGCGGCGCTGCTCCTGCTCTCCGTGCTGGCCTTTTCCGCTGTCCTGCTGAGGCTGAGGAAGAGGAGCAGTAAGGAATTCTGGATCCAGACATGGAATTGGGACACAATCCCCACTCTTTGGGCTCAGCTCAGCCATGGAGTGGGTGTATCCCCTTGTCCCCACAGCCATGTCATCCTTGGGAATACCCATGCAAGTCCTGGTGACCCGCAGCTCCCAGAGTCCCAGCGCACCCTCCGGGATCCCCAACGACTACAGGGAGACTCCCAAAGGATCAGGTAGGTCTGGCAGGTCCCCCCAGGGGCTGTGGGGTCAGAGGTGCTGGCTGGTGACAGATGCCACATCCCCTTGTCACCCCCCAGACCGTCTGGTCACAGCCATTTCCAAGGATTCTGATTCTGACTCGGAATATTATGAGTTCAGCAGCAAGCCTCCCGTCGCCCTGTCCACCTTCTACAGTGAGCATCCCACTTCCTCTGGGATCCCTGACGCCCTGTCCCGGGATCCCTGTCACCCAGGAAGTTCCCACCCCTCTTCCCTTCCCACAGATTCCCTTCGCCGGCATCCTGGGGAGGATCTTCTCCCTCTGAGACCCAGCCAGGACAGGATGGAGCCATTCCCTGAGGAAGGTGTGACACAAGGAGGGGGGTCTATCCCATGGATGGAATGGTGGCCACCTCCTCTTCCAATATCTTTGTTCCCACATTTGATGTCCTTGTTCCCACAGAGCTGGCCAGGCCGGGCCCCCCACTCCACAGCTCCTCCAGCTCATCCTCACCCACGGAGCCCTATTGGAATGGCAGCATTCCTCCCCCTGCCCATGGCACCCATTGGCACCCGGCAGCCACCGGCCACGGCTACGGCCCAGGTGGGAATTGTGGGAGCAGGGATGGGGAGACCCCAAGGATGGGAGAAAGGGAAGCAGAGACCACAGGGATGGGGAGGGAATGGGGGTTCAGGGACCCCAAGGAGAGGAGCAGGGATAGAGTGACCCCAAGGATGGGAACAGGGATGGGTTCAACCTCAGTGAGGGACCCCACGGAGTGGGAGCAGGGGTGGAAGGTGCCAGTCAGTGACTCTGTTCCTCCCAGCTGCCCCAGTCCCTCCGGCAGCGCCTGCCCCAGTGCCCTCCCAGCCCTGGGTACCTGCAGCTCCGGCAGATCCCGATCCCGATCCCGACAGCAGCTCCAGCACCTCCTCAGGGGAGTGGTACGAGAACGTGCAGGAGACAGAGCCCCCCGGAGACCCCTCCTCACATCCAGGTGAGCATCCTGTGCTGGAGGTGGGGGACACAGGGAGTGCTGGGAATTCCCAAACCCTCCTGACGGGCTCTGTTTCCGCAGGCTGGTCAGATCCATCCTGTCCCTTGGGGGAACACGTGGAGGACCCCGACTTCTCCGAGGGCAGCGACTACGACGACGTCCGGGGCTCTGCCTACTGAGCCTGTCCCACCTCTCCAGAGGCCAGATCTTCTGGAATTCTCTGGCTATTGCCTCCAGAATTCTCCAGCCATCTCCTCCGTGCTGCCATTAAAAGCTTTTCCCACCGTGTCCCCTGTCCATAGGGGTGTCACCAGCCCCTGCAGTGAGGCCGGGCCACCAAGTGCTTCCTCTTGTCCACTGAGTGACACAAAGATGGCCAAATATCCCACTCCCAGCCCACAGGAGCAGGGAAGGGGGTGGCAGGGCCCTGATCCAGTTCCATAGCACCAGGGGTGGAAATTAAACTGCCAGAAGGGCAGACATGGAAGTCCCATGTTTCTCCCCAGAGTTTCCCTACACCCTTCTAGCACAGTCCCCATCCCGGGAACGTGCTGTCCATAAATCCTGTCCAGGAAGGCTCCAAGGATGCTGGCAGGGAAGCCACTGAGGTGCCACCCCAAACCCACCAGATGGTACCCTACGGGGGTGGGATACACCCCCCAAACCCTTCAGCATCTCCCAGCCCATCCATATCCCAGCAGGAAGCTGGAGCCAAGCAGCTTCCTGGAGCCACACACACCATCCCAGCTTTGGGATTTGGGGGTGCTCGCAGCTGGGAGGGGGCACAGCACCCACACATGACCCCGTGTCCCCTCTCCCCCCCTCCCATCCCGAGCCAGCTGCTCCCACCCCGGCCCCGCCGTCGGATTTCTGTCTCCCCGGGGAGGAGGTCGGGGTTCAGCCGCACCCCAAGTGGAAAATGTGCCCCCCCCACATCCTCCAGCTGTTTGCTGAGCGAGAGGCCCTGCACAAAGGAGCCGAAACAACGGAGGAAATCCCAAAATAGCAGCAAAACCCCGACAAAGGGCACGGGGCGAGGCGAGGGCTGAGAGCGGAGCAGGCACCGAGCGGGCACGGGGGGTGCCCCAGACCCGCTCCTGGCTCCGGGTGCCAGGGGGCACTGGGAGGGAGGTGGTGATGTTGGGAAGGCTGGGATTGTGGCATGGAGAGGCCTGGAGGGATCGATGAATGGAGGAGGGGGGTCCTGATGCGCTGGCGGGGTCCCAAAATCCGGGGGGTATCAATGCACTGGGTGGGATTCCAATGTGCAGAGGGGTAGCAGCGTCCTGAGGGTGCTGATTCCCGGGAGGGCACCAATTCCCTGGGAATAACAAAGCCCTGGAAGGTACCAAAGCCCTGGAGGGGCACGAATTCCCTGGAGATACCAAGGCCCTGAAGGGCACCAATTCCCTGGAGATACCAACAGCCTGGAGCCACCAGTTCCCAGGTGATACCAGTGCCCTTGGAGCATGACAACCCAGCCAAGGTGTCACCTCCATCCCCACACAGCCACATCAGTGCCAAGCGTTCCTCCGAGCTGCTCCCACTCGGAAAATCCCCCTTTTTCCTCATCATTATGATCCCAGCAGCGTGCCGACAGCTGACAAGCCCCTTCCCACTCGCTCCAAAGGCAGCTCCTGCTTTTTAAAAGGCTCCTCACGGCAGGCAGCGTTGTCAGCACTTCCCAGCGCCCCCCAAACCCCCCCCGGGAAGGGATTCCAATCATCCCGAGCTGCCAGGGCACGCTCAGGATGCTGAGCCGACTCGCAGCGCCCGAGGCAAGGCGGATGCTCAATCCAAACCCAAATCCTGGCGCTGGGATCTCATGGCCTCTGGAGGCAGTCACGGCTCTGAGGGAAGGGCTGGACCCCAGCCACTCCATATCCATGGGGGTCACATGGATATGACCATGTCCTGAAACCCCTGGATAACAGGATCTTTCCTAGAGGCACACTGTCCTGGGATCTTTGAGGTGAATCCCAAATTTCAGGTTGGTTTTAGGGGATTGCAGCTTGCAGAACCTCCACCGACTCCTGTGGGAGCAGGATTCCTGTGGGAATTGCACCCCTTTTTCCAGGGAATTTCCAAAGCCAAAGTGGGTGGGAGGCAGCACCAGGACCCCCATGTGGGATATTCCAACAGGGCCTGCTCCCATCAGGATCAGCAGAACCCTGGGATAGCTGGGATGGGAACAAATGATGGCTACAGGGAGCACCCAGATGCTGAGATCCTACTGCAGGGCTGGGGACTGGAGCACCCACGGATGGAGGAGCAGGATGGGATGGGAAGCTCCATCTAGCTCTCCTTCCAGCAGGAATGCTACGGAGTCAATGGAAAACAGCTGCCTCATTAACATGCCTGACCTGGATTCAGAGCATTTAATTAGGGCACAATCAATTAACGCCTCTGCCCTGGCCGGGTCCAGCACCACTGGTGCCCCACGTGCCCTTGCAGGGGTGTAGGGTGTCCCTGGAATGCCAGAACCCGGGATGTGCCTGGATAAAACCTTCCCCCATCCCATTCCTGGGGGTAATCACAGGGTTTAGGGGACACCAGGATGGGCATCAACTCCTCTACAACCCTGGGGGGCTCAGGGACCCCCAAATCTCCCTCAGCTCTGGATTTAGTCACTACCTCCCTTTCCAGAGCTGTGGAGACCCCGGGATTTGGCAGGGGCTGAACCCCACGAGTTTCTCACCCCTTTCCTCTCGTGCTTGGCGGGACCTGGGGAGGCAACAGAGTCTTCAAATGGGCTCAGAGGTGACGTCAAAAAACCACAGAGGGAGGAAAAACAGCCGGTTCCTGCCAGGGCCCCCTCCCTCGCCTGCTCCGGGCTGGGCATCGGAGGCGGCGGAGCCCCCGGAGCCTCCCGTGCCCCCATCCCACCACAGAGCCCATGGCAACCCAGCTGCCCATCCTGTGCCTCCTGCTGGGAATGTGGGGTGAGTATCAGGCACCCTGGCCTCGGGCCAATGCAGCCCCCTGCCGAAATCTCCTGGCAGAACCCCCACGGTTTTCCCGCTCCAGGTGGGATCGGCACCTTGAGCGAGCTACAGTTTGGGGTTTGGGGTGGGAAGCACCCTGGTGACCCCCTAAATCCCCACCTACCTCACTCTGGGGGTCTGCAGGGTCCCAAGATTGAGCCAATGGTGCTGATGGCAGCCAGGTATCCCCACATCCTCATTCCCTGCCAGCTCCTGCCCTTCTCTTGGCACCTTCATGGCACCATTCCCGAACATTCCACCCGGGAGCAGGGCTAATTAGTGGTAATTTGCAGGGCCCTCATCTTTTCTCAGTCCTAAAGATCCCCCAGCAGATGGATGGGGAGGCAGAAAATCACCTTTCTCCCCCCAAAATCCCAGTTTCCCCACAAAATCCCCCTTTTCCCCAAAACAGCCATCAACAGGCTGAGCAGCAGAGCCACTGTCCCAAACTCGGGGTTCCCAGGGCGGGATGTGGGATTGATGGAGTCCCATTTCCGCTCTTTCTCGCAGCCATCCCTGACCATGGAGGAGCCACCTGGATCCCTAGAGGTGAGAATTTGGGGAGCAGCCCTTCGGGAATGCCTCCACAGCTCCGTGAGCGTGGCGGGTGCCGGAGTTGCATCATCCGCCAGCGGCGTCGCGGGGTCCCAGCTCAGGCCCCCACATTCCCTCGATCCCTCCACGCTCCCATTCCTTGTGCTGCTTCCCAAGGCCCCCACCGAGGGCTTTTCCATTGTTCCCAGGGTGAAAAACCCACTGGGAAGAGAAGGAAAACCCCTCATGATGGCGTTTTCCCGCTCTTTTCCCACATGGTTTCCCAGAATCCATCCTGAGACTCACCAGAGGTGGCTGTCGCTGCACTGGGATACTGGAGGTGAACTGGGAAGACCAATGGAGACCGATTTGCTGGGAGAGCGTGGATGTGGGCGACCTGGATTGGATCTGTCAGCGGCTGGAGTGCGGCCCCCTGACCTCTGAGCCCTTGAAGTTCATCATTCCCGGCGGGAAAGAGCCGCAGGGTCACCTCAGGAGGTGCAGTTACCCAGGGGGATGCCACTGGGAGCTGGAAAACTGCACGGAGCACGTCATTGTTGCCTGTAGAGGTGAGCCTGGACCCCCAGCCTGGCCACCTCAATCCCTTGGGATCATCCATGCCCATGTGGTCCCTCTCTCTTCTCTTTCCAGAGCCAGTGAAAACCACTCCCAAGCCCCCACCGCCACCCCTGGCCACCACCCCGGAGCCCACAGGCAAGCACCTCATCCCAAGGAATCCGTAGAGTCAAACTCGGGAATTTCCCGCTAAATAATGGAAAAAATGCCATCCCAATCCATAACACTTCCTCTTCCATCACCAATCCCTCTCCAGGACCCCCCAGGCTGCGGCTGGTGGACGGGAATTTCAGCTGCTCCGGCTTCCTGGAGCTGCACAAGCAGGGGCTGTGGGGGGCCGTGGCGAGCACCCCGCACATCTGGCCACATCTGGTCACCCTCATCTGCCGGGAATTGCGCTGTGGCACTGCTGGGAACAGCCACGGCCAGCCGGATCCAGGGATCCACCTGCCGGTGCGGTGGGAGGCGGTGGATTCCTGTGGAAGCCGTTCCCTGCTGGACTGCTTCAACAGGAGCAGCTCCCAGGGGAAAACACCCGCCTTCATCACCTGCTCAGGTGAGAACGGTCCTGGAGCATCCATGACCCTGGGGGGATTTTGGGGCTGGAGCAGGTAACCAGCCCCATCCCATCCTGCCCCATGGGCCCCATCCACCCACTCCGGCTCTTCCTCTCCGGGGTGCGAAGGCAAAACAGGAAATCTCAGTTCCTGGCAGCGCCGAGAGCAGCAGTTCCGAGGATGAGCTGGGGAGGGAGAGTGGCCATGGCAGCATCCCAGATTCCAGCTGGGGGTGGGGAACACTGGCAGGCACCAGGCACCAGCTCCCTGAGCAACTTCCATGCCTCAGGCACTTCCCTGAGCACCTTCCATGCCTTGGGCATCTCCATGCTCCGATCATTTCCCTGCCTCGGGCATGTCCCTGGATATCTTCCCTGCCATGGGCATATCCCTTCTTTTCCATGACCCTCTTCCCTGCTACAGGCATGTCCCTGCCAGAGCATCTTTCCCTTGCCATGAGCATCTTTCCCTTGCCATGAGCATCTCTCAGCCTCTCCCTGTCCTTTTCCATGAGCGTTTCCCTGGAAATCAGCTCGATGCCAGCTCCATGGCACAGAGAGCCAAGCCATGAAGCTCAGAGCAGGCTCCTTGTGGGTCCTGCCATCTGCCCCAGCTCGGAATCCCGTGGGATTTGGGGATTTAATGGGCTATGGCAGCTGGCAGAGCTGGCTTCCATGCTGCATTTCCCATGGGAAGAGTTCAAAGCCCCTCCATGCCTGGCTCTGGTTTGGCTCAGTCCCTGGGACATGAGGGGAGATGCTGGGAGCATCCCTGTGCCAGGAGCTGGTGCTGGGAGAAGGAGGAGCATGTGCCAGCAGTATCCCTGTGGATATCATCCCTGTCTGTCTGTGGGTCCAGCTCCTCTCTCCCTGTGGATCTGGCTCTTCTTCCCACAGGTCTGACCCATCTTCATGGATCTGACTCCCTTCTTCTTGTGGCTCTGACCCCACTCCCCGGATCTGACCCTTGTCTTCCCACGGGTCTGATCCCCCTCTTCCCATGGATCTGCTCCATCTCCTCATGGATTTCACCCCTCCTCATGGGTCTGACGCCTCCCTGTGGATCCAACCCCTCTCCCTACGGATCTGCTCCTCTCCCACAGATTCTCAGCCGCGGGCCCTGCGGAGGCTGGCAGCCGGCCCCACCCCGTGTGAAGGGGACATCCAGGTATTCCACGTGGGACAGTGGTGGGATCTGTGTGACTCCGGAGCAGCGCAGCGAGACAGGCGTGGCCAACAGATCTGCTGGGAGCTGGGCTGTGGGAATCTCACTTCCAGCATGGAAATCCGGGAGCCTCCCTCGACGGGAGCCACCTGTGGGGTTGGTCCCCTGCACCTCTGCCAGCCCAAACTTGGGAATAGCCGGAGCTGCTCCAGGACCAGAGTTGTGTGTAAGCCACGTGATCCGTGAGGTGCTGGGACCTGGAATTCCCACACCTGTGGAATGGGCAGGGATGGGGGGGACCAAATCCATGTGGGATTTGGGCTCCAGGCGGAGTAATGGATATTCACATCCTGGCACTGACCTCCAGCTGGGCACATCGGGTGACATCCATGCTCTTCCCAGGCCAGGACTCAAAACCGCTTCCCACTGGAACATCTGCTGGAACCATCGTGAGCTTCTGCCTGGCCCTGCTGCTTTTCCTCATCCTTTTCCTGATCTGTGGCCCTCCTGCCTATCGGAAGCTGATGAAGAGAAGTAAGGGACAACCTCGGGATCCTCATCCTGCTTTTCCTCCTTCTCCCGCTCCACCGTCCCCATGTGCTGGCTCAGGGCTGGCAGCTCCATGGATGCTTCCCTAAACTCCTTGGGGGGGGATTTGGCTGCTCAGCCTGACAGATCCCGCTGTCCCATTATCCCCAGACCTGTCCCATTGTCCCCAAGCCTGTCCCACATGGAGTGTGGGAGCGGGAAGAGGGATTAAGCTCCAAGCGGACACAAAAGAGCAGGTGGAGGATCCTGGGAGGGGATTATTGGGAAGGGGGGGATTATTCAGGATGACATATGGGGCTGGTGGGGGGGAAGCAGCTGGAGGAAGGATCAGGAAGATCCTTGGAGACATAATTCCCCCTCTCTTTCAGTCTCCAAGAAGAAGCAGCGCCAGTGGATCGGCCCCACGGGACTCAACCAGACAGGTGAGGAGCAGCTAGCTGGGGAGCTGGGAATGGGATTTGGAGCTCCTGGGGATGAATCTGGGGTTTGGGCGAGCTGTTCCCCCTGGATCCTGGCACGAGGGCCCTGGATCTCACTTCCTTTTGGGATATAACTCATCCAGGAGATGCAGGCCTGGAGCAGGGACCGATTTTACTCAGCACCTTCCCGGGTGGGTTTGTTCCCTCCAAGCTGCTGTTCCAACCCCAAAATCCCAATCCTGCTGCCTTCTCCAGTGTCTTTCCACCGCTCCAGCACCGCGCCGAGGCCTCGGGGACAGGGAGGGGACAACGACTACGCTCAGCCCCCCAAAAAGAGCTCCCAGCTCTCTGCTTACCCAGGTAAGTGCTGGAAGTGGCTCCTTGCCGTTCCTTTTCCGTGGATGTGCATCCAGGGAGCCGTATCCGTGTTCTCCACAGCTCTGGAAGCGGCGTGCCGGCGTTCCAACCCTCCGGATAACTCCTCGGACAGCGACTATGACCTGCACTCTGCCCGCAGGGTGTGATTCCCTGCTTCCCAAAGGAGCTGATCCCACCTCCCACCTCAGCTTTGGGGGCATCCCAGCATTCCAGCACCCTTCCAGGAGCACTTCCCACCTCCTCATGGGAGAAAAGGAGGTTTTTGTGGGTTTTTTTAAGCTATTTATAGGAATTTAAGAGGTAGCGGGGTGCAAGGAGCCCTTTGGAATAGTGGCATCACCAACTTCTCCAAACCAGGATAAAGAGTTGGAATGATGGATAAAGGATAGGGATGCAAGGGTGGGAATACTGAGAATGAGTCTGAGATATTTAATAACCCATACCTGTAATAAAATTGGGGTTTTGTACTAATTACACCTCGTCCTCTTCCTTCCGTTATCCCAGTGTGGTTCCAAACTCCCAGTCAGGAGGGAAAAGTGGAACAGGGATACCTTTTTCCCTGGTTTTTATCCCAGGGATAAACCCAAGAAATGCAGGAACTGAAGCAGACTTGAAGATGGTCCTGGGAGGTGGTGAAAGATGTCAGTGATAGGATCCAAAGGAAGTTGGATGCCAGAAGGGACAAAGGGATCAATCCTTATCCAGATGTTCCATTGTTTCCCAAAGTAACCACGGCCACGACTCCAGAGTGCAATTAATTCATCCAGTTTTATTACTCTAATTAATCTTAGGGATGGAATTGCTTCCATCAATCCCTCATCCTAGTCCATTAGTAATCGTTCCTTATAAATAACTTAAAGGGATACAGGCAGGATTTGAAGGATAAAGTGCTGAGCAAAGCAAATCCCATTTCCATCGTTTGTCATTCCCTCCATTTCCAAGTGTTTCCTGAGAAGGGAGATGTGAGAAGCCCGAAAAACCACATGGGAGGTCGGGAATACTGGAGGCTGCCCAGGCCCGGGTGGGAATCACCGACTCCCACTGACAGCCCTGGAATGACCTGGGTGAAAAGGGATCTTAGGGATCAGCCACTTCCAATCCCTTTCCACTCGCTCCAAGCCCTGTCCAACCTGGCCTCGGACATTTCCAGGGATGGAGCTGCCATGACTTCCCTGGGAAATCCATTCCAGGGTCTCACCACCATCACAGGGAAGAATTTCTTCCCAAAATCCCATCAAAACCCAGCCTTTGACAGCGTGAAGCCATTCCCCATTATCCCATCGCTCCAAGTCCTTGTCTAGTTCTTTTGGAGCCCCTCTAGGCACTGGAAGGTGCTCCAAGGTTTCCCTGGAGGTTCCTCCTCTCTGGATTTCTGCCGGTCTGGCTCTGCCTCTTGCTCCGATCTCCGGAGCCGTGACTTTTCCCGTGTAATTCCTTTGCACCGACGGATCCAGGAGCAACACTCTGGAATCCCTCCTCTTCCTCAGTCCCCAAAAAAAGGAGGAATCAGCACAGGATGCTCCCCAGAAGTCCTGGATTAGTATCCAGGCCAGGTAGGAGGGTTCGGAGGTGGGGGGTATCCAAAGGGTGGGGGAGGCCCAGGATAGGGAGCCTGCGCTGGGATCGGGAAATTCGGGAGAGGGGGCTGAGTGGGGTAGGGACACTGCGGTCTCCCAGGTCCAGGTGGGATGTAGGGAGAGTATCCTGGTCTGGCAGGAGGAGGAGAGGGATGAGGAGCAGGATAGGGCAAGGGCTGTGGTGGGCCCCGGGATGGAGACCAGGAAAAGCCTCCCGAGGTGGATCTGGGATACCCAGGCGCAGAGTCGGCAGCGGAAGCCGCCGGATATCCAGGAGCTGGAGCCAGTGGGTAGGGAAAGGTGGACTGGGAGCTGGGCTGGGAGGAAGCCACGTGTCCCACAGTGACTGGAGATCCCGGGAAAGGGGCGGGAGGAAGCGCTCCGTGGGCGGTGGGGCCGGGAGGGAGGGTGGGAGCCGGGCTGTAGGGCAGAGGGAAGGCCGGAGATCCCGATGGGAAGGGCTTTGGTGCATCCGTGGGAACGTGAGGAGGAGGAGGAGGAAGAGGAGGCTGAGAGTCCCTGGAGCGCTCCTGGGATCCCTCTGACTTCCTCACGATCTCCTGCAGCTTTTCCACTCGGACCCGGCGCAGGTGGGACAACTTCCTCATCCCGGAAAACTGCTCCAGGAATGTCTCCAGGGGCACCTCGCCCTCCAGGAATTTCTCAGCCATTTTCTGGAAGAGACGAAAAGCCTCGGGCTCATTCCAGCATCCCTCTGCTCCAGCCCTGCATCACTCCAATCCTCTTCTCTAAAATCCAGATTTAGGCCTCTCCCAGCCACATCCCGAGGAGCAACACCCACACACAAAACAGGATAGATCCAGTTCTTTGGAGAAAACCCAGCAGACTCCAAAAATAATCCATGATTTTAGGGACTGGGTTTAATTGCAAGTCTTTGAGGATGAATCCCTGGAATTCCCAATGGATTAAAACCCTAAACTCACCTCAGATTCCTCTTCAATCTTCTGGCTTTCCACCTGGAGGAGATCCAGCAAAGTCTGAGGCTGCAGCGCTGCCGAGAATTTCTCTGGGAAAAACAAGGGGGGAAACAAAAAAACAAGGAAAAAATCACTATAAGAGAAGAGAAACCAGGGAAAAAATAGCAAAGAGCCTACAGGAACAGGCTTGGGAACTGCTGATGGAAAGAGGGAAATCCAAGAGGATTAACATCCTCGATCTCTCCAGCTGCTGGAAAAAAGAGGGCTATCAGTTTTCCAGGAAGCAGAATCCTTCCTGGGCGAAGATGCCAGTGCTCACCCAGCTTTTCCTTCTGCTCCCTGCACCTCCCAGCCAGCTCCTGCAGCTCCTGGTATTTCTTGGAGAGCTCGCTGCGTCCCGTCTCCAGCGGCTCCTGGAATTTCAGGTTCTGCTCGGCCAAGCTCCGGTTGGCAGCCAGGGCCATCTCCCTTTCCAGCTGGAGCTCCTGAACCTATGGGAATATGGGACAGTGAGCACGGGCAAGGGACAAGGACAGCCCGGAGCCACCCCCTGGCACAAACCTCCTGGGATTCCAAAGCCAAGCGCTCGATCTCCTGGGAATCCTCCTGCAGCTCCCGGAGCTCCTCCACTGTCCGGTTCCTCAGCGTATCCATCCTCCCCGATTCCTGGGACATGGAAAAAGAGGCAAATCAATTCCCAAAACCCAACTAGGAACAGGTTTCCAACTGAAATCCAGAGTTGTTAAAGCCCCTGGAGTGGGAGCGCTGGGTTCCATTCACTGACAGGGAGAAACAACATTCCCACTAACTCCTGCTTGGGAAAAGACTTTTCCCCCCTTTCCCAAGGCTCTTTGGATGGAACTCTGCCTGTCCCAGGGTGTTCTGTCAAGGAAAAATGCACCCACAGCCCCGACTTGCAAATTCCAGGCGGATGCATCCATCCCACCCCAGAATCCACCTCATTCCAGTCTCCATCCCACCAAGGAAACTGGGATCTGACCATATCCCACCATGCCCACAGGGCTGGGAAGGACCTCAGGGATCATCCAATTCCACCTTCCTGACACGGAATTCAGTGAAACAACAAAAAGATCAGGGAAATTATCGACTTCCTGCACCACATCCCTGATTTATCCCAAGTACTCCCAGCTGTCTGACATGTTCAGCAAGTATCCCGTGTCTGGTGCAAATTCCAAAGAGGTGGGGTGGAATAATCTGGGAATGTCCTAAAAACCAAGGAAACACAACACACCTGCGCTGTCCTATTCGCTCCAAGCTCTTCTAGCTCTCATCCAGGTGGAACATCCCAAGGATATGACACCGGGAATGCCGCAACAGCCACGCTGAAGCTCAGGGTTGCCCAACCCACGATCCAGATAAACCTGTCCGAGGGAAAAACTGGGAATTAAATCCCGCGCTGCAGGTGTGGGGCAGAAATCACCTGTTTTGGGTGCTTTAGGGGGGTATTAGCTAAGTTTCATGGAGTTTAAGAGGGAGAAGCGGGAACGGTGAAAGCTCGGGTGGGGTATGGGAAGCATCCACGGGCGCTCAGGAAAGTGGACGCAAAGGGCTGCCCACTTGCGGGGCTGCAGCGAGCGCCGTGGCGGGAGCAGCGCCATTATCCCCATTATCCCGCCGTTATTCCCGTTATTCCCGTTCCCGGCCCTCTCCGGGACTCACCAAAGCGCCACCGCGACCCTCCGGTGGCCGCCGCTTCCGGCTTCCGGCATAAACCGGAAGTGGGCGGGGCCACTACGGGTGGGGCGGGAGGAGCGCGGCTCCCCCTCGGGCGTGAGGGGGGGTGGTTCCTCCCAGCGCCGCCATGTTGGGGGGGGCGGGAGCACGGATCAATGTAATGGAATTTTTTAATCAATAATCGCTCTTTGGCTACCCGCGGGGCTCTCCCCGAGCTGTAGCTGCTCTAGGAATTATATCCTTCGTGTTTCCGGGGTGCAAGGGGCTCCGGGAGAGCTGGAGAGGCAAGTTTTGGAGAAGGGCGTGGAGCGATAGGGAAAGGGGAAGGGCTTCGTGTGGATACAGGGCGGGCTCCAGGTGGATATCGGGAATAAATCCTCACCCGTGAGGGAGGCAAAGCGAGGTGCTCAGAGAAGCTGCAGTTGCTCCATACCTGGAAGTGTCCGAGGCCAGGTTGGAAGTGGTTTTTAGGAAGCACATCCAGACCTCGGCAATATCCCAACAACTCATAAAATGTCGGGTTCTTCCAGCTGGATCAAAGCAAATTCCTCTGGAATACCTGCTTAGCTCCTCCTCGCATGATACAGGAATATTCCTGAGAATGCTCCAGTCCCATCACCCACTCCACAAATCCAGCTTTTCTAAAACATGTGCTCCATTTTTCCACCTGGAACTCCACATTCCCAAAACCCAAGCAAGGATGAGGCAGGGGAAGAGCTCCTTGATTTCTGCTCCTTTGGGAGACTTTGGAAGTCTGGGCAAGGTCACCCAGCTGTTCCAGAAGTGCTGGGATCTGGGAAAGGCACCTCTGACCCCATCACCTGAGAGCTGTTGTGTAACAAAGGGGAGTCATATGATCCCAAATAATTTCGGATAAATCAAGGACAATAAATTGTTCCCAGCGTGGCTGATAACCGGGTCAAGCCCCCAGTGCCATGGGAAAGAAAAGGGATTTGACTTGCCAAAGGGAAAAAACATTTTCCAGGCTTCTTTTGGAACGGTTTCCACAGACCTGGAAAAGCTGGAAAATGTTTAATTAACATTTTATATTAAAACATAAGGTTTGAGGAGAGGGAAAATTGTGTTTGGATTTGCACAGAAGGAATGGAAAAATACCCATTTAAAACGGTTATCCAGAAATAAATTTGGGATAAACAGGTGGTTTTGGGAGGATATTCCCGTTAGCTGCTTATTAATATCCTTAATTTCCACAAAAGATGGTTCCACATGTTTTTTTCCCTTGGATGGCATCTTAATCCCAGCCAAAATCACCCACAGCAGGTAGGAAAAGGTGACCTGAGCACCCTGAGGTCCCGTTCTGCAAAATTCCATTCCCACAAGGATCAGCCAACATCCCTGGGCTTCCTTGATAAGTTAATTAAATATTTTCAATCCAATCCAGGAAATTTGACACCTCAGGAGCGTCAGATTTCCCTCCTTTCATCTGACAGCTCCGATAAAACTCCCGGGTGATAAAAGCCTTTAGGGAAGGGACAAGAAAAACTGGGAACAGGGCCTGGAAAAGTTGACTTCATTAATCCATTTCCAAGAAAGGCTCTGTCTCCATAAGGGGATTTTTTTGGGAGGCTGCAGAGATAAAATTAAGGAAGTTTTGTCAGAACAAGTTTTGATGTCCCAGAAGGCCTGAAAATCCCTGTTTGATCCAGAGGGTGATTCCCATGGAAGCTAAATTCATCCCAAGGGGTGTTTCCACATCAAAATGACATTTAAAATCTGATTTTTCCCGGTAAAAGCTAAATCCTGGGAGGGCTTTATTGCCTGGGAATCCTCACCCAGCCTCGGCTGCATCAGCCAGGAGGGAAAGCTTCCAGATCCATCTTTCCAGCTGGGGGTTTTTGGGATCTCTGCATGCTGTGGTGCCCTCTGGTGCCAAGGAAAGCTGTGGCAGGGAGGCCACCTGCTCCCATCCAGAGAGCTCCCAGCACCAGGATGGATTATTCCAGGATCCAGCATCTCATGCCCTCCATTTTCCCCACCAAGTTTGGAAAAATCCAGGATTTCTCTCCCAGGAAGCCACTTCACGCCCTAAAAGGGGTTATTTTTCCATCCTCACAGATTTTATTCTGGATTTAATTAGGGCTAAATAGCAATTCCCATTTTTTTTCCCAGTCCTGAATTCCACAGCTTCTTCCTTCTGCGGATATCATCCATCCAAAAATCCATCCCTGTTGGATCCATTGTTCTGCTTTGATGGGATTTACCAGCAGCACAATAAGCTTGTCCTAGAACTTCCCATAATTGGGCAAACGTTGGGGTTTTTTTCCATTGAAAAAACAGGAATCCTGGTCCCTGGGGATGGCAGTTCTGGGAATTCAATGGATAAATAGCTCTGGGAAAACTTCATATTTTTGTTTTCTCTACTATTTTGGTCAAAAAAGGAGGAAAACTTGGTAACTCCAAAATCTCCAGGGACACGTTCCAGGTTGGTTTCTCCAACCTGGCTTTGGACACTTCCAGGGATGGGGCAGCCACAGCTTCTCTGGGAAATCCATTCCAGGGTCTCACCAGCCTCACAAGTAAGAGTTTCTTCCCAATATCCTGTTTTCCAGTTTGGAGCCATTCCCCCTTGTCCTGTCACTCCTTTCCCACATCCAAAGTCCCTGAACTGGGGGAAAACTGGGACGAGCTGGGGGAAAGCCAAGCTCTGGATGCCTCTGGATGAAGGTCACAGGAGCGGGATTGGGCAACTTGGCTTTGGTCACGGCACCACGTGCTGGATCCATGGCTCCTGGAACGGTCACCTTGTCCTGGAGGAGATCAAAGGCTCCCTAAGGCTGGAGCTGGCATTCCTCCCTTGGAATCAGCCCCATCCCAGCTCAGAATGATAGAAGAATCTGAAGATATGAAGTTAGGTTGCACTGGGGGAGTGAAATGAAGAAGAACCTGGGTGGGGAATGTTGGGAGAAAAGGGATGGGGCACCAGATTATCCCTGAGGAGAAAAAAAAAAAAAGGAGGATGGGATGTGTTGTAGCGGGCTGGAAAGGAGAAAGCCTTGGCTGATTCCCAGAATGGAAAATATGGACCTGGCAGCCTGAATATTCTTCATGGAGCCTTGGCAAGAGGAGCAGGAGAAGGATCTGGAGAGACCTTGGAGCCTCTTCCAGCACTTTAAGAAGCTCCAGGAGAGCTGGAGAGGGACTTTGGAAAAGGACCTGGAGTGACAGGACAAGGGGGAACAGCTTCCTGCTAGCAGAGGACAGGTTTAGATGGGATATTGGGAAGAAATTCTTCCTTGTGAGGGTGGTGAGGCATTCCTGAGAATGGAATTCCCAGGGAAGCTGTGGCTGCCCCATTCCTGGAAGCGTCTGGCTCAAAACCTCCAGCAAGGAATTAGAGGGTTCAGGGGACAAACAACCCTGCATTTCCACCAGCTCCCACAGAATAACCGGGAGTGCTTCCCGCCCATCCTGACATACCCGTGGCCTGAATCCCCCCAAGGATTTTGGGGATCCCCTGGCTTGACATTCCCACCCCCCCCTTCCTTAAGGACGTTTTGATAACCATCCCAGGAGCAGTTTGCCTTTCTTATCGGGGCCTCCGGCCAAACACCGGAGCCAGGATATAAGGAGCGGGGCCGGGATCGGAGGCACATTTTCCGTGAGCTCCCACCATGAAGCTGCTCCTGCTCCTTGCCCTGGTGGGCCTGGCCCAGGGCTTCCAGACCAGGTGAGCCCCAGGGGGTCCCCAAAAAAGGGATGTGGGATGCGGGGTGATCCCAGTGGCACATCCCGGTGATGCATCCCGGTCCCTGTCCACAGGGTGCCCCTGAGGAAGATGAAGTCGCTGCGGCAGAGGCTGCAGGAGCAGGGATTGCTGGAGAGTTACCTGAAGCAGCATCCCTACAACCTGGCTGCCAAGTATTTTCCGGGCATCGCCGTGGAGCCCCTGGAGAACTACATGGATGTGAGGGGCTGGGATTGGGATCAAGGAGCACAGGGGGACACTGGCTCCTTCCCCATCCCACTGGCCTGTTATCCATCCCACTAGTCCCTTCCTTGTCCCTTTAATTCATCCCATTAGCCCCTAATCTATTCTCCTTTCCCCATCCCATTAACCCCTTCCCCATCCCATTCCAACAGGATGAGTACTTTGGCACCATCTCCATTGGGACCCCACCCCAGGAATTCACCGTGGTCTTTGACACCGGCTCCTCCAACCTCTGGGTTCCCTCAGTCTTCTGCTCCAGCCCAGCCTGCAGTAGGTGTCTGGAATGAGTCTGGAATGTGTCCTTTGGGAGTCCTGCAAGGCTCTGCCCAGTCTTTCCCAAGGGACAAATCCCAGGCAATCCCCATCCTTCCCACCCCCACAGGGAATCACAACCGCTTCAATCCCGCGGAATCCTCCACGTTCCTCAGCACCAATGACACCCTGTTCATTGCCTACGGCACGGGAAGCATGACCGGAATCCTGGGATACGACATCGTCAATGTACGGCCAGGCGCTCCAGCCCCCTTATCCCATGGGATCCCATGGGAACGGGCACAATCCACACCTGTCTCCTTTCTCCCAGGTTGCTGGCATCAACGTCCGCAACCAGATTTTTGGGCTGGCTGAGACGGAGCCGGGGGATTTCTTCTACTACACCCCCTTTGATGGCATCCTGGGATTGGCATTCCCAAGCATTGCCTCCTCTGGAGCCACCCCTGTCTTCGACAACATGATAATGGAAAATCTCGTGGATAGGCATCTTTTCTCTGTCTACCTGAGCAGGTAAATGCCAGCCAAAGCTGCTGAGGATTTCTCCTTTTTCCCTCAAACTGCCCCCCTTTTCCAATGGGAATGGAGATGTTGGTGGGCTGGGAACCACCCCAGATGGATCTCCCTTTCCAGGGACAGCCAAAGTGGGAGCTTTGTCCTCTTCGGTGCCATCGATCCCTACTACACCACTGAAGGCATCTCCTGGATCCCGCTCTCTGCTGAAACCTACTGGCAGATCAGCATGGAGAGGTATTCCCATTATTCCCTGCCCTCCAGCCAGTGTTTTGGGGAGTCCAGGCTCACCCTGCATCTCTTTTCCCAGTGTCTCCATCAGCGGGACTCCGGTGGCCTGTTCCTCAGGATGCCAGGCCATTGTGGATACAGGAACCACTCTGCTGGCTGTTCCTATCCGGGCCTTCCGGACCCTCATGAGGCTCCTTGGTGCCAGCTCCAGTGGCGAGGTGAGGCCTCAGGATGCTCCCTAGGACATTTGATCCCAGCTGGAATGGCTGCTCACCTGCCGTGTCCTCCTCCCCAGATCAGCTGTGAGGCCGTCAGCAGCCTTCCCAACCTCATCTTCCACATCCACGGCAAACAATTCCCGGTGCCGCCCAGAGCCTATGTGTTAAGGGTGAGCATCCCACTGGGAATGGGTTTGTGGGGATTAGAGGGAGGGATCCAACAGCTGGTGACCACCCCCTTGCATGTCCTTGGAGCAGAGTAATGGGTACTGCAGCCTGGCATTGCAAGGCATGGATGTGCCCACGGAGGAGGGCGAGCTCTGGATCCTGGGGGATGTCTTTATCCGGGAGTATTACGTCATCTTCGACAGGGCCAACAACAAGGTGGGGCTGTCCCGGCTGCCCTGAGCTGGGATGGGAATCCCAGGTTCCCAACTCGGTGGCTGGCAGGGCTTGTCCCTTTCCCGGCACTCCTGCCACCACCGAGGACAATAAAGGTGTGGAGAAGCCCCCCTGTGCCGTGTCTTTCTGAGAAAGGCCACACATCCCTGGGAATGTGGTGTGTCCCTGGTGCCACCCTCAGCTGCACCCACCAAGGATGTCCCTGTGCCCCGAGGATGGGAGCCTGGATGTGGCTCTGCTCATCCCTGAGGGGCTCCCAGCCTTGGGGACCTGGGGCAGGACATGTCCCTCCTGCCCCCAAACCCCACTCAGGGTGAAGGGGCTGAACACCTCCAGCACTGCCCTCATCATCCTGGAAAGCCACTCATCCCAAAATTCCCAGAGGACAAGCCCCAGGGCTCCACGTGCTGGTGGGTACAGGGATGAGGGGACAGAGAATAAATACCAGAGTGACTTTATTGGTGGCAGGGGGACAGCTACCCCCTCCCCAGGGCCAGGCCTGCTGGTCCTGCAGACCCCCTTTTCCTCCTTTCCTTCATCCTCCTTCTCCTCCTCATGGCATTCCAGGCACACCTGGCACCTGGAACCTGGGGCTGTCCGATGGCACCGTAGAGGGATCCTCATTCCCGGGGGATCCCTCAACCTCAGGGCTGCCCGTGGGATCAGGGGGGGCTGTGGCTTCACAGAGGGGGTCGGGGGGCACAGCAGGTGCCAAGGGGTATCCAGAGGGACTCGGAGTGGTTGGAGGGGGCTTCCCAGCACCCCAAATCCCTGGAGAGGGGCCAAGGGGGAGTGTGGTGGGGAGCAGGAGCTGGGCCAGGCGGTAACGGAGGTGTTGAGGGGTGCTGGGGGGTGAATCTTCAGGGACTGGGGACTGGGATGAGAATGGGGGTGAGGATGGGGACTGGGATGAGGATGAGGACTGGGATGAGGATGAGGACTGGGATGAGGATGGGGACAGGTCACTGCCCTGCAGCAGGAGCCGGATGTCTGTGGCTGATGGAGGGAGGATTTTGGTCAGCACCCACCTCTTTCCCAGGACCCCCAATCTGGAAGGGGCACATCCAAGTGCCCGTGGATGGATCCAGGGATCCCATTACCTGGGCAGGATGGGCAGCAGCCCACAGGCAGTGTGGAGGGCTCAGAGCAGGAGCGGGGGCACGGCCTCTCCTCACAGCTCACCTCTCCGAGCTGGAAAAACAGGGATCAGTCAGCCCTGCCAGCTCTTGCTGGGATCCAATGGCACTGGCACAGGCACTCCATGGACACGGGCATCCCATGGAAATGGGCAGGAGGTCTCACCTGGCAGGTGCAGCGGGTACAGGGCTGTCCCTCAGGAATGAAGCTCTGGCCGTTCTCCACCTTCCTGCCCTGGTAGTTGCAGTCTGCAGGGACCAAGGTCCAGAGGGGGTTTTGGGGGGCTCGGGGGGATTTTGGGGAGTTCAGAGGGATTTTGGGGACCCGCCCGAGCTCGTACCCTCACAGACGGGGCAGCACCGACCCTCGGGGTGGAAGGGGTAGGAGCACACGATGGCACATTCCAGAGGCGAGCAGGCCACCGAGCCCAGCTGCGAGAGACGGGAGAGACCCGCGAGGGCCGGGCGTTAGGAACCCCGGAGCGCCCCCGGAGCTTTTCCCTGCAACGGAGCCAAAAACCGGCCTTCAGCCCACGGGGCGGGAGCCGCAAATCCTCTGGGAATGCCCGGCCCAGCCCTCACCAGGCAGATGCAGCTCAGGCAGGGATCCAGCGCCGACGGGAAGGTCTCGTTGTTGGAAAAGATCCTCCCCATGTAGGTGCAGCCTGCGGGGAGAGGGGCTCAGGCGGTTCCCGCGCGGCTCAGAATCCCGGAATTCCGGGCGCGCCCTCACCTGCGGAGCAGTCGGGGCAGCACTGCCCGGGAATGAGGATGGGATAAGGACACGTCTCCACGCAATCCGTGCGCTGGCAGCTTACGGAGCCGTCTGCCTGCAGGCGGGAACACCCTGACAGACACCTCGGGATTCCCAAACCCGCCGGATTTGGGGGATTTGGGGCCTGCCAGGCCACGGGCATCCTGAGGGTGGGAATGGAGCAGGAGCCGTGCGCTGGGGCAGGGATAGGGAAGAAGGAAGGAAGCAGAGCAGGTTCTCATTCACCTGGCAGATGCATAACTCACAGGGATCGCCCGGAGACCAGATCTGTCCAACGGGAAACTCCATGCCGTTGTCATCCAGGAAGCAACCTGGGTAGGATCCCTGTTCCCAGCTGTCCTGTAAAACCTACCCTTCCTGTCCCCAGGGGTTCCCTATATTCCACCCTCCCTGTTCCTAGGTATTCCCACCTCTCACTCTTCCCATCAAGTATCCCCACCCTCCCTGTCTCCAGCTGTCCCCCTTCATCCCACCGCACCCTTCCCCACATCCCATCCCATCCCCAAATGTCCCAACATCCCACTCTCCTCATTCCCAAGTGTCCCCCACATCCTCTATCCCAGCTGTTCTTCCCATGCCATGCCATTCCCGTTTCCCACAGCTTTTCCCCCTCATCCCTCTCCCTGTCCCTCCCTGCCCATTCCCAGCTGTGTCCCTCATCCCGACTCACCGGCAGGGGCTGGAGGGTCCCGGCAGGTGGAGCAGCACTGCCCGGGACCCAGGTGCCTCTGGTGCTGGGGACAATCCAGCATGGGGCAGGGAGTGAAGGAACATTCCACCTCTCCTCCCTGGGAACACGGGAATGGGTCACCTGCTGTCCCTACCATCAGCCCGAGCGAAGTTGGGATGCCCCAGCAGGTGCTGGGAAGCACTGGAGTATCCCTGGGGATTCTCATCCCTGGGGACCTGCCAGCTTTGGGGATCCTCATCCCTGGGGACATCCAGGACCCACCTGGCAGACACAGGTGGTGCAGTCGTCCCCATCCAGGCTGAACCGGGCTCCGTGTGCATATGTGTGTCCCCGGAAATTGCACTTTTCTGGGAAAAGGGGAAGGAGTGGTGCTCGAGAGCCAAGCACGGCTCTTCCCTAACCCCCAGCCCAGCCCGGGGGTCCTCACACCCCCAGACTAGGGGTCCTGGGATCACCTGGATTGCAGGAGCAGCAGTCAGCTGGAGAGGGGCTGGGGCAGGATCCTGGGGGGCATTCTGGGGAGAGGCAGGAGACATTCCCAGCCTGTGGAGGGGAACATAAGGCTGGGAAAGAGGACCCTGATTCCGCATGGAGGGATGATGGGAGGGTATCATCAGCTCCAGAGCATCCCAATCCATGGTTGAGGCAGGATGCACAATAAGAGTCCCCAGGAATAAGGGTCTCCAGGGCTGGGAGGTTCCCAGGGATGAGGGGGGATCCTCCCATCCCAATCCAGCTCACCAAGCAGACGCAGATGGTGCAATTCCCATCGGATGGGGAGAAGACATCGCCCTCGGCCCTGGCCACCTCCTCGTGCAGGCACCCTGTGAGCCATGGGGGTCAGGGGCATCCCCCTGGGAATTCAAGGGGGGCCATCCTGGGAATTGGGGGGATCAGGGGGTCTGGACTCACCCGTGCAGGTGGGGCAGCAACCCCCAGCCGGAGCGGGAAGCGGGTGGGAGCAGGGAACGGAGCAGCTCACAGTGTCACAGAGGACTCGTCCCCCCTGCCAGGACACGTGGTGGCTCATCCCAGATCAGGATGGTGCCATGGGAAGGAGTGGGAGAATGGGATGCTCACCTGGCAGGTGCAGCTCTGGCAGCCTGGCTCTGTCCAGCGAGTGCCAGGCTCCCGAGAGATCCCCCGGTGCCAACAACGACGGGATGGTGGGATGGAGGTGCCAGGGGCTCCCATGGCACGTGGGGATGGCTCAGGGGACAGGGATGGGGAGGAGGGAGGGAATTGGGTACCAGGAGCAGCCACAGGGAGGAGGGGAGAGGGGGAACCCCTCGGGAGCAGGTGGGAGCCAGGAGGGAGCAGGACAAGGGTGGGTGGATGCTGCAGGGATTGCAGGATGGGTGACGGGGCCAGGATAGATTTGGGGTACCCTAGGAAGGAAATCAGGAAGGCAGAGACATCACTTGGGGCAGGCAGGGAGATGGGAGCATCCCACTCTGTTTCTCCAGGCAGGAGAAGGACATGGATACCTTCGCAGGACATCCTGTCCGTGCTGAGCCGGTATCCAGGGCGGCAGGAGCAGCGGAAGCTGCCAGGAATGTTGTGGCAGCTGTGCTGGCAGGAGCGGCGCATGCCAGGCCGCCGGCACTCGTCCACATCTGCAGGATAAGAGAATGTGGCAGGAGGTGCTGCATCCCGGGATGTGGCCCAGGAAAGAGCCCAGAGCACCGGGATGGGCCCTCAATGTGGCCCACACAGGGAAGAGGATGAGGTGGCAGTACTGTGGTCGTGCGCTGATGGACACTTCCATCCCTTGGGATTTGTGGCATGATCAGGGAAGAGGGTCTGGCACAGGGCCCACAGGCTCATGACCACCTGCATTCCTTGGGATTCATGGCATGGAGAGAGAAGGGGGTCTGGCTTGTGCCCACAGGCTCATGGCCACCTGCATCACTTGGGATTTATGGCATGGAGAGGGATGAGGGTTAAGCATGGTGCTCATACATGCAGGGGCTCAGTGACTACCTCCATCCCTTGGGATTCATGGCATGGAGAGGGAAGGGGGTGTGGCACAGTGTTCAGGGTCTCAGGGCCACCTCCATCCCCCGGGACTGATGGGAAGAGCCCCATCCCGGTGCTCACCCACGCAGGAATGCCGATTCCCGTGGAGATGGTATCCGGGCCGGCAGGAGCAGCGGTAGCTGCCCATGCTGTTCTCGCAGCGGTGCTGGCACGGCGTGGCCTGGCATTCATCCGTGTCTGGGGGTTGGGATGAGGGTCAGGATCCCTCAGGAGCCCCAGCCGCCCCCCTGGGACCCCACGCACCCCGGCAGCTGCGGCGGTCAGCAGAGAGCTCACGGCCAGCTCCGCACTCGCAGGCGAAGCCGCCCTCCGTGTTCACGCACGTCCCCTCGCAGGCCGCGCTCTGGCACTCATCAATGTCTAGGGGGACACGGGGAACGGTCAGATCTGGGGTGTGAGCACCACTGGGATGCCCACTCCCATCAGGATATACCGCTCCCACTCACCGGTGCAGCGGACGCCGTTGGCCGTCTCTGCCATGGAGAAGCCAATGGGACACACGCGGGCAACCTCCTGGCAGCCGCCGTGGTTACAGGACAGGTCGCAGCCATACTCTCCACAAGTTCCCGGTGGTTCTGGAACACGGATGTGGCATCCACAGGACCACCCCAGGACCACCCGCTTCCCATCCTACTCCATGGATCCCCCAGGGATGGGGACAGTGCCGGGGGAGAGGTGACAAAGAGCAATGGTCACCTCCATCTGCTAGGATTTGTGTCATGGAGAAGGAAGAGGGTTGGGCACAGTGCCCACGGGTTAGTGGCCATCTCCATCCCTTGGGATTCGTGGTGTGGAGAGGGAAGGGCATCCAGCACAGCCACTTCTCTCAGTACCTGGGCAGGTGATTCCCTGCTCTCCGTCCGGGCACACACAAAGGTTGGGAGCGATGCAGGAACCACCACCGCAGCCAAAGGAGCAGAGCGCTGTGGGAATGGGAGCAGGAGCTCTGGGAATGGGAACAGGACCCCCACGAGCCCCCCAGACCCCCGTACTCACGCAGGGTGCACTTCCCACTGCCCGGGGATGGCATCCAGCCGGGACAACATCCACTGCCAGAGCCTGGGAAGCAGACGTGGGGCCCCATGCGGCGCCTGTGGGACACCAGAACCTGAGGCCACCCTGTCCTGAGCCCCCTGCATGGAGCAAAGGTCCCAGGAATGTGAGGACAGGAGGACAACCGGAGAGGTCAGGATGTGCCCATGTACCGGGAAGCAGAGCGTGGCACGGATCAGAGGAAGGTAGGATAAGGTGGGACAGAGAGGGGACAACCACTTCCCAGCCATCCTGAACATCCCAGCACGTGGTGATGGGAGAAGCGTCCCCCGACTGGACAGGGATACGGGGAACAAGACAGGGATGTGGGGAGAAGGACAGAGATGAGGGGAGAAGCACAGGGATGCAGGGAGCAGCGTCGTGCTCCCCTGGACCCGGGAAAAGGGAAGGAATTGTGGGGTGCCAGCCCCTCCAACTGGGACCCCTCCGGCCAAACCCTCCTGCAGCTGGAGGCAGGGATAGCTGGAGCTCGGCAGGCTGCCCATCCCAGGTGTAGCTGGAAGAGGGAGAAGGAAAAAGGGGGGGGGGAAATCCAGCTACCTCTCCACGGCAAAGCTGGCCGGCTTCTTCCTCGCGGGATACACCCTGCCCTGGCCGCTGGAGAGGAACAGGGACACACAGGCAGCCTGGAAGAGCAGCTCCACCAACATGACAGGCGGCTCCAGCACGTCCCGGCGCCCGCCTTCCCGCCTGCCTTCCCGCTGGCCCTTGGCCCTGCTCCTCCTCCTCCCGCCGAGCCGGGAACAATGCGGGATTGGAGGGGGGCGAGAGCGGGGGGGTCGCCAGCAGCATCCCCCCCCCACCCCCCAAACCCACACGGGGGGCCTGGGGTCACCCTAAGGTTGTCCCGTTCAACCGGGGAGAGTGGCGGCATCCCGGCCATTCCTGCCCTGGGTGCGCGTCGGGGAACGGGGTCCCCCCCTAGGTTTGGGAAGCAGCGGGAAAGGCGTCCCCCCTTCTCTCCTTTCCCACATCTGGCAAAGATCCGGCATGGCCTCTCCCCACCCCTCCTCCTCCTTCTCCTGGAGGCGCTGGGCCGCCTTCCCAGCCCTGTACGGAGACCCACGCGGCGGAGAGAGGGGCCAAGCGGAGCCGGGATGGTGGGATGCATCCAGGAGGGAGAGGGATGCTGCGGGACACCCCACTCTGCTGACCCCCCGGTTCTCCCCGGCCCCGTGCCCCCATCCTAGGGCAGGGAATGAAGCAAAGGTTGGAGGCAGGTAAATGATTGATCCCATGGAGCAAAAGGCACTGCTGCCTCCAAAATTCCCAATCCAGCATGGATTTCTCCCCACAAAATCCTGCCCAAGGGTTGGGATCACCCAGGCAAGACACAGCCCCCCTCCAAATGAAAACCATGGGGGGGAGGGGGCAGAATCACACCAGTTTTTTAGGAACCCAAGGCAGCCATGAGAAGCTCCTAAGGGAATGTGATCCCAAATCCCTGGGAGGCAGCTCCAGTGGCAGTGGATAAACAATGATCCAGCCCTAGCCAGCAGTGCTTTTATCCCAAAAAAAGCAGGGTGCCTACATTGCATTGGCACCACCACCCCCAGTTTTGGTGGGAAAGGGAGAGTGCTTCCAGGATTTGGGCTGTGCCACTCCCTGGGCCTCCCAAAATTTGGGAACAGGCTGCTCCAGGCAGGTAAACAGAGCCCGAGGTAATAAAAGCAGCAGCACAGAGTCCAAGGTCATTCCCTGCTTCCCCAGCTCTCGGAAGAGATGTCCAAATATAGCCTTGTCCCTGCAGTCTCCTCTGAAAATACGGGATGGAAGTGGGAGCCAGGGATGATTCCAGGGATGACAGCACGAGCTGTCTCTGGGAGAGAAGGATTTGAGAAAAATCCACACGGAATGGGACTTGAGGGGTGTTTAACCAGGGGCTACAGGGGAGATCCAGGCAGGGGAGAGCATGGAAATATCCAGGATAACCCCCAAATTCCATGAGAGACGTGAAGGAGGTGGGAGACCACGAGAACTATTAATGAGTAGCCAGAGGCTGGAAAATCCAGCTTTCCCAAAAAATTCCATTACAATCTGCCTCTGCAGGCACTCACAGTGCCACCGGCAACCAGGCAAGGAACTAAAATTTCATATAAATCCAAGAAAAGCCAGAAAAATGCACCTGGAAAACAGGTGTTCCCAAGATTCCAGAGCTGAGGACACAGATATCATCATTCCTCAGGACACAGGTCTTTCCTCTTGGACTACTTTATTTGGTAAAACTCCAAAATCAGTAACAGCTTAAACTTCCCAGAACTTCCCTCCCTGAGCAAGGCATGGATCCTATGAAGAGAGAGTTATCCTGCTCAGCTCCAGCCTTGGCTGCTCCTCCAGCTTTGATTCCTCTTTCAAAAAACCACAAGGAATCAAAAAAAAAAAAAAAAAAAAAAGGATCAAAAAGCAAAACCAAAAGCCAAAAAAAGTAATAAAATATCTAAGGACACCAGGGAAAAGGGAATCGAGGCGAGGGCATCAGATCCCAGTGGATCACCCAAGGAAAGGGACAGTTCTGGGCCCAGCCAATTCCTCAGAATCCATGAATCCCAGCAGGAGATGACTGACACCTCCCCAAATTCCTAACAAGCTGTTCCCCTGTGAGATTCCATCCCCCTCCGGGCCACTGCTGCCAGTGTTGGGCACAGCTGGGGAAGGATTCCCTTGCTCCATGTGGAGGGTAGGGGTAGGGAACAATCCTGAGTCCTGCTAATGGATCCGGGTCAGCTCCTCTACGATCTTTATCAGATCGTCCACGGTGGCTTCCCTCTTCATCCCGCTTCCATCATCAATCTGCACAGGGAGGAAAAGGCATCGGAGACATTGGCAGGTGCCAAAAAACATTCCCACATCATTCAGGAAGGTGTGGATTTAGCACTTCCCAGAGAGGCTGTGGCTTCCCCATCTCTGGAAGTGTTCCAGGCCAGGTTGGACAAGGCTTAGAGCAACTTGGTCTAGTGGGAGTTGTCGTTATGTCCCTTCCAACCCAAACCATTCCATAACTCTACAATTCCATGATTTACTGAGCCTGGATTCCTCAGCAAGGTCCTTGAAGGATCCAAGGCCACATTCCCAAGCTCACCTGCAGGTTTGCCACCACTTCCTGCATCTTGGGCCTGCTGATGTCCAGGAAGCTCTCAATCAAGTCTCCATCAATGAATCCTGTGGCTGGTTCCGTCTTCCGTTCGGTGTGGAACGATCTCCAGGTGCTGCTGTCAAGGAGCCAAATCCACAGGGAATAACACCAGCCCTGGACATGATTAATGGTGGGATGGCAGTGCTGGGTTAATGGTTGGACTCTGTTGTGTTAGAGAGCTTTCCCATCTTTAATTCCTTGATTGCTCAGGGCAATGGCAAACCTGCTCCCACCCTCTTCAGCTGGTAAACTCCACCCAGCACAAGCTCCTGGCTGGAATACCAAAGGATATAAGGAATGCTCAATCTTCCCCACGCTCTTGATGACTTTGTTGAGCCTGTTCTGCATGTCCAGGAGCAGGTTGTACCAGCTTTCTGACAGGGATGTCACCAGGCCTGCACGGGAATAACGGTCATGGGAATGTGGCAGGGAGTGGAGTTGGATGAGCTTTCCAACCCAAACCATTCCAGGATTCTGCAGGGAATCCTCAGCCCCTGCTCCTTACCGATCATTCCATTGACAGTGCCAAAGAGCACGGATCCCTGGGTGGGCGTGGAAGTCTCTCCCAAGTTCTGCATGACCAGGGATCCGTGGCAGAAGACATTGACAAACTCTCCCAGGTGGGATAATCCCACTTCCTGCAGGTGCTGCCGCTCCTCATCTGTCGTGGCCGCGCTGGAATCCCAAACACCGCTCAGTCCCAGATGGGGGCACTCCAAATCTTCCCCTTGCTCCCAAAAGCTGGGAATGCTTCTCCAGTTTTCCTGAAGATCCATCCCATCATCCCATCCCTCCCAGCATGAGCTGTCCCATCCCATCCCGTCCCATCCCATTCCCAATCCATCCCATCCAGTTTACCTGTCCTTCTGGCACACAAACAGATTGAAAGCGTTCTCTGCTCCCAAGAAATTATCATCATCCAAGATCTCCACGGCGCTCATCCAGTTTGGATTGAAATCCCGGGCAATCTGGGAGGGGCCAAGAAGGGACACGCTGTGTCCAGGTGGCCTGGCCTGAGATCCTGCATCCTCAGCCCACCCAACACCAATATTCAGGAGCAAGGTGGGATCCAGCATGTCCCTCTCTGCTGCAGGAAGCAGCTGAGCAGGAAAGGCACTCCTGGAGATGGTCCTAGTCCAAATGGCTCTTGGATAACATCCTGGGAAAGCAGGATGGAGCAGCCTATGCCAAAGCCACTCCAGCAATTTAAACCCCCATTCCAAGTGGACACCAGGCATCCCAGATGGCACCTCCCACCCACCAGGCACCAGCTGCTCTTCATACAGCCAGTTCCCTGGAAACTGAGGGATCCATCCCTCCAGAAACCACAGGGATCCATGTCAAACCTTATCCAGTCAAGCCAAACTCCTCCTTTTATCCCCTCCAACACCATTCCCTGTGCCCAGAGCTGTCAGAATTGATTCCTGGCACCACTTCCATACCTCCTCGAAATTCCCTTCCATGGGTTTGTAGGCCAGGAGCAGCACAGAGCGCATGAGGTCTCCCACCAGGATGAAATCCCCCTTGGTTTTCAGGTACAGGGCCATGATGTTGTTGTAGTGGTTGCACTCCGTGCGCAATTCCTTCTCCGCTGTCCACTCGTACAGGCGGACCTGTGGGATGGGACATGGATCAGGATTCTCCACGTGGGAGCTGGGATATGCTCCTCAACAGACACCTGGCTGACATTCAGATCCACAAGCACGCTCCCAAAAAAAAGTCAGGGCCTTGCCTACCGTGCTGTTGATGCTGGCTAACAGCTTCCCGTTGAATTCCACCATGGAATACACAGCTCCCTTGACCTCCTTCTCAGCCAGGCTCTGCAGCTTCCCTGGAATAAAGCCAGGCTTGGGTTGTTTATCCTGAGTGGGAAGTCAAGGGGGGTCAGCTGAGCTGGCCTGAATTTTGCTTCCTAAAAAACTGTCTGAGGGGGACAAGTGACATGGAAAGCAAATCCCGGAATCCAGGGCTGGTGAGGGAGTCTTGGGCTTCTCTTAGGAGACAGGGGGAAAGTGAACACAGCACCTACAGATCCTGACAAAAAATTCCTTGGGAAAAACTGCCTGCTCCTGTGACACAAGCTCTCTGGGGTTTGAGGAGCTCCTCCCTGATCTCCCACCAAAAAAAAGCTGGATTTCTCCAGGTGACAACATCTTGTTCTTACCATCGGAGTAGTGGAAGACGACGATCCGGCCCTGCTTGGGCTCTGCTTCCTCGGGATACACCATGGCAGTGCCCACAATGAAGTAGGTGTTGGGATCCTTTCCCAGCTTGCAGGAGACCAGGCTGAGGGCGTACTCATTTTGCAGGAATTGGTGAGCATGGAGCACTGGGGAAAAGAAAAAGTGGGAAAGGGAGGAACAACTGGGATCCCAAAGTCTTTAAACTGAAAGCTTAAGACACATCCTAGAGATTCCCTGTCCTATTCTCCACCACCTTGTGCCATCAAAAACTGGTATTCCCTAAACCTTATGGCTGATGTTCCTCCAGGAAAATCCTTTGGCTGAAGCTCCCCTGGGCTTCTCCAGGATGGGAAAAGCTGGATTTTGGGATGGGACAGGTACCTTCAAAGGTGTGCTGGTCTATGATGAGCAGGTTGTGCACTTCCACCTCCTCTCCGAAGGATGTCTCGTGCGGAGCTGTGCTGCTGGAAAACAGTTTGCTGGTGCTCACACTGCTGGACAAGGCCTGGGAAACAGGAAAATCTGTCACATCCTGGTGCTACTTGGGATATCCACACAGCCTCAGGTAGGCAGTGAGCAGGAAAAGGGATAGGAGAACAGGTGGAGCAAGGAATGAGTAAAGGGACACACTCCCTGCTCCTGCAGGGCTGAGTGATGGTGTTAATCTGAGTTTATAAAGAGCTGTGGTTTTCAGAGCTGGATCCTTGGGAAAAAAGAAAACCTTGGAGACCACACAGAAGCCTGTATGGGATATGGAAGGAGCAGCAGCCAAAAATAAAGGGGATCAGGTGTAACAGTGGCTGTGCCACCCCCTTGGTGAGATCCCACCATCCCATTCCACCCCAGCTGAGGAACGGGACTGGACTCACAGCTTTGGAAGGGAGGACCATCAAGGAAAACCTGGATCAGGAATTCTGATCCCCACAGCATAGGGATGACCCAGCCTGGGATCTCACCTGGGTGCTGGCACTGGGTCTGAGCGCTGTGGTGCCCCCGCTGGCATCCTGCACCTCGATCCGGCTGGAGAGCACCCCAAAACACTGCGACACCTCTTGGTAGCAGATTTTCCTGTGGGATAAACAGAGCCACGTGGGTGGGAGAGCCGGGAAAGGCCATTCCAAGAGCTCTGGAAGCAACAAGAACTGTCTGTTTGCTCCTGGGATGGCAACATCACCCCAACCCTTGTCCTGTGCAGCAGAGCACCCTCATCTCAGGAATCCTCATCCCAGGAATCCTCACCTGGGTGACTCATAGAGGGGAACAGTGCGGATGTGCAGCTTCTGGATCTCATCAATGGTGCCAATGGTCAGGGTGCTGTTGTTGGCCAAGGCCAAACTTGTGAGAAAAAAACAAAAAGGAAAACACTGGGTGAAACAGCAAGAACCTCCCTCTCCTCCACGTGCCTTAGGATCAGGAACTCGTGGCGGGCTCACCTGTCGGGATATCCATCGGAATTGAGGGGGCACATGTAGTTGACCTCCTTGAGGTTGACGTTGGAGAAGACCAGCTTGTGGTTGCTGCTGTAGATGACGGTGGGGCGGTCGGAGCAGGCGAACACGTTGGTGGTGGACAAGGAGCGGAATGTCCTCAGCACCGTGGGCTGCGTGCCCAGGGTCACCTTCTTCCTGTCACTCAGCAAGCCTGGATTGAAAGGGAAAAGGGACTGGGATATGCCACAACACCTCAGGGAAAAAAGGATGTGCAGGTAAGCACACCCCGGATTTAAGAATCCATCTCCTTCCTCCAGTGTGCTGGAGAAATCCCTTAGCCTGCAGCCAGTCCCACCTGAGCATGAGGCTGAGAAAGCAAGGAGGATCTTTCCCAAAGAACCGTAAAGGAAGGGAAAAGGTCACCTGTCTCAAGGCTGAGGCCGAAGTAGAAGAGAGCTCCGTCCCCCAGGGCACACAGGAGGTAGTGGCTGCTCTCAAAGGTTGTCATCAGGATGGAGCGAGGGATAATCTCTGTGGGAAGCAGGGAAAGGGATGGATCAGGTCACTCAGGACATGGACAGTGACCACTGCCACCCTTGAGAGGCTCCCACCTCCTCCCAGCATCTCCTTGTGCAGCAGCTCAAAGGACGGGAGCTTCAGGATGCGGGCAGAAATGTCGGTCCAGAGCCCGATGGCGCAGAGCGGGGACATCCCGTTGGAGTCTCCCAGGGGGGTGATGTCCAGGCAGGCCACCTCGTGCTCCATCTCCGTGCAGCTGGGAGGAAGAAGGGAGGACAGGTGTATTCCTGGATCCCAAATCCCAGCATCCCAAGAGCCCTCAGGATGTGGGCTCACCTGATCTGCCGGAGCTCCTGGGGCCGGATTTCCAGGTAGTACAAGGCTCTTCCCACGGCCACCACCACCTGGTTGCTGTTGCAGGAAGCGACACTGATGTTCTTCCCATTGGGCTCTTTCCACTCACTCACAAGGGATTTGGGCTCCTGGCTGACCAGTCGCACTGAGGCAGAGGTGATCTGGGAAGAGACAGGAAAAAGAATGGAAAACAGTGTTTCCAAGGTGGGTGGCACAGCAAGAACCTCCCTCTTCCCATATCCCTTAGAAACATGAACCCAGGATCCTGTTTGCTGATCCCATCAGCTCAGGGAAGCACTCCAACCTCTGCCCTGGATATGTCACGATCCATATGGCACCAGGAGAGCCACATTCATGTTTTCCTCATGCTGGATTTACCTGGATCAGCTGCTGATGCGCCACATTGCCACAGAAGAACGTCTGCTGGTCATCCACAAATCCTGTGAGCTCTGTCTCTTCCACTTCCTCTCCGTTCAACATCAGAACCCTGAGCAAGGAAGGAATTCCCATTAATTCTTCCTCCAAAATGGGGCTGAGAGCCTGGATCAGCTCATCCCACCTTTACCTGGTCTGGCCAACAAATGACAGCACCAAGGTGTTGTCCGTCTCCCGGTGCGGATCCGACCTTAGTGGCCACAATCCTGCAACAAGGAGGCCACAGTTCCTCACAATTCCACACCTCAACCTCATCTGTAGCCACCACGTCCCCTCTCAGGCTGAGGAACACCTCCCACACCTTTAATTCCCGGCAGGTCAATGCTGGCGTGCTCGTGGATCCCGATGCCGTTCCGGATGATCCGCAGCGATCCCTCTTTGAAGGCCCCAGAGCAGGTGACTAGCTGCAGGAAAAGCAGATGGACTTTACCAGCTGGGAAGCTCTCCCACACTTCTTTGGGATCATAGAAATGGGGAACCCATTCTTGAATCACGGAATCCTGGAATGATTTGGATTGGAAGGGACCTGAAAGATCCACCAAGGCCAGGATGGGCACAGCTTAGAACAACCTGGTCTAGTGGAAGGTGTCCCTGCCCACAGAATGAGATGATCCTTAAGGTCCCTTCCAATCCAGACCATTCTGGGATTCTATGATTTTATGGACACACTCAGCCAAAAATTCCCAGCAGTGAGAAGGGAAAAGCAGGAATGTTACCTGGCCTTGGCCTTGCCTCTCCAGGTCTACCACACACATGTCCACAATGGGCCCAAGGTTGGTGAAGGTCTCCATGGCCACCACATAAGATCCCTGCTCGTTGCTGTCCACGTTGAGCTGGGAATAAATATTGGAATCAATTTTTGTCTTTCAAGGAGCACGAGAGGGAAAGGGCGGACAAGAAGACAGGAAAATGTATCCACATCTCCAGGTTTTGATGGAAATCAAGTCCTGTGGGAACACACAACCAGGAGCTGCCACATACCTTCACAAGCTGGGAATCTCCAAGCCTGGAGCCAACAAACACCACTCCGTTATCCAGGTAGGTCAGGCACTCAGCAATGGATGTCTGGGAAATGGGAAGAGGCAGGTGACCCACCAGTGGCGTGGAAAGGCCCTGGCACACACAGACACACTTTCCACCACTAAGCTTTTATCTTTGGCATGGGAAGGAGATTTAATCCCTTCATAAATCCCACAGGGTCCAAGGTCCTCCCAGGACAAGTACCAGAAAAAAATATGGGAAAAAGGTCTAAGTTGAAGTGCCCACACTTAAATTTGTAATTTTCCAGCAGTTCAGGGCTGTGAGAAATGTGAAGCATCAACACTTCTGCCTCCCAAATTTCCCACTCATTCCTAAATGGAGCCTTTCCAGACTTGGGAGAATCCCAGGCAAGTGCCAGGGATGGCCCAGGTGATTCCTACCTCTCCCAGCAGCTCCACACGCAGATCCTTCAAGGTGACAGTGCCGTCCATCTGCTCCTCCTTCTCCAGGAGCAGCATGAAGAGCCGCCCTTCCATGTCTCCCAGCAAATACCGTGATCCGTTGGGATCCACGCGGTTGTGGCACACGATGGTGCTTTGCTGCAGGGAAAGCAGGGAATTCTAGGATTCCACTGGAACAGCCCCAAACTGGTCCCCAAAAGGTCTGTGCAGGTGCTCCCAGATCCAGTATCCCACCCATTCCAGAGCTCCAGGAGCAGACTGAGACCTTCAGGTACTAGTATTTGTTCCTTTCCCCAAGATTTTTAGCCTGTCCTTATTTCCACCTTAAAAGGACATTTGGATGGCAATTCCAGCCCTCTTTCAGCTCAGAGCAGCACCTCAGCCATGCCATTGGTGCTTCCTCCTCCAATTAAACGTGGGAAGTGGTCTGTTATTCCCAAAAAACCACAAGGCCAATTGCTGTCCCAAAATCTTTAAGCCTTTTCTCCACTGAACAAGTCTCCAAGGGGCTCATCCATGTTTTCCACTGCCTGAAATGAAACCAGGCTTTGCCCTGGAATTGTGCCCAGACCATGCACTAATTCGTAATTAATCCCATTCCCTGGGGTCCAAACAAAATTCCAGGAGCTCTACAGAAAGGAGGCACACAGGGATCATGGATGTCCCTCGGCCCCCAGAAACACTGACCAGGAAGCCAAACCTCTGGAATTCCAAGTAAGTGGCACTGTTAGATCACATTTGGGACAACAGGGGTTTGAATTCCTGGCTGGAAGGCCTGGGAAAGGAGGGATTTTTTGGGATGCAGTCCTGGATCCCCTCACCTTGATGATGGGAGGAGCGATAGCCAGGTATTTATCCCCATTGTGGTAGGTGATGGATTCCTGCCCGATGATAATGGCGCCTCCAAAGGGCTCCGGCACTGCGGGACACACAACAAACATGAGACAACCTGCTTGGAAAAAAGGAGCCATCCAGCCTGGAAAAACATGGGAAGATCTTTTACAAACAAGGCCCAACCTGCAATGACCATGGAGGCTTCGGCCTCCACATTTTCCTGCTTCCAAGGGCCTTTGTTGAATTCCTTCTCTCGCAGCGACACCTCGTATGTCTTCACGTGGCGGCCCTGGGGGTCCTGGAAGAGAAGCAAAAGTGGATGAGATTCCAAAAGCGAGGAGATTGCACCTCATCCCCTCCAAAAACACCCTTCCAGGCAGCTTCTGAGGCTTCCCACCTCCTCATCCTCCCCCACATCCACACATCACCATTCTCCCAAATTTTTCCATATATAATTACCCCCTGAGGAAATCCCTGTGCTGGAAAAGACTGAAAAGTATTTTTCCACTGTTTTACAACTGATATTCTGGAATTTGTGCCCCTCTGACAACCTGGGAACAAGTGTCATAATGGAGTATCACCCCCTCCTCCAGCTCTTGCTGAATTTGTTCAGGAATTCAGGGTTTTTTATCCTATTTCCCTGTGGTTCAGAACTTCCCAAAAGTTATCCCAGCTGCTGCAGTCCTATTCATACCAAGTCCTGGGATAATGGATAATAAATGGAGGAAGAATCAAGGAAACAGCTTGGAAACATTCTCTTCTCCAGAGACAGAGATGGAAACAATCCAGAGGTTTATAAGTCAGAACTGACATCCTGCTCCTGCTCCAAGGCTTCAAGTTGTTTTGACATGGATCGTGGAATCCTTAAAGCTGGAAGAGCACTTTTCCAACTTTGTTCCCCCAAACTCTAGGTATGTGGTGACAAAGTGGTTTCCTCACTTAAGGAAGTTTGGGGGGGGATCCAGCAGTGCCCAAACAAGGAATAATGGAGCTACTGCTGGCAGGAGATTTCAGCTAAGCTTGGGATAGCCTGGAATTTAATAAAGGAAAACTAATCCCTTGTTTAGTCAGAACAGCAAAGGCTTTTTGGATCTAAACAGGCATCCAGAGAAGACCTGGAATGCTCTCTCCACAAGGAGCCAGCTGCTGGGAGAGGTTATGAATCCTCTTTACACACCTGGAATCACCTCCCAAGAATACCAAGCAGACCATTGCCTTGTTTTTTAGGGGAGGTTCAAGTCTTGCTATGGGAAACAACTAGTTGTGGATCTTGCTGGAAAGATCCCTAAGCTCCTCCTGGGGGTATAACAAGGAAAATTCCCATCAAAGGCAGAGCTGCCCAGGAATCCTGTGGGAAAATGCTGCTTCCTCCCTCCCAGAGATGGAAAAAGGCAGCATGGAGGAACATAGACTTGGAGAAGCTGGAATCATCCCTCCTTCTGCCTTCCAAAAAGCCTTTGGAAAACGTTGGGAGCCCTTGGCTCCCCCTGCGTTATCCATGGATAAACAGGCACCTGGTAGACGAAGCAGATGGTGGGAGCTTGGCAGCCATAGAGGAATTTCACATCGATGACCTGGAGCTCTTCCAGGCGGATGTTGAAGGCCTTTAATTCCTTGTTATCCCGATCCAGGGGGATGACCTTGAAGAGGCCATCATAGAGCCGCAGCCCGATCATCCGGCACTCGGGATCGATGATCCCAATGATCCCGGTCTCCGAGGGGCGCCCGATGCGATCCTGAGGGAGAATTCCAGAGATGGGGAAAGAAAAAGGTGATTAGTGCCAGGATAATATCCCTGAAAAACAGGGACAGGAGTTAGTTGCCAGCCCTGAGGTGAGGAATGGCGGCTCCTTGCACACTTCCCAACAGGCTTGAGAATTCCAGCTGGGAAGCCATCAAGCCTAAGGAGAAGATGCCTTTCCAACTGCCACACCTGGCAGAGCTCCCACACCACACAGCTTCACCACAAATTCCACAGGACTCGTTTCCCAGGGAAAATTCAGCCTCACAAGGAATTTAGGCTTTAATTTTCCTTAAATTTACTGTATTTCACAAAGTTTCTCAAGAATATAAATGAATCCATAAAGACACAACTTGGAGCATCCTGGTCTAGTGGAAGGTATCCATGGCAAGGGGTGGAATGAGATGATCTATAAAAGCTGTCCATCCCACACCATTCCAGGATTCCATGTGCTGGTTTAGATAGGATACTGGGAAGAAATTCTTCTCTGTTAGGGTAATGAGGCCCTGGGATGGATTTCCCAGAGAAATTGTGGCTGCCCCATCCCTGGAAGTGTTCCAAGCCAGGCTGGATGGGGCTTGGAGCAACTTGGGATATCACAAGGTGTCCCTGCCCACAGAAGGGAACTGGATGAGCTATAAGGTCTCCTTTCCAACCCAAACCATCCCAGAATTCCATCCAGAATTCTTCCAGAGACCGAGACTAACTCTGCAAACATCCTGTGACCCATCCCAGATCCAGCAGCCGGCAAGGAAGCGCCAACAGAGAAACAGAAATCCAACAGCCTGTTGCACCAGGAAGGCAAAATCACCCCTAGGGAAGGGAATTCCCATGCCAGGTGCAGCATTCCCCCTCACCTGCACGTTTCCATGGGCACGGGTGATGATGTCGATGCTATCCCCGTTCTGCTTGTATTCCAGGATGCAGGCATTGTACTTGGCCGTCAGGATGAACAGCAAATCCTTGCTCTCCCCCTGCCCAAAAAAACCCGGACAATGCAAATTCCAGGGGTGGACACCCCCATCCCACCCTGCCCACGCGGGCACAGCTCCATCCCTGCTCTGCCAGCACCCACCTTGGGGCGGAAGAGCTCCATGACTGCGGTTTTTCCGTACATTCCCACTTCCTTGACGGGCCGGAGCCCCTCGGCTGTCACGACGTAAATCTCCAGCCGGGTGTTCTTGGCAATCAGCAGGTTCAGGTCCTCCGCAGAGGTGAAGTGTCCTGGGAAAACGGGGAAGGAATCCCAGAGGAGGGATCAGCTGGCACCTCGGGGTGCTCAGCCTCCCTGGAGCGTCCCAAAATCCCAGCAGCTTCCCTCCACAGTGTTAAACGCTCTCAGCAACTGCTTTCCCTCAGCCTGCACTCCTTATTTTTCCACAGAAATGCTCTTCCCACTGTCTTTCCGCAGGAATCCTCATTCCTGGGGTCTCTTCCTATCACGCTCAGCACTCCCAGGGCTCTTGGAGCGCCCGTAGCTTCCCCAGATCCCACTTTCTCTCACACTTATTACGGATTTCAGGCGCACTTCGATCCTTCCTCTACCCCAAAATCCCCCAGTATCCCAACACCCTCCGGCACCCCAAAACCCCCGGTACTCCCAAACACCCTCGTTCTCCAAAACCCACCCGTGAACCCCAAAACCCTCCCCGTACTCTCAATCCTTTGCCGGTACCTCAAAACCCCCCGGGGACCCCCAGCTCCCCCCGGCACCTCCATCCCCCCGTGCCCCCCGTACTCCCCGGTACCCCATAACCGCCCTCCCACGCCCGCCCCAAACAGGCTGCTCCCGTCACCCCACGGCCCGCGGTACCGGTGACGCAGCCATTGACGGCCGTCGGCTTCTGCGCCGTCACCACGTAGTTGTAGGACATGCTGGGGGAACCGGGAGGTCCCGGGGGAAACCAGGGGGAAACGGAGAGCGCGGCCTCTCCGCCACCGTCGCCGCTACTTCCGGGAAGTGGGTACACTGGGCCGCTCTAGCCCGCTGGGAGGACACGGCAGGAGCAGACGAGAGGAGCCGCTCTAGCCCGCTGGGAGGACCGCGCGGAGCAGACGAGAGGAGCCGCTCTAGCCCGCTGGGAGGACCGCGCGGAGCAGACGAGCGGAGCCGCTCTAGGCCGCTGGGAGGAGCGCGAGGAGCGGTCGAGAAGGGCGGCTGGAGGAGCCTGCAGAGGGCAGGTGTGGAGCGGGGTGCGCGGGGAGTCTCCCCCAAACTCCGCGGCACCCGCGCTGATCCCACGCCGTGTCCCGAAGGGAGGGCCCCGCATGGGAGCGTGCAGCCCCCCCCAACCTGCTCCCTGCCGCCCTGAGCCCCTGAAAGTTGGGGTGGGAGTCCCCGCTGTGAGGGGAGAGTGCGGATCCAGGCCTGCGCTGAGGGGAGATCCTTGAGCGTGAGAGTCCCCCCGTCATAAAAAAAGGAGCCCCTGTTTGGAGGTGGTCCCATTCTGATTTCCCACCTCAAAAGAGGGTCCCTTTTTGAGGAGGGGACCTGTCGCTATCGTTTCTCATCCCAGAAAGGGGTCCCTGTTAAGAGGTTATCGCATCCTGGCGCCTCATCCCAAAAGCGGGGCCTGGCTGGGTGGGGGGGGGAGTGGTCCCATCCTGGCGCCTCATCCCAAAAGGAGCTCCCTGCCTGGGGCGGTGTCCCTGTTTGGGGCCAACTCCAACTCCAGCCCCATTCCCACCAGACACTCCCCCATAGCATCACCATCACACCAGACACCATCCCACCCCCCGCCCCCTTCCCAGCCCCCCCACTCCGGACCGCTGTCCATTTCAGACTGGACCTTGCCCTCTTTTCAGACAGATTCCATCTTCGGACCCGAGCGCTGCGCTCCGCTCCCATGGAGGTGAGCCCGGAGCAGGGGGGTTGGCATTCCTATGGGGTTGGCATTCCTCCTTTTGCAATCCCACTGCTCCCCATTTTCCCCACAGGTCCCCAAAAAACTGGTGACGACGGTGGCCGGCTGTGCCGATGACGCTCTGGCCGGGCTGGTGGCCTGCAATCCCGGGCTCCGGCTGCTCCAGGGACACCGGGTGGTCCTTCGGGATGACCTGCAGGCCATCCGTGGCCGTGTGGCCCTGCTGTCCGGGGGGGGCTCCGGCCATGAGCCCGCCCACGCAGGTGAGACCCCCCTGTCCCACCTGTACCCCCCACCCACGGACACAGTGCCGAGCTCTCTTCCCTCTCCACAGGCTACGTGGGGAAGGGAATGCTGACTGGAGTGGTGGCCGGAGCCATGTTTGCATCCCCGTCCGTGGGCAGTATCCTGGCGGCCATCCGCGCTGTGGCACAGGCTGGAGCAGGTTGGGAACACAGCAGGGTGAAATTTTGGGATTCCTCCCTCCAGTGCTGCATCATTCCCGTTGTCTCCTACATCCATCCTGCAGCCGGGGTCCTCCTGATCGTGATGAACTACACCGGGGACCGGCTGAATTTCGGGATGGCGCTGGAGCGGGCGCGGGCTGAGGGGGCCGACGTGCGGATGGTGGTGGTGGGCGACGACTGCGCCTTCACCGCGCCGGGGAAAGCCGGGCGCCGCGGGATCTGTGGCACCATCCTCGTCCACAAGGTTCTGCTGGGACCCTTTATGGGGATTTGGGGAATTCTGGGGGGGTCTCTTACTCGCTCTGCCCGGGACAGGTGGCGGGAGCTCTGGCCGAGGCGGGAGCGAGCTTGGATGAGATCGAGAAGAAGGCGATTGCGGCTGCCAAAACCACGGGTGCGTCGTGTTATCCCATGGGAATGCTATCCTCTGTCCCCAAGCCCCTGAATCCCAAAAATCCCCCCAGTTTTAACAGAACATTCACACCTGTACAGGTACCCTGGGTGTCAGCCTATCTCCCTGCAGCATCCCAGGATCCAAGCCCTCGTTCCAGCTGGCTCAGGACGAGATGGAGCTGGGGCTGGGTGAGGAGCAGCCCCTTGGTGTCCCTCTTGGGTCCCTGGAGGGTCCGAATGTCCCTGTCCCCCCGGGGAGGCGTCACCAGGGCTGGGATGTGACACAGCCCCATCTCTGTAGGGATCCACGGCGAGGCTGGAGTGCTCAGGATGAAGGTGAGAAGGAAATTCTGCTGCTTCCTTCTCATTCCCAGATCCCCCTATTCCTAGACCTTCTCACTCTGCTCTTCCTCTCATTCGTGTCCCTTCCAGGTGCTGCCGGCAGATAAGGCTGTGGAGACGATGCTGAAGCACATGACGGATCCATCCAGTGCTTCCCACCTGTCCCTGACCCCTGGTGAGCTCCCCAGGACCCTCTGTGCTCCTCCAAATCCCCTGGATCCCAGTCTCACCCTGCTCCCCATTCTGCAGGATCCTCTGTGGTGCTCGTGGTGAACAACCTGGGTGGATTGTCCTGCCTGGAGCTGGGAATTGTGGCTGGAGCTGCTGTGCGCTCTCTGGGTGAGTGCAAAGGGGAGCTTGGGATCCCATTCCCTGGGATCCCGGCTCTGGCCGCTCTGGAATGACCCTGTCCCAATCCTGGGTCCCACAGAGAACCGAGGGATCCGCATCGCCCGGGCCTTGGTGGGATGCTTCATGACGGCGATGGAAATGGCTGGAGTCTCCCTCACCGTCATGCTGGTGGATGAGGAGCTACTGAAGCTGATTGGTGAGTTCCCAGTGGGAATGTGGCCTGTGACTGGGGCACGGGGGTTTCCACATGCTGGGTGATGAGACACAAGGTCAGTGGGATGTCTGGGGGTGGAATTCCTGGCTGCTGGGTGTGCCAGTGAGGATCCAGTGGGATCCTGAGCTACCACACGCCTCTGGCTTTTCCAGATGCCAAGACCACGGCCATGGCGTGGCCCAACATTCTCGCGGGACCGGCGACCGCCCGGAGGGAGGAGGTGCCAGCCCCGAGAGAGGCACCCAAGAAGCCACAGGATGAGACTGGAACTGGTACAGAGCTCCCGCCCCTTGTCATACCCCTCCATGCCTCAGTTTCCCTCGGGAATGTGCAGGGATGCATCTCCTTTCCGCAGGGCCTGGCACGGCACGGGTGGAGCGGGTCCTGCAGCGGGTGTGCAGCACCCTGCTGGATATGAAGGATAAGCTCAACGAGCTGGATCGGGGAGCAGGTGACGGGGACTGCGGCCACACGCATGCCCAGGCGGCCCAAGGTGGGTGTGGGGGCCATTATCCAGGGAACTGTGGGGAATGCTACCCCAATGGCACCTCCCAGGAGTGGGGAGTTCCCCGGGACATCCCTTCTTTGGATTAAGGAAACCTGGGGTGTCCCTTCCTATAATTGTATCCTGGAATGTCTCTGCATCCAGTGGCAGCTTCCCTATGGAATTATGGGCTGTCCTTGCTTGTCCCCACGAGGGACAGGGTACTTCAAGACCACCCCCATCCTGTTGTCCCTTCCTTTCCCACAGCCATTCAGGAATGGATGCGCTCCCGGCCGCCTCCGGCTGCCCCATCCCTGCTGTTCTCTGGCTTGGCTGATGTGGTGCTTGAGCAGATGGGAGGCTCCTCCGGTGTGGTGAGTGGGAATGGGAATGGAAATGGGAATGGGGGAACACGCCTGGCCGTGTTGCCAGGATGGGATTGATGGTATTCCCAAAGCTCTACGGGCTCTTCCTGACGGCGGCTGCCCGGAGCCTGCAAGGCCAAAACGGTTCCCCGGCGTGGGCTGACGCCATGGACGCTGGGATTGAGGCCATGCAGAGGTCAGTGCCGAGGGCTATGGAATCCCAATGCCCCCTGGGAATCCCAGTCTCCCCTGGAAATCCCAATCCCCTCTGAATTTCCCTGCATCCTGCACAGGTACGGAGGAGCCGCGCCAGGAGACCGGACAATGGTGAGTGCTGGGAGAGCCCAGGAGCCAGGAAGGCTTCCAGGGGGATGCCAGGGAGTTCCCACCTGGCCTCAGCCCTGACTCCCAGACTAATTCCCACTTTCCACAGCTGGATTCGCTGTTTGCAGCCGCACAGGCTCTGCATTCCCTGCGCAGTCCCGGTGCCGACCCGCTCCAAGTGCTGGCGGTAGCTGTCCAGGTATGGAGAGCTGGGAGCTGGGATGGTGGGAAAATTGGATGGGAATCCCTGTCGTTATCCTGGAAAACACCCTGTTTTCCCTGGCAGAGAGCAGAGGAGGCAGCGGAGGCCACCAGGCACATGGAGGCTGGGGCAGGCAGAGCCAGCTACGTCCACTCAGCCCGGCTGGAGCAGCCCGATCCCGGGGCTGTGGCAGTGGCAGCAGTGCTGGGGGCAGTGCTGGAGGGGCTGCGGGACCCCCTGGGCACCCCCCAGTAATGACAGGGATGTGTATCCCCAAAAATCTGTGTTCTCTCGTAGTTATAGAAACGGTTATCCCAGTAAACCCTTGTGTCCCCCCATGTTACAGGGAGATGTATCCTAATAACCCCGTGTTCTTTCAAGGATGTGTTTCCTAATAAAGGTTAGGATGTTGCCCCCAGTAACACTCTGTGTCCTCCATGCTGGCTTGGAGGGGTGGGATGGTGGAATTTAGGGGTGTGGGGGTGCCCCCTGTTTCTCCAGGCTGGGACGGGAGATGGGAACAGGGATCCTGTGACTTGGGGAGGAAGGAAACCCGGGGTGTGGAGGGGAAGCCACAGAGCTCACATGGCTCTGGGCACGGGGTCTGGGGGCGATTCTGGGAAAGGGGCAAAGGAGAAGCAGGGACAGGGCAGAGCTGATGATGATCCCAAATCCCGTGGGGTGGCCATGGGGAGCTGTCCTGTGTCTCCAGGGAGCCAGTGAGGAAGGGTCAGCTTGGCTTGGCCAGGACATACTTCTAAGCTCCCACCTCTCCCACCCCAGCTCCCACAGCCTCCCTTGTCCCCAGGAATTTGAATGCTGGAGTCCTGCAGAAGCCAATGTTTTATTCCATGTCCATGGGGTCCCTGAGTAGCTCCACTCTGAGCCAGATCCTCTGGAGTGGGAGTGATATGGATGCTCCTCTTTGTCTCCACGAGGCTCCGGCAGCTCCAGCTGCGGCATTGAGGGATGGCACTGGGAAGCGCTGGGGTTTGGCATGGCCCGGGATCCAGGCAGGAGCTGGCACATGGAGGCACCACGATGCAGCTTGGGAGTGCTGGGAGATCCCTGGGATCAGCGCTCGGCGGAGAGCAGGGGCTGTGGGAGATGGGGATGAGCTGGGATCCCTCAATCCATCCCCACCCTCGGGACTGTGCTGGGGGGCAGCTTCCCAGTTCGGCTTCCCAAATCCACCCAGCGTGTCCCGTACCTGGCGCGAGTCCGGGGAGTCAGAATGCGGGCGCTTCCAGCTGGGCCTGGCCAGGGCAGCCACCACCAGCACCCCAAAAATGAGGATGAGGAGCCCCAGGGTGTTGGCAAACACAGCCTCAGCCGGCAGGAGCTTGTACTGCGTGGTCCCGTTCTTCCTGGAGCGGGGAAGAGAGGCTGGGAATGTTCTGGATGTTCCTGAAACCCCCCGCAAACCTTGCAGGGAAGTGCAGGGAGCCACACACCTGAGGAAGTGCTCAGTTCCCTTTGCTCTGTGCTGGTCATTCCCAAATCCAGCCCAAATCCACATCCTGAGCCCCCCCCCNCTCCCCCTCAGACTCTCACAGGCTGAAGAAAAGCTTCTCGTTGATTCCCGACGCACAGGAAGCCACGGACAACATGAGGATGGTGGAGCCAAAGAAAACATGGATGGGCTTGTAGAGTGCCCGGAGCCAGGTGGGAGCCCAGGGAAGCAGGAACGCTCCAAAACCCGCTGCCCACTGTGGGAAGAGAAGGTGAGGGCAGAAAACTTGGGATGCCGGAGGGATTGAGGGACCCAGGAGGGATTCCCACCTGGCAGGAGAAGAGCAGGACAGTTCCCAGCCCCATCCAGCTGTGCAGCGAGTACATGTTGGGCGTTCCTTGGGAGTTATGGAAGCAGAACACGGCCGCCAGCCCCAGCACGGTCAGGACGAACGCTCCCAAAGCCAAGCTGCTGTGCAGCACTTTCCAGGGAAGCTTGGGGCCGCTCCATGTGTTGGGAATGCGGTAAACCAGGGCAGCTGTGAGGGGGAAGAATCGTCAGGGAGGAGCCGTGCCGGGATCCCCGTGCTCCCTTTGCTCACCTGCACCGTAGAGCACCACCAGTCCCGTCACCATCAGCACCGGGTGCCAGTTGAATGTCCGGGAGCTGCCGTCCAGGGAAAAGCCCCCGCGCCAGTGCTGGCACCAGGTGCCCACCATGGCCACGCAGAGCAATCCCAGCGTTCCCAGGAAGGCACAGAAAGGCAGGAAGGGCACGTCCAGCATGGCTGTGGGGCGGTGGTGGCACCTGTGGGCGAGTGAGGAGCTGGCTCAGGCTCCGGATGCAGTCCCGGGGAGGAGCCACGGAAAGGGGAACTGGGAGCCCCAGCAGGGTGGGGAGGGGGGCAGCTGCTTCCCAGCCTGGGGAAGGTGACAGGGATGGAGCAGCTTCCCAGGTAGGGATGGTGGCCCAGCTCCTTCCTGGCCTGGGAATGGTGGCAGGGATGGATCCAGGATGATGGCACCTGGGGATGATTGAGGTGCCTTTTGGGGCTCTCTGACATCTCCAGAAGGAACCATAGAAAGGGGAACTGGGAACCCTGAGGAGGTGACCAGAGTCCAGCTGTGCCCTGGACTGGGAAGGAGGCCAGGGATGGAACAGGACATGCAGAGCAGAATTCCTGGGCACGGCACCCCAGGGAATGGTAGCAAGGGGCTTTTGGTGTCATCTGTCATGGTCCCCCTGGCAGGAACCCTCATTTGCATATGATTTGCATGTGCCCCAGAAATGGGTATTTCTGTCCCCTCCAGGGACGGGGGATGTCCCGACACCCTCAAATCAGCTGCCTCACGGGACATAGAGACAGGAAAGGGGTGGAGACACGCGGCCCTATGGTTCTCCAAAATCTGGGATACAGAGATTCACGGATCTCCCAAATCTGGGGTACTCGGTGCCGTGGCTCCCCGAAATGTGGGAACACGTGGCTCCACAGCCCCCCCTAACCTGAGGCTCCCCTGAACCTCGGGAACACAACGTCCGGCCCTGACACCACCCAAAACCCAAACCACGAGGTCCCTCGGCCCCTCCCAACCCCGGAGCCGCCCACCGGCGCTCCCAACCTCGGGGCTGTACCTGGGCCCCACCGCCCCCTCCTCGTCACTGGGCGCCGCCATCTTGGCGAGCGCCGCTCTGCCCGCTGATCTCTATGGTTTTCCCGCCCACCCCAATGTACCACCACCGAGGGGAGCGGCAGCCAGAGCGGCCCCTGCGGGTCCTCCAGCCTCCACTTCCGCCTTCACTTCCGGCTCTGGCGGCCGTTTCCATGGGGACCAAGATGGCGGCGGCGGGTGAGCGCCCGGGGCGGGGGTACGGCGGTGAACCAGCGGGACCCCCGGGACCGGGACCTCCGGCACCCAGGGGGGTTTGGGCGTATCGGGGAGGCGGTCCCGGGAGCGGGGAGGGGGCCAGGGCCACGGGGAGAGGGCGGCGAGAGGGGGCCCGGGGGCTCCGCAGTGGTGGCTGTGAGAAGGGGCGGAGTGACGCGGGATCTGGAGGGGCAGAGAGTGATCCCTTGATCCCCATATCCAGCTCTTTCCCCCCTCATGTCCATCAGTTTCTCGCTCCTATGTCCAACCTTTCTTACCCCTCCCATTTCCAGCCATTTTCCGTCCCTTTCTAGCCCCTTTACCCCCGGCTATCACCGTATCTCCCCCTCAGGGAGTTCAGCCCCCAGCACAGCCCTTTTCCTGCCAGGACACGGGGGATCCCTGTCCCCTCCGTCCCTCTCCAGCCAGGATGATCCCTGAGGAGGCTGTTCCCGTGGGATATGTGTCCCACGAGGGCTGTACCTGCTCCGATGTCCAAAAATTCCCGTCTGTCTCCTCGCTCCTCTCTCCCTGTGCCCAGAGTGGGACATGCCCAAACCTGCTCAGAACTGCCCATGGAGCTGGGAACAGCCAGGAATAACCTGCTTGGACACTGCTTCTTGGGACTGCACGTCTCCCTCATCCCTGGATTTCCTCACATGGGGATTGGGGTGGATTTCAGGTGGAAGGAACACACCGGAGGAGAGAGAGGACACAGCTCATTGGGTTTTCCTGTTTTCTGGGATCCATCCCAATCCCTGTGCTCCCTCTCCAGGTCTGGGATGTCGGAAGAGGCCCTGCTGATCCCCCCCAGCACCATGATCCGTTGGGAATGCTGGGGCTGAGGGCTCCAAGCCCCAGGAAAGAGGATGCTCCAGCCCAGCAACTACAGCCTGGTGCTGTTCCTGCAGTTCCTGCTGCTTTCCTACGACCTCTTTGTGAATTCCTTCTCGGAGCTGCTCCGCACGGCTCCGGCCGTGCAGCTCGTCCTCTTCATGTGAGTACGGGGAAGGTGGGGCAGCAGATCCAGGGGATCCAGGACCCCCCAATCCCTCTGTTCTCCCGGCAGCATCCAGGACATCGCCATCGTCTTCAACGTCATCATCGTCTTCCTCATGTTCTTCAACACCTACGTTTTCCAGGCGGGATTGGTCAACCTCCTCTTCCATAAATTCAAGGGAACCATCCTGCTCTCCGCAGCCTACCTGGCACTCAGTATCTCCTTCCACGTCTGGATTATGGTAGGATGGCCTGGGCACGGCTGCTGGATTTTCCCGAGGGATTTTTCCATGACCTCCAGCTTCCCACAGTCCTTTCTCATGGTCTCCCCCTGGAAGGTGTCCCATGGAAGATGTCCCATTCCATGACCCTGTGGTTGGTGTCAGCCTGAAAGGGTCGTGCCCAATCCCAGCCCCATCCCAGCTCATTCCCTAAGGGCTGTGACCTATCAGAAAATCCTCTCTTCCCAGGGAAAGCCTGTGCTTGCTGCTCCTGGTTTTTCTAGGATTAATCCCTATACCTGGGGGCAGCCCCCTCCCTTCCCACAGTTCCGAGGGCTGTGCGGGCTCCTGGATCTGTCCTGGCAGCACCTTCCCCTTTTCTTTCCCAAATAAACTCCTTCCTAGCTCCTTTCCAATGGAGCAGTTCCCATCCCCTGGACACCTCCTGAAGTCCCCTCCATCCTGCTGCCCTGGAGCACAGGGAATGTTTTGGGGGGTCAGGAGCCACGGCAGCTGCTCCGGTGCTGCCCACGCTGTCCGGGAAGGGGATTTGCAGGGATTTGCAGGGATCTGCAGTCTGAAGCCGGAATAGGTCTGGGCTCAATGCCTAAATCCCCTGAGCTGCTTAACCTTTGAGGCAGGGAGCTTCCCAAACTTCTCCAGGTGTTACTCCCGGCTTGATCTTCCTTCATCCTGCTCAGAACCTTTGGAATGGGGCGGGGGGGTCTGGGAGGGCTCAACAAAACTGCTCCAGGGGTTATTCCCAGTTTTCCAACGCCCTCAGAACCTGCGCTGGCGTGACTCTGGCCGCTTCATCTGGACTGAAGGCCTTCAGACCCTGTTCGTTTTCCAGAGGCTGGGTAAGGACTCCAAGGATCAGGGTAGGATCCCACATCCTTTGGGGGTGCTGGGGGCCTGCTCTCATCCCGAAATTCCCTGCAGCGGCTGTGCTTTACTGCTACTTCTACAAGCGGACAGCTGTGCACCTGGGAGACCCCCTCTTCTACCAGGATTCACTCTGGCTCCGCAAGGAATTTGCCCACTTCCGTGGCTGATGGATCCCCGGAGTCCCCTGGAGTCTCCTTGCACTCCACAGGCTCTGTCGGGGTCGGTTCTGGCTCATCCTTTCTCTGGGGACCAGCCCTTGGGATTTTGGGAGTCAGCGGGAGGCTCGTGGGGCGTCCCTGCGTTTCAGGGCCACAGCCTTGGTTGGGACTGGAATGTTTTTGGAAACCCTAAAGGAATAAATCGGATGTGTTTTCCAGAGGCTGCCGGGTGTTTGTGCCCAGCCGGTGTCACGGCTGCGTTCCTTAGGTTGCGGCCCAGCTCAGTGCTGCGCTTGCAGCCGCCAGACGGGGATATTCCCGTGTTGCGGTGTGGGATTCTTCTCCCAATGGATACGAGGGGGCGGGGTTTGGAGGGAGCGGGACTCGAACCCGTGCGGCGGCGATCGGTCCTCCAACCATAGAGAGGTGCGGGTAGAGCGGCTGCGCGCGCTCCCGCAAACCACCGAGAGGGGAAGGCGGGGGGGGG
>WBNO01010670.1:138304-155753 GCA_013400575.1 Peucedramus taeniatus
CAGGTTAAAATGGGAGGAAAAGGGTAAAAAGGGAGTAAAAGGGGAAGGAGAGGGGGAGAAAAGTGGGGAAAGGGGGAAAAGAGGGGAAGTGGGAAAGGGAAAAAAAACGAGGGAAAACGGAGGGAAAGGGGAAATAAAGGGGAGAGGGGGGAAGGAAAAGAAGGGGAAAGAGGTGAATTTGGGGAAAAGGCAGGATGGGAGGAAAATCAGCTTATTGCAGGGAAGAGGGGAGAAAAGAGGAGGAGAGTCTGAGCAGACAGAATGGGATTTTGGGGGGAAAAGGGAGCTGTGGGGGATTTATGGAGTGTGAGCAGCGGGGTTTGGGGGGTGGGATTGGGAGTCCTGTCCAGCAGGATTTGGGGAGGTCCCTGTGTGCAGGCACTCCCAGGCCTGATATCCCTGTGCTTTCCCTGTTCCCTCCAGCTCTGCTCCCTGCGCCGGCGTCTCCTGTGGCCGCTGATGGCGCAGCGCGGCTACCGGGGGGATTCCCCCACGGATTCCGGGAAGGACGTGCTGGAGATCCCCCTGCCCCCCTGGCAGGAGCGTCCAGACGAGCCACTGGACACCAAGAGAGCCCGGCTGCTGTATGAGAGCAGGAAAAGGGGGATGCTGGAAAACTGCATCCTGCTCAGGTGGGCTCGGCTCCGAGTATTCCAGGTCCTTCCATTAACAGGGAAGAGTTCATTGAGGTAGTGCAAAAGTGTTTGGCATAAGTTGCTCCAAGATCTTGCTGGTCCAGGATCCAATGATGGAGTAGAGCTGGGAGAGCTCAGTGAACCAAAATTCTTTGGGAAGGATGTGTGTAAATCCTGGGACATGTGAACGCAAGGCCAGTTGTATTTGGGGATTGAAGGAGAGATTAGAGACATAGAATCATGGAATTCTGGAATGGTTTGGGTGGGAAAGGACCTTAAGGACAACTTTCATTATCCCAGGTTGCTCCAAGCCCTATCCAACCTGGCTTGGACACTTCCAGGGATGGGGCAGCCACAGCTTCCCTGGGAAGTCCATTCCAGGGTCTCACCACCCTCTCAGGAAAGAATCCCTTTCCAATATCTCATGTGAACCAGCACATGGAATCCTGGAATGGAGTGGGATGGAAGGGATTTAAGGATCATCCAGTTTCACCCTCTGCCATGGGCAGGGACACCTTCCACCAGACCAGGCTGGATAAGGGGATTCCAGGGGTGGAGATTCCACAGCTTCCCTGGGAATGCTGTGCTGGTGTTTTCCCACCCGCTGAGGTGAAGGAGAACAGGCTGGGCATCCGTGTTTTCTAGGATCACGTTGAGCTGGCTCTCATATCCCAGCTCCTCCTTCATCTCCTGCTCATCCTGATCCATCCCTCTCCAGCCTCTTTGCCAAGGAGAACCTGGCGCGCATGAGCGCAGAGCAGCTGAACCGCTACGACCGCCTCATCAACGAGCCCAGCAACGACTGGGACATTTATTACTGGGCCACTGGTACGTGTGCCCGCGCCCTGGGACACCGGGATGGGCCCCTGGGACACTGGGGTGGCACTTAGGGACAGCACGGAGCTGATTTTTCCCTGTGTTCCCCTCAGAAGCGAAGCCCACGCCGGCGGAATTCGACACCGATGTGATGGCCATGCTGAGGGAATTTGCCAAAAACAGGAACAGGGAGCAGAGGCTCCGGCAGCCGGACCTGGAATATCTGTTTGAACCACCACGCTGAGGGAGGGGACACCTCTGTCCCCATTCCCTGGAGCAGCGCAGGGACATGGGGCTCTGGACTGGCTTTTTCACCTTCCCTATGGTTTTCCTCCTCTCCCAGCAGCCTTTGGACATGGACATGGAATGGTGAATAAAGCCCTGGCTACCGGCCCTGCCCCTCTCCTGCTTTGTGACATCGGGCCCTCGGTGACGTTCCCAGCTCGATCGGGTACATGCCACCTCACTGAGATTCCAAATTCCCACCTGTCCCTTTTCCCAGAACTCCCAGGAGGTGACCCCACCCCGGGGCGGGGGCTGGAGCGGGACATTCCCGGTGCCCTCCAGCGACAACCAGGGAGATTGTCCTGCCTCCTGCCCTCCAGCACAACCTCCTGGGAGGTCCCTGTTGTCGCGGTTACCAGGAGACAGAGTCGCATTCCACGGGCACATTCCACAACTTCCGAGCCTGCTGGAAAAGCCCCGCACCTCCAGCCATGGCATAGGGCAGTACCTCGGGTCATTCCCAGTGCCAGGGGGCCATTCCCAGAGCCAGGATGCCGTCCTTGCCACAAGACTCGCCTGCTGCGGGACTGGGGACGGGCTTCCCCATGGTGAAGGGCCCCCCCTCCGAGCTCATGGGCTTCTACATCACCACCTACGAGGCGGCCTTTGGGAAGAGGCCCACGGGGTCACCCCAAAAGTTCGAGGAGAGGCGGGTTTTGGGGATTGATCCCCCCAGTGACAGGAGCATACGCCCCCTCCTCGGCATCCACACCGGCTCGGGATACGTCACCAACAACTACTCGGCGCTCGGATCCCTGATCTCCCCGCGTGTGGAGCGGTAGGTCCCTGCTCCAGGAGTTTGGGGGGCGCATTTTGGGATCGCTCCATCACGGTCATTCCCACTGCAGCCAGGACACCGACGTGTCCACCACCTCTGAGGACTTCAAGCTCTTCGGATGCCCGGATTACCGAAGGATCTTGCCCGAGTACGTGGATGAGCCGGAGTGTCGGTATCCCGCTGACTTCTCCTTTTCCCGCCTCCGTTTCGGGGAGGTGGGAGCCCCAAAAGCATCCGGGGAACACAGCACCCAGAGCCACTGCACCAGTCCTGCCCAGCCAGGTATGGTTTTGGGATCTTGGGAATCCCAGGGAAAGCTCCAACCTTAGGAGGAGGATTTTGGGATCTTGGGAATCCCAGGCAAAGCTCCGTCCTTAGTAGCAGGGTTTTGGGGTGTTGAGATCCCAGGGAAAGCTCCATTCTCAGGAGATTCTGGGGTCTTGGTGATCCCAGGGAAAGCTCTGTCCTTAGGAGGATTTTGGGGTGTTAGGATTCCTAGGAAACCTCCAACTGCAGGAGGGTTCAGGGCCCTGGGGGGTTCCAGGTCCAGCTCCAACATCAAGAAAGTTTTGGGATTATTGATGGTCCCAGAGCCACATCCAACTCTAGGGATTTTGGGGTGTCAGTGTTGCAGGAGCCAGGTCAGACCTCAGGAGGTTTTGGGAGTGTTGGAGACTCCCTGCCCCCTCCCCCCCCAAGACACAGCAGGACTCGTGTATCCACGTAATGCCAGGCCTGGGGACACAGGGGACATCCCTGCTCCATCTGCTCCCCACAGATGTCCCACCGAGGGCAACGGAGATGTCGGGCTGCACCGGGACCGCCCCGAGGAGTGACCTCACCCTGCCAGAGCAGCCCGTGAGCCCCGTCCCCACCGTGTCCCCTGTCCCCCCCACCCCTCAGCACCCCAGGGGACACTTTTCCTCTCCCGCAGCTTCACCTCGGTGATGATCGGATGGATTCCTTTCCTGCCACGTGCAGCGCTGTAAGCAAAGGGACAGGGTGGCAAGGGCAGGGGACATCCTGTCCTGGTGCTCCCAGTGCTTCCAGTGGGCTCTGAGGCAGCAGCAGCTGCCTGGACAAGGGAATGAGCAGGATCTCATCCATGTGTCCCCACACAGCCCCGGCCTGCCATGGGCCACCCCGCCCCCTTTGCCCCCCCGGAGCTCCAAGTGGGACCCAAGGGAGTCACTACCGGGAAGGTGGGTGCAGCCATGTCCCCTCTCCCCATCTCTTTTCCCAAGGAACCACGCTCCCAACCCACTGCATCCCTCAGGAGCTGTTGTCATACAGCACTATCCACAACCAGTACCTGACCAACCTCTCGCCACTGGCCCCCATAGCACCAGGTGAGTTTGGGGGGGATTGCAGCTCCCAGGAGGGGTGGACACCCCCCTCACCAATCCCTCCTGGATTTTCCAGGCTGGTGGGCACAGACTCCAATCACCTGGGCACCGAGATCCGTGGAGGGCATCCAGATCCCAAGTCCCAGTGGCTTCAGCACCAACAACCGCCCCACCAACCTGTGGCGCATCGATGACCCCCTGACGTGACCCCCCCCAAAAAGTGCTGCCGCATCCTGGGAATCCCATCCTCGGCTTTTCCCAAATCCCTCTGGGAGGAATAAAGACCCTGTGCAATGCCGTTGGATGGCCCCCTCGTTTTGGGGTTTTCCTGCATCCCGAAGGCTGGCGGGAGGGGTTTGGGATGTCGTGGGATGTCACCTGGCTAGCTGCCGCTGGAGGGCTGTACGAGCCCGGCTTTCCAGGTTTCCCAGCCGGCTTCGGGATGACACAGCTGATTTGCGGCAGGAAAATCCAGGCAGGGCTATGGTGGGAAGCGGCAGGATGAGGAGGAGAAGGGACCCCACAGGGGGGGCAGCGAGTGCACGGGGGCACCTGGAGGGGCTTCGTCCATATCTTCCCTGGCCATGGGGAAGGGGATCTATGCTCCGAGGAGTGGCTGGCTCCCTGCAGGATCCCAGGGGATGTGAGGAATCACAGAGAGACTCCCCACCAGTTTAAGCACCCCCCTAGTTAAGGCATCCACACACAGCTCAGGGAGCCCTTCCTGTCAGTTTAGGGGTTCCCACCCAGCCCAGGGACCCCACGGTCAATTTAGAGCCCCACACCCAGTTCAAGGTGAGGACGCTGATGCCAGGCTGCTGGAAAAGGGGCTGGGAATGCTGGGGTGCGAGGGAGTCCTGCCTGGTTTGGGGACAGAGCCGGGACAGGTAGAGCGTGAATGGGGCTCGGTGGGCTTGGGAACGGCGGGGCGGGGCATGAATGGGATTGGTGGGCGTGGCCTAAATGGGCGCGAACGGTGGGGCGGGGCATGAATGGGACGGGGGCGTGGCCTCTACCCCAGAGGCGCGGGCTCCCATTGGCCGCGGCGCGTTGCCATGGCCACGGCGTCACCCNCCGACGGCGTCGAGCAGCGGCTGGAGGTGCGGGGCCGGCAGGTCCCGGCCGAGCTGTGGGCTCAGCAGGGGCTGCGGAAGCTCTACCTGAGCGACGCGGGGCTGCGGGAAGTCCCGGACGAGCTGGCGGAGCTGCAGCACCTGCGGACCCTCGCCCTGGACGGCAACGAGCTGATGGAGGTGCCCGAGGCCGTGTGCGACCTGCCCAACCTGGCGCACCTGTACCTGGGCCGCAACGGGCTGCAGGAGCTGCCGCCCGCCTTCGCCCAGCTCCAGAGCCTGCGCTGCCTCTGGATCGAGGGAAACTTCTTGGCGCACTTCCCCCGCGCCCTCCTGCAGCTGCCGGAGCTGCGCAGCCTCCAGCTGGGGGACAATCGGCTGTGCCGGCTGCCCGCGGCGCTGCCCCGCATGGCCGGCCTGCGGGGGCTCTGGCTCTACGGGAACCGCTTCCAGCAGTTCCCAGCCGTGCTGCTGCGCATGGATCACATCCGTGTCCTCGACCTGGATCGCAACCGCATCGCCAGCTTCCCGGACCTCACCGGCCTCGCTTCCCTGCGCCTCCTGTCCTACGACCACAATCCCGTCCGGCAGCCGCCCTGTGTCGGGGATGAAGTGCAGCTGGTGGGGGACGGGGCGCAGGAATACATGGAAGCGCGGCAGGAGCGGCTGCAGAGCCTGCAGAGCCAGGAGGAGGAAGAAGAGGAGGAAGGCACCGAGGCCGCCCCGGTATCCCCCGAGGATGGGCCGGAGGAGGGGGAGGGGGAATTCGCGGCCCTGACGGGATCTCCTGAGGAAACCTGAGCCGCTGGCCACACGAAAGGGTGCAGAGCCTCCACCTGCCTCCCAAGGAATTCCCATCTAGGGCTGGGAAAGGAGGAAGTTCACAGCCTCCACAAAGGAAAACCAACGGTCTGAGCCTTAGCCAGTTGGGACATCAGCCTGGTGTCCTGGATTGGCTGGGCTCATGGATCCCAGTGGTTATCCCACCTGAGAGCATCCCACCTACTCCAGGGTGCCTTGGATTGGGATAGAGCCCTCTGCCCTGAGGGGTGATCCCACACTGCTACCCCACGAGGATGGGGACGTTTCTGCTTCTCCATCTCTGAAAATCCTTTATTCCTGTCCCAGTGGGCAGCACAGGAAAAAGCAATGCTGGTTGCATCCATTCGATGGATCCCATCATCCTGAAGAGCTCCAAGGTTTGGGAACAAAGGCACAGACCCTGAGAACCCTGTCCTGCTGCTGGAATTGGGCTGGGGGAGAGAATTTTCCACCAGGCTCCTCCTGGCCGTCAGGTTTGAGAAGGAGCCGATGGAAATTCCACCTGAGTCGAAGTCCCTGTCTCAAACCTGGACAGGGTTTTGCCTCTGTGGGAAGAGGAGGCTCATCCCTGGCACTGTCTGTCCCAAAACGGGCACCAGATCCAGGGCTGGCACCTTATCCTTCCTCTTCCTCTCTCCAAGTGCCTCTTGGACCAAACGAAGGCAATAAAAAGCACAAATCCAAAGAATCTGTCGTGAGAGAAAAGTGGTGGGGACCAGCCTCAGGGAAGGGTTTATTTGGGATCCCCTAAAACCAAGTGACAAATCCTGGTGTGCAACCACCAGCTCCTCTCATTTCGGTCATCCAAGGAATCCTGATTCCCTCTGCCCATCTCCCAGCTGAGCTGGTGTGGTGGAAAGCTTGGGGATCCGAGGTCTGGAGCTCATGGGAGGTTTCAAACCACACATCCGCTTTTAATGGCTGTGGATTTGGATTTGGGGCTGGGAGGCAGCCAGAGCTCCTGCCACATCCGTTCCGGCACTGGCAGGGCAGGTGCTGCTGGCTTTTCCCTCCACTTCCTATTCCACAGCAGGAACCACGGCTATTTTGGACACGTGGAACTTCCTCAGCTGCAGGATGTGCAGGAGCTGTCACCGACAGTTCTGGGGTAATTTCAGGGATTTGGGGCTTAGCAGGAGCTTTGAATCAGGTGTTCCCAGTAGGTACAGGCTGTCAGTCCCTTCTCCCACACAGGTACCCTGTAGGGCAGAGCATCTCAGGATCCCACATCCCAGGAACACACTCCTGGAATTCTGGGTGTCTCCCAGCCCTTCATTCCATTGATCCAGGGTGCTGCTGCTTTATCTTGGAAGACACTGCTGCTAATTAGCAAGGAATTATCTGTGATACCGAGGGTGCTGACCCTGGCAGAGACCCTCAGCATTCCAAGCCCCTGATGTAGGCAAGATCTGATGCCACCAGCTCCAAGCAGATCCCTGCCAGCCCACCCATTTGGCAGGAATTGGGATGCAGGTGGCTCTGGATGCCACCAGCCTGTCCCCATGGCCGGGATCAGATCCAGGAGTTCTGACACCTGGGTTAGTGGGGGGTCCTTCCTCTTTGCAGCCTTTTTCTCACCACCCAGCTTTTCCCAAGGATCTGGGTCGTGATCCAGGCACTGGTGACGATGGTGGTGACACCAGGACCAAGAGCTGTCGCAGTCAGTGGGAATCTGACAGATTCTGGCTCCGATGGAGCATTTTGGGGCCGCTGGCACCGGCGAGTCCCCGCTCCCGGCAGTGCATCATCCATACGTCTGTCCCTATATATATCCCTGCCTCCTCTCCCAGCCCCACGTGCGACGGTTTGTGGCCTCTCTGCAGCTGGGATCACGCTGCTATTTCCATCTGCTCCCGCTGCCTGCCAGCACAAAGCAACGGGATTGGGAATCGCTGCGGATCCGTGCAACAGGAGAGCCGGGATCGCTGCGCTACCTTTTCAAAGGTTTGGGAGGATAAAAGGAGCCCGGCGTTGGTGTAAGAGCTCAGGCAGAGCCAGGATTGATGGCAGCAATGCCATGGGCAGCTTGGGAATGCCAAAATTCCCAGGTTTGGCTTAGCTGGAGCGGGGGTAGGCAGCAGCCAGCTCCCCTCCATCGGGGTGCAGGTGGCAAGGGGACAGTGTTGTCCACTCCTGCCACCCCCAACACTGCATTCCAGGGCCTGAAGGGTGGATCCAGAGGGATCTTATCCTGTGCAGGGAGGACACGGATGGCCCTCCTGCCACCCCTGCGTTTGGAGTTTCATTTATTTATTCAAGACCTGCATCCCGTGAATTATTTAACAGCCACCAGTGCCTTTTCAATGCCACCAGGACACAGGATATGGTTCCCTGCCTCTTCCTTCCTTTTGGAGACACATTCCAGTCCCTGTCCCATGCCAAGGAACTCAGCCCAGACCTGGATGGGATGGGAACTCACTTGGCTCCAAGCAAGCTGCGGGGGTCACTGTTGTCTCTGAAGCCCCCATGGGGACCCCAGTCCCAGCAGGGTCCCAGAGTTTTGGGGGGATACTCAGTGATGGATGGGATAGTACTGTGGGAATGCTCAGAGTTGGGAGGGGTAACACTGCAGGGGAGATGCTTGGATCTGTGTAGGGAATGCTCAGTGCCAGGGGGATGCCCACCCAACTCAACTGTGGTGCCCACCCATGTGTGCTGCCCCCATTCCCACCCCAGGATCCACCCCCTGCATTCCCCCAGTCCCAGAGACAACTCACGCTGGCAGTTACTGACTGTCCTTTATTACTGAGAGCAGGGGCTGCCTCCAGAAAACGAGGGGCCCCACTCCCAAAAAATAGGATTCTTCAAAGGAGACGCCTCGACCCGTGTGCCCCATCCTTGGCATCGCCAGCTGGGCACCCCCCACTCCAGTCTCTCCTCAGCCGGGCCGGGCCGGGCTCTTTATTGGATTTTTTATCTTTTTTTTTTTACCTTTTTTTTTTTTTTTTTTTTTTTTTTTTTTTTTTTTTTTTTTTTTTTTTTTTTTCNTACCTTTTTTTTTTTTTTTTTTTTTTTTTTTTTTTTTTTTTTTTTTTGTCCTGTTTTTTCTTTATTTTACACACCAGTTGGATGTTACCGTCACATGAAGAAGAGAGAACCTGAACAAGATCACGGCTACGAGCTCTAGAGTTAAAAATGAACACACAGACCCCCGGGGAGCCCGACCGCGGAGGAGGAATCCAGCCTGGAAAAGCGGGGTGCCCGAGGGGCCATGGGGGGCACCCGGCTTGGCACAGCCCTGGCCCTGCCACCTCTTCCCCAGGCATGTAAGTCTCTTCTTTTATGTTAAAAAAAGAGAGAATATGACAAAAATACAAATGTCCCTAAAAGCGTTGTTATTACTGTAATAGCAGTATTATGACTTCTCTCCAGATTGTCCAAAATCGTCTAAATTGGGGCTGTGGGAGCTGCTGGGAGCCAAGGTTGCCACGGGGGGAGCAGGAAGACTGAGGATGATCCAGCGTCTGCCACAGAGAGCCACCACCGACCCCACTGTCACCCCTGTGGGGCTCCCAGGTGGGTCTGTCCCTGTTTTGGGGGGGTCCCAGGGAGTGGGAAGGGGTCTGGCGTGTGCATCCCAGGGCTCCGTGGGGATGCTGCTGCTGGCACTGATCCTGCCAGGCTGGCTGTCCCAAGGAATGCCGCCAGCCCAGGGAATGTCACCCGCCCTCGATTGGGACAACAGCGCTCGCTCCACCCTTTATCCCCAGGGCTGGGCAGGGGGCTCCCGGAGCAGCCCCGGCGCCCGGATCAGCCCGGCTGGAAGGGGACCCTGGGGAGCTCCGCATTCCCCCGAGGGGCCCCTTCCAGCCCGGGCTAGGGGGGAGGGCAGGACCGGGGTCCCCAGGGCGGTTTAGGGACCCCGTGCTCCCGCCGAAACCCAAGACGGAGGTAAAGCATCGAACCCAGCTGAAGGCAGTGCACGAAGGAGCCCGCTTTGGATAAGGAACTGTGTCATGGCTTCCGATCCCAGGAAAAGGGGCTGTCCCCTCCCCTCGGTGTCCCCCGAGAGATTCGAGGGGGGCGCGGGGAGAGGGGGCGGAGCAGGGGGGGTGTCCGTGGCTCCGCTGGCGGCTCCGAGAGGTTTTATGGAGCTGAAAGGGGAGGGAGGAGGGTCCCTCTGGCACCCGCAGCCTGACCGCCTGAAGTGGGGGGGGACGAGGCCGGGGAGGGGCCGAGGGGCTCCGGGAGCGGGGCTGGAAGCACTCGCAGAAGTCCTGCCCGGTGGTGGGAATAGGGATGGGGGGACATCGCTTCTGGCACCTCCTCGGCCGGGTCGGGGTCGGCTCCGCACCCCCCCCCACCCCAGGGGCTCGGGGGGGCTCCGTCCCCGTCCTCCCGCGGGGTTCCCGCGAGCCAGGCCGCTGTCCCGCCGGTCCCTGGCTGGGAGCGCCGCGGGAAGGGGCTGGGAGCTGGGAAGGGGGACCCCGAGGCCGCGGTCCGGGGGCGCTCAGGCCTTCAGCTGGTGCCACTGTGCCACCGCCTGCCGCGGGCGGGCGATCATGTCCTTCCAGTGCTTCACCTCGCCGGGACCGCTCTTCCAGGACAGGTAAATCTGCGGGAAACGCATCCCTGGAGCCGCCACGGCCTCTCCATCCCCGACCCGCTGCCCTGCGCTGGCGCCTTCACCCCCAAACTGCTCCAGCCCCGCTTTTCCGGGCTCGGCACGGAGCCGGGCTATTTTTATCCCTCGATTTTCCATATGGCGCCGCGGAAAAGCGCGTGTGCCAGCTCTCGCTGCTGCTGCTGCCACCTCAGGGAGCCGGTGCCACTGCTCCGGCTCCGCGGATCATCGCCGGAGAGCCGGGATGGAGCAGAGCTCGCTGCTAATTACGCGATCAAAAGTGATTAGCGAGCCTCAGGCCACGGCGGGGTGTTAACGGAGATAACGGGATATCATGGACACTGCCTGTCCATCCTTGGAATTGGGCTCATGGATGTGCCCACCCTGGGGACGCCGTCACCTCCACCCCTGCCTGGCAGCCCGCGGCGCTGATCCGGGGATTTATTTAATGGATTTATCCCGACTGCTGTGTTTTCCCGACCCCAGTGCGGCGTTTGGGGATCATGGGCAGAGATTAAGGCGCTCATTTGTCATCGTTGCGCTAACGATGAGCTGGGTGATTTCATGGATAATTCCACCACTGCCGTCCCCAGGAGTAATCCCAAGGGATGGGATTCATCCCGGTGTGGCTCCCCATTGCTCCATCCCTGCCGTTCCAGGCGAACTCCAGCCGTCTGTGGCCATGACACCCAGCACGAGGGGTCTACACTGCGCTCCACACCGGAGATGGCACCAGGCGCTGGCAGCCCCGGGGCCTGGCTGTCCCTGATTCCCACCTGGGTGTCCCTCAGGCGTGTCACCCACCTTGCCGATGACGTCGTTGCGGCTCAGCCTGTCCTTGTCCATGACGGTGATGACGATGGTGGTCTCGCGCAGCCGCTCCGTGGGGATGTCGAAGGCGAAGGACTCGTTGAAGACGGGGTTCAGGCACCTCTTCATCACCACCGTCTTCTTCTTCTCCACCCGCTTGTCCTTGTACATCAGCCACACCTTCACGTAGGGATCTGGCGGGAGAGGAGCCACTCTCAGCCCCGGATGGGAGCCAGGGAACGCTGCCTGGGATGGAGGGCAGCTGGCGCCGTACCTGAGGTGCCCCCGATGTCCATGGCTTTGAGGTTCCTCGCCTTGATGATGTTCACCACGATGGAGTTGGCCGAGGGATTGTAGCACAGCGACAGCAGCAGCTCCCCGCGGCTTCCCTGCGGGACACACGTATTCCCTGAGGACACCCATGCCCCCCAGAGCTCCTCTGTGGGAGCGGGGTGCTGGCATGGGACCCCCACCAGAACAGCTCAAGAGTGGGGTTTGGGAAAGCACAGAAAATCAGGGCAGGAGGAAATGGGGCCGCCCCCAGCGGGACATCTTCTGGTCTTGCTGGAGGCAGGAGAAGAAAAAAAAACTTTCATTTTAGGTCTACCTGTAACAGTTTTGTTTGACCCAAAATGAGACTTTGGGCTACTTAATACAAAGTTTGGGAAGAGAAAAATCTCTGTCAGATGTTGAAGCAGGAAATGTCCCTGTTGGGACGGGGGGTGGTCCTGTTGGGACACGGTCCAGGGCCTTACACTGCCATCACTGCAGGGCTTCAGGTCCTTCCAGAAGGTCTGCATCTGGGTCAGGTCCACCTTGTTGAGCGGGATGGACACCTCTCCAATGGGATCATTGCGGCTGAAGCGGTCGTAGTCCAGGACCTGGAGGTACAGCACCCGCTGCACCACCTTCTCGTAGGGGAACCCTGTGATGGAGATGGAAAAGCCAGAGGAGATGAGGAGCAGTTCCAGGACTGCTCCACCCTTCCTGTCCTGGTGGCAAGACCCCGGCACCAGGCAGAGGACGGGGAGAAGCCCCCAGCACAAGGAGCTGCTGCCACGTCAGTTCCCACATCTGCAGCCACCCATGGGGGCACGGAGCCTTCCAAACCTTCCCCTACATCCCCTTTATGGGATGAACATCCAGCCTGACCTCGGTGGCTTGGCCAACCCATTGCATCACTAACAACCACCACTGTGGTGGCTTGAGTTGAGCTGAACCCCAGGAGGGTCCCGTGAGGCTCCGCTCCCACCCTGATTCCCTCCAGCCCATGCCAATCCATACCTTCGAAGAGGAAGGTCTCGTTCCAGTGTGGGTTGAGGTTCTTCCTCTTGACCTTGGTCTCCAGCTTGTGCTTCTTGTCGGGGAGCAGGTAGATCTTGACAAAGGGGTCGCTGGTGCCGCTGAAGTCCTTGGCCGGCAGCTCCTGCGCCTTCATGATCTTCACGGTCAGGGTGGACTCCTGGAAGTTGTAGCCGACGCTGAACTGGATGCGGCCCAGGTTCTCCCGGCTGACGCCTTCGTGGCCCTCGTCATCCTCAGAGCCCGGGGAGAGCTGCGGGAGGCGGGAAGAGGAGGGGGGTGAGCGCAGTGCCCGGGACTGGCGGGGACCCGAGCCCCGTCCCCCAGACCCCAGCCCTGCCAGCTGCCAGGGGACATCAGCCTCTCCCCGGCTTCCTGCTGCCCCCACCGCTTCCGACGGCTCCTGGCTCGGCGCCACTCGTCCCGCAGAACGGGAGCTCCAATTAGCCAAATTCCTCCTGACAGCGCATCCCTCACGTGTCCAGCACCGCTCGCTCCCTCTTGCCAGCCTGGGGGACACGTCCGCGGCGCGTCGGCTCAGCCGACGGGGACTTGGCACAGCGGGCAGGGACGTGCCGGAGCGCTTGCGGATGGCGCAGGGAAGAGCTGGGAGGGTTGCATACCGACCGTGGAGACCCCCAAAGCCAGCGCACCCCACCCACCCACCATGAGCATCTCGCTGGTCAGGGAGTTGACCAGGTCGGAGACGGAGGAGTGCGGCTCTGTCTTGCGGTCGGACTCGTCGTGCGGCGGCTGCCCCGGTGCCGGTGCCGCATTCCCAGCCTTGCCACCGGCCGGCAACCTGCGGGAAGAGAGCCCTTGGAGGAGAGGGGCCGGGAGCCGAGGGAGAGACAGCGAGGGGCTTCCCGGGCACCCTCTGCCAGTGGAGACTGAGCCTGGGCTGTGCCAGCGCTCGACGGAAGCTGCCGGGACATGCGGTGGCTGCAGGCCACCAGTATCCCTGGTCCCAGAGCCAGCTGGTGGCCTGGCACCTTTAGGGCATGGCAGCGGGACCCCTGGCCACGTCCCACGGCGATGGCAGGGACAGTGCGGTCCCCACAGCACCCACAGCTCTGGCTGCTCCTCACACACCACACCCTCTTATCTCAGTGGGTGCCGGGCACCCACGGGTGCTCCACGTGGGCTTGCTGCCCCCTGCCCCGTTTTCCTGTGGCTGAGACACCCCTGGAATCACTGTCCTGGCTGTCCCCACACACGGAGGCTCCCGGGCAGAGTGCCAGGCAGGGTGGGCAGCCGGGAGCGGTGGGAGGGAGACGGACAGAGCAGCAATGGAGACAGGCGGGAATGCGCCGAGGCCACGCTGCCACGAGGCACGGGGACAACGGGACACAGGCACGTGGCAGAGGGGACACGCAGCCCGGGATGCTCCCACCCCCCTGCCACGGCTCCTGTCCGAGCTGGGACACGGTGACAAACCATCAGACGGACCGAGAGGCACAGGGACACATGGGAAGCCACAACATGCCACGGACACGCGCCACCACGCCAAGCACACGCAGACACACGGGGAGGGGACATGGGGGGGCAATGGGGACACCCACACGCACACACGGGATGGCACCCAGGAAGGACCGGAGAGGCCGAGGCAGCTGGGGAGGCAAAATTAGGTTAAAACCAGGGAAAATGAAGGTGGAGGAGCCGGCGGCGGGGCCGCTGAGCGAGGAGGCGCCGGTGGAGCCGGGAATGCCGGCGGAGGTCACGGATAGCGGGAGAGAGAGCGGGAGAGAGCAAAAGAAAGGAGGAGCAGCGTCGTCCAGCGCCGGCCTGCCGGGAGGGAATGGGAGAGAGGAGCGGGGCGGGTGGACGGACAGACGGAGTCGCCGGGACAGGAGACACGCCGAGGCGCCAGGCTGGAGCCGCCAGGGACAGGCTGGAAGGAAGAAGCTGCGAAACAGGGATGGAGGAGATGTTTTGAGGAAGAAGAGCGGGTGGTCGGCAGCGTCGGTGGGCGGGAGAGAGCCGAGGCTGCCGGAGAGCGTCCCCTCCGCCGGCTGATCCCGCCACGTCCTGCGGAGTCCAGGGAACGAGGAGCGGGAGGGATGGAGGTGGGGAATGCCATGCATGTGCTGGGATGGAGTTTCGGAGCAGGGAGCTGCGGCAAGCGGGGAGCGGGGTCTTGCGGCACAGCCACCCACCCGCCGTGTCCCACGTCCCCGTCCCCTCGGCACGGGGCAGCCGGCACGGGCTGCCGGTGCTCCCGGCGGGGACCGGCTGCGCAGCGCGACGCCGGGGAGGGAAGTGCTAAAAGATGGAGCGAAACCAAGCGGAGCAGGGTAAAAATAGCCGGCGGGCGAGAACGGTGCCAGTTCATCCGCACGCCGAGCACACGGGGAGGCAGCGCCCGCCGGCTTCACACCTCCTCCCCGCTCCGGAGGGGATGAACACCCGCTCCCGGCGGCGCACGGACCCTCTGCCTCTGCCAGCCAGCGCCGGTGGCTGCACCCGGGCGCCGGTGCCGGGCTGGATGCGCTGCCGAGCCTGCGGCACGCCGGGAATGCGGGGAGCAGCCGGAGGCGAGGGGCTGTGCCGTGCTGGAGGAGAACGGGGGGGTTCGGCATCCTCCCGGCCTGTGGCGCTCGCTCTGCCCCCCTGCCACCGCAGCGGTGTCCCCGGATCCCCAGGGGAGCTGCCCATCCCGCCGGGATGGAGGTGGCAGCAGCGTGTCGGGATGGAACGTGGCTCAGCCCATGCGGCATCACTTGGGGGGTACCCCCCTGTCCCCCTGTCCCTGAGCGTGTCCCCCCGCCCCCCCTCCCCGCATGCAGCCAGGGCCGGAAAGGGCAGGAGGGGGAGGAAGGAGGGAGGAGGGAGGAGGAAGGGATGGGGGTCCTCTCGGTGCCGCTGCTCCAGAGGCAGAACCGCGGGTGCCGGTGCCGGGGAGAGCTCAGACGTCCCGGTGCCCGCTGGGCCACCCTGTGCCGCTCCAACCTTCGCGCTCCACGAGGCCAGCCTCCTCCTCCTCCTCCTCCTCCACCCTGGGTGAGGCCCTCGTCTCCTCCTCCTGCGGGACTGGCCTCGTCCTCGCTCATACCTCTTGTCCCCCTGAGCGTTCGCCTGGTTCGGCTGCGTCCCAGCGGGTTGCAGGTCGGGAATATTGGCAAAGTCATCTTGCTCTGAGAGTCCCAAAACCAGGGATAACACCACCATCCGGCCTTCCCTGCCCGGGCGGCCCCGCCGGCAGCGGGAGAAAGAGAGAGAGAGAGAGGAGAACACAGCGTCAGGCAGGGAACCGGCAGGAGCCGGCGGCGTCCCGCGGACCCCCGGCGGCGAGGAGACCCCGGCTCCCCCCGCCGGCTCCTGCGAGGTGACGGTGGCCAGGATGGGCAAACAGGGCTGTGGGGAGAAAGGCGCCGGCTCCGGGGAGCCCGGCACGCGTGGATACCCGCGCTGTCCCCCTCCTCCACCGGTCCGGGCAGGGAGGATGCCAAAATCCTAATGAAGGGGGAAAAGATGCCTGGAGGGGCTGGGAATGAGGGAGAGTGTGACAGGAGTGAGGTGCCAGCGTCATTCCATGGAGGAAGGGATTGGCGGTGCCACGGCGAGGCTCTTTGCCCTCTGCGGGTCCTCGCCCGGTTCTGTAACCGCATTTATGCTGCGGCGCCGGGGAGGGTGACCAGGGTGAAAGAGTGAAGGAAAAATCGATGGATGGGGAAAGAGGCGGTGGGAAATGACAGCGGCTCCTCCACTGAGAAGCGGCGCTGACTCGGCACGTCTGGGCTCTGCGGCTGCTCCCTCTCCGCCAAGTCAGGCTGGAACCAGCACCGGCGCTGGGTAAACAGGGAGAACGTGACCCTCGGGATGGCTGGTGAGCCGCAGCTCCACATCGGGAAGCCGGGAAATGGAGCTGGGAGTAACCTGGGAGAGGGTGGAGCGGAGAGGGGATCGTGGACAGAGCGCCCCAGGGTGCCCGGAGGAAGGTTCAACCCTCTCACCAGAGCGTGAAGGGGTGGGATGGGCACCCAAATTTGTGTCACTCATCTAATGCTGATGCAGGAAGTGTCAACTCATGGAGGGGCAGGGTGAGTCCTGCATCCCCCTCCAAGTGCCACCAGCCTGCAGAAAGCAAAGCTGGGAACTCAGCATTCCTTTTTCCAGGGTGCCAGGGGGCAAACAGCGGCCAGGGAGGGGCTGGAGAATCCAAGGGAAGATGGAGCCGGGAGGGCCAGCTCTGCAGAGGAGGGACAATGTCATGTGCCAAGACACGGTGACAACACGGGACTCAGATTAGTCCCCAGGGCTTGATGCTGGAAATCCAGCGCTGATGGAGGAGATGGGTTAAGGCAGATTAAAGATCCCATGGCTCCTCTGGCTGGGAATGATATCAGGGCTCAACTCAGGGTCACCCCGGCACGGGACACTCTGCCACCCGCACCGTGACAACTGGGGACAACGTCATTCCCTGGGGACCTCGCTGGTGGCTGTCCCTGGGGATGGAAGGGCATGGCCAGGGACGTGGCAAAGCACTTTGGGGAAGTGCACGAGCCCCTTCCCTGAGCCCCCCGTGAGCCGGGGGGGACATGGACCCGTGTCCCCAAGGGGGTGACAGATGAGCAGCCATGCTGGGGCAAGTAAAGGAGCAGAGGAGAGAGGGATGGAGAGAGGGATGAGCAGAAGGAAGGAGTAGAGGAGAGAGGGAGGAAGAGAGGATTCTAGAGAGGGATAGAGCAGAGCAGAGGGGAATGGAGAGGGAATGGAGAGAGCAAAGGAGCAGAGGGACAGAGCACATGAGAGGGTGATGGAGAGTGATGGAGCAGAGAGAGCAAAGGAGAGGAAGGCTGGAGAGAGGAATGGAGGGGGATGGAGAGGAGAACGCAGAGGGCAGTGATGGCGAACGCACACTTACAGGAAGGACTTCATGTCCAAGCCGCGGTTGCGGATTTGCCCCACCACGTGGTCCCAGCTGCCGGGGTTGGAGCGGCTCCTGCCCCCGGCCATCCGTTGCTTGGAGCCGGCGGCGGTGCCCTGGCGAGCCGGGCCGCCGCGGGAGCCCCGGGAGT
>WBNO01010670.1:155930-172223 GCA_013400575.1 Peucedramus taeniatus
GGGGGCTCGGGCCGCCACCATCCTGCCTCCCGGGCGGCTCGCCAGGGCCGGATGCCCACCCGCTCCCGCGGCCGCCGCTCCGCCAGCGCCTTCCCAGCACGCCGGCCGACCTGCTCTGCGGGATAATTAGGCTGCTGCGTGGAGGCAAATCCCGTGGCGCCCGCTCACGTGCTGCCAGCCAGCCCATCCCAGCGTCCCAGTCCCTCCCAGTCTAGCCCAGCACCCAGCAGCGGCGCCGCGGGGGCTCGGCGTCCCATCCCCTCCGTGCTGGACGCTGCGGGAAGGGAGGAATCCCGCAGCGCCGCGGCGGGGGCCGAACCCCCGTGGTGGTGACATTCCAGCGAGGCGTCCCCAGGGCCAAGCCAGGCTCCAACCGGGGTGGGAGATCATGGGATTGGGGGATACGGACGCGGCTCTCGTGGGACACGGAGAGCGGAGCAGCCCGGCCCGGGGCGGACGGGCCTCGTGCGGGCGGCGGAGCGGAGAGAGCAGCGGGATGCCCCGAGGAAGCGGCGCTGGCCATGCAGCACATGCGTGGCACGGCCCATGCAGCCGCGCCGGATTGCCCACGGCAGCCTGGGAAGCTCGTGGCCACGAGATCAGGGGGGGAAAGTCCTCCCGGGATCATCTCCCGGCACCGAGGACTGGCCTTGAGCAGCAGCCCCCGACCCTGTCCCCGTCCCGTCGCTGCCGGCTGGGAGCGGGGGGCGAAGCTGTGCCAGCGATCGTGCAATGCCAGCAGCGGGGACAGAGGAGCGGGGAGGGATAGACAGCTCCAAAAAAAAAAAAAAAAAAAAGAGAGGTGAAGAAAGAGCGAAAGGTGGGAGAAAGAGAGAGAGGAGGGAAGGGAGTGGAGAGGAGCGGAGAGCTGGGATGGACAGAGCCCCACGACCGGGGCCGAAGGCACTGCCCGGACGCTGCCTCCCCCCCNCGACCTCCTTTCGTTTTCCTATCGAATCCTAAATTAGTTCAATTTACAACCTCTCAGTCACAGGAAACTAAATCTGGCTCCTGTCGGCCCCGCGCCAGCTGGAGGCGCGAGCTCCCCCAGCGCCGTGCCAGGCGGCGCCGCGCCCTGCCCGTGCCCGCATGGATCCCTGGCACCGGCACAGCCAGACCCTCGGCCTGGACCCCCGGGACACCCCCAGTCCCGGCGGCGCTGCGCCGAGGGGATGCTGGAAAACAGGGTGCTCCGCCACGTCCCCTCAAACCCTGCCCTTGCTGCCTTGCTCCATCCCATCCGTCTGTCCGGATTCCCAGCGTGGGGACGGCCGAAGGCTGCGCCGCTCCCGCTTTTCCTCGCCTTTCCCTCCTGCTTCCCAGTGCCCGACTGGAGGGCAGCAGCCTCACGCCGAATGTGCGGAGTCACCGAGCTGTCCCGGAGTGCCGGCGCTGCTGCCGGGACCCCCCGGCTGCCACATCCCAGCGCGGAGAAGCGGAGCAGAGACCGGGAACGCCGGACGGAGCCCACAGCCGGCACACTCCCGTCACCCCCCGCCAGAGCCACGGCGCTGCCAGCAGTGAAGGGTCTCATCGAGACCCCCACCCCGGCCTGGAGCCCCGCAGAGCCTGCCAGAGCTCGCATTTTCCCTAAATCTGATCAGTCCCGGACTTTGCCCAACTTTTCTCGGCACCAGGTGGTGGTGCCGGCGCCGGGTCCGGTGGCTGTGCCAGGGGTCAAGGAACCGCACGGAGGGAAGATGCCACACCCTGTCCCTGATTGTCCCTGAGGGGTGGGAGCATGGGACAGCGTCTCCTGCCTTTGGGACACCACCGAGGTAGCGCTGCCCGCCCTGAGAAGCCGAGCTGGGAATGCTGAGCCGCTTCCCACCGGGATTGGGCAGGACCACCCTCAGCGCTGGAAATACGCTGGGGACCGCACCCAAAGGTGCTGCTCCTGCCTGGCCGCCTCCTCTGCTGCCCCTGAGCCAAAACACCGCCGGGAGAACGGGAAACGCCTCCTCTCCCTCGGCACGGTGGTCCTGGGGACCTGTTGGCAGCCCCGGGGACCTGTCGGTGGCCCCCATCCAAGCGCATCCGCAGCGGGGAGCGGGCGCCCGGGCCCGCCGGCCGTGGCCGTGGCCGTGCCGTGCCGGACAGTGCCGTGCTCACTCACTTGGACAGGCTGAGCTTCCCTGCGGCCAAGTGGCTCTGCACCGTGTGCCAGCGGCCCCGTGCCGCCTTTCCCGCTCCGGGCTCGCTGTGGGCGGACACGCTGCTCCTCATTCCATCCTCGCCGAGCCGCTGCTTGTCCCCGGGCCGGCCGTCGCGGTCCCCGGACAGCCCGGCGGCGGCCGACGCCGTCAGTTTGGCCCCTGATAACAGAGAGCCACTGGGCCGGGCCGGCGGCCGGACCCCCCCAGACAGACACGAAGGGAGCCGGACGGACACACGGATGGACGTGGAAAACGTGGGGAGCCGTCGGGGAATGAGGGGAGGGCGACAGAGCCGGAGGGGGCAGACGGACAAGAGACGGACAGACAGACAGAGAGAGAAAGAGAGACATCAGCACTGCAAAAAAAAGGGGTCCTGGCCGCGGGGTGCGCGGGGGCCTCGGCAAAACATCCAAGAGAATGGGCGGAGGAGGGAGAGGGGTCGGGAGGGGGGGGTCCCGCTCGCCGGCAGCCCAGCCCCGGGGGGACCCGTCCCCACGCCGAGCGGGTGCCCCCAACGCGCAACCCCGTCCTGGAGGGAGATCCCGGCCGGCCCCGGGAATGCGGGAAGGATGGGGTTGCTCGTCTCCATGGGACGGCCCATGGGGTGGCGTGCGGGGAGCCCGGGAGCAAGAGGAGGAGGAGAAGGAGGAGGAGGAGGGAAAGGGGAAGGAAGAGAAGGAGGAAGGCGAGTGGGTGCTGCCCATATACTCACTACACGGAGCAAACTCGGTAAGGAGAGACTCACTTGAGGGAAAGGCGCGGATCACCGTAGGGAGCGTAAGGAGAAATGTTTAGGATAAACTCCTTGGGAGGGTAGGAGCTCCATTTCTGCTGCACTGTGTTGTCATTGTTATTCCAAAAGTCTCTGTCTAGATCGCTACAGCGGCCGGATTCCGGGGGAGAAAGAAAAGGGAAATACAAGAGAGAGAAGCTGAATTCCTGCGAGAGAGAAGGAAAAGCAGCCCTCCGCCCCCGGAGCGCCAGGATCCTGCGGAGAGAGACAGGGAGCCCACCCCTCGGACACCAACACACACACACACACACACACACATGGACACGGACAGAAGGACGGGTGGAAGGATGGGAAGAGCTGTGGAGAGACAGGGGCGGGCGGCTCCACCGGCTGGGAAGGAGAGAAGGATGAGGGGGGTGAGGGAGGTGTCGGCGAGCGCGGTGCCTGCACGGCATTCCCAAATATCCCTTCGTGTGCCCTCGGGCACGTGTATCCGTGTGTCCTCGCCTGCTCAGCAGCCGGGTCCTGGAAACGCTTGGTTAACTGTGTCACTGCTGGGTGTTGGGGACCCTGGTGGATCCCTTCCCTTGCGGATCCCTTCCCTTGTGGATTCCTTCCCGCGGAACCGGCCTGCTGCCGGCACAGGACCTGGACCTCCTGGCTCTGGGAAGCCACTGGAGCTGCATGCAAGGGGCCGGGGGGCCCAGCAGCTCCCTGCTGCTGCTGGGAGACTGGAAAAAACCCCAGTGCCCACCTGCAGCTCCAGGTTGATCCCGGCTGTATGGAATGTGCTGGAGTTTGGGAAAGCTGCCTGTGCCATGACATCGGATGGGATGCGCCTTCTCCTCCATTCCCAGCTCATCCTGGTTGGCTGGGAGCAGCCATCCAGGTGCCTCTGCACCCGGATAACACCCAGGACAGCCATGGGAGGAAGTTTTCCATAGGCTTATTCCAGGCAGGAGCTTTTTCCCTCCTTGTGGTCCAGCTCCCTCTGCCCTGGAGGCCCGCGGAGGGTGTGGAGAGGCAGTGCTGGGTCTGGGATGCCCAGGAGAACACCCTCAGCTTCCAGCCTCCACTTCACTCCCTACCAAGTGCCATGGGATGCCCCAGCTCCGCTCTCCTTTCTCCATGGAATGCCCGTGGGATGCAGAGCTGCTCCAGCCCTGCCGGGCAGAGCTCAGAATCCACACACCCAGGCCCGGAGCATCCCTGTTCCCGTGACTCCATCATGCCCATGGCTCAATGGGATACACAAGGATGCTGGAAACACCCACCAGCTCTCCCAGTCTCCCACTGGGAGAAGGGATGGCCACCTCTGTCCTTCCTCTCCCCCCCCAACCTGGCACCTACTTGATGGTTTTCTTTTCACCGCGGCCTCGGCTAGAATCCGGAGTTCCCACAGTCTCCAGGGAAGTCTTGTAACGCTTTCCCTGTGGAAAAGAGAGCAGAGGGGGGTCAGGGGGTCGCAGAGGACCCCTGGAGTATCCCGGTGGAAGATGGGAGCTGACACCACTTAGAGAATTTCACCTGGATTTTACGCTTTCCCTTATGGTCTCCAGGCTCCATCCCACCCATCCCAGAAGCAAAATTCCCAAAGGCTCCATCCCTTGGTCCTTGGGGGCTCATGCCCTGTGTCACCCCAAGGACAGCATGGCCAGCACTGCCAGCATCGCATTCCATGGCCTCACTGGGAAGGAGTGGATAATTTTAGGCCTAATTGGGCCTGAATTAATTGAGTTCACCTTTCCCAGAGCCAGGGAAGTGCTGCCATAGATAATGAAGCTGGAGCTGGTAATCAGGGCACTCCGGCAGGTTCTGAGCGCTGCTCTGAGCCAGGGTGGGCAGGAGCCAATTAATGCCAATTATCCAACAATTGGAAGCGAGGATGCTCCATGCAGTGCCAGGCGGATGAGGTGGGATGGGAGCAGCTGCCGGAGCAGGATGGGGTGGAGAACCGCCCTTCCATCCCACTGCTCCTGCATCTCAGGAGCTAGGCCTGACCCAGCCTGCCCATGGAATGGGAATGTTTCTCCTTTCTCCTTCTTCCCAGCCTCTTCATATCCACGTGGAGCCATCTCCTTGGCTTGCTGAGACACCTGGGCCCTCAGCACTCAGTGTCCTTGGGCAGCCATGGGCTAATCCTGCCAGGAGCTGCTGGGGAACACTTGGACCTCCTTGGATTCCCAAGGGCTAATCCTGCCAGAAGCTGCAGGGGTGTTGGACCTCCTTGGATGCCCAAGGGCTAATCCTGCCAGAAGCTGCAGGGAAACACACCTGGACCTCCTTGGATGCCCAAGGGCTAATGCTGCTGGGAGCTGCAGGGGAACACTTGGACCTCCTTGGATTCCCAAGGGCTAATGCTGCTGGGAGCTGCAAGGGTGTTGGACCTCCTTGGATGCCCAAGGGCTAATGCTGCCAGGAAGCACGAGGGTGCCTGACCACTCTGGATGCTCACAGGCCATCCCAGAGGGAATCATCCCCCAACCCTGCGCTCATCCATGTCCCCGGCTGCGCCGGCTCGGGGCTTGCGAGGACAGGGCAGCGGTGGCTGCGTGGGCACAGCCCGGAGCCGTCCGGCCAGGCTTGGCCGTCATTCCCACACAGCCGCTCCAGCTCCGGGTGCTGTCGAGGGCCGGTTGGGATGCGCCTTCCCGGCCAATTTACACTTGTTTGTTCCTCTGCCAGCTCCAGCCTTCTCCTTTCCAGCGCTTTTTCCTCCGCCAGCTCTCTCTTCTCCCCATCCCCTGGGTGGCACCTGGAAGGGCCCTTCCCACTCACCACCCTGCCGCTGCCTCATGGCCATGCAGACCCCCTCTCCCATTCCCAAGGGAATGCTGCCTTCCCACGGCTGGGGGTGGGCATCTCCCTGGCGGGAAGCGCCGCTGCCATCGCAGCACTTGACCCAGATTCGATTCCGATGGCGAAGGAGGTGGGAAGGAGCGCTGTCCCAAGCCCCCGGGGGGAAGCGGGGAGGGAAGCAGGGATGCACAGCGGGTGGCAGGGATGGCTCACGGCACCCGGCGCTGCCAGGCATGGGCTGGCCGCCTTCCCACGGGGCTTTTCCAGGCAGGAGCGTGCCCAGCAGGACAGGGGCCAGCTCGTTCCGGCTTGTCACCAATATATATCCATATATTTGGAAACTTCCCTTTGTGCCACACAAACAGTTTCGCCCAAACATTTCATTAGCACATCCGGAAAAGCCCAAATAAAAGCTGCAGCCGGCAGCTCCGAGGAGCTGCCTCCGCTTGGCTGCTGCCCTGGAAGAGGGAATCGCCCCCTGGCCGGTGGCACGGGGGGCATGTCGGGGTGCTGGGAAGGCAGGAGGGAAGCTGGACACTCACCATTTTCCGCTGGCACCACTGGCAGATCCCGCAGAGGACGATGGTGACGCTAAGGCTGACGGTGATGATGGCTGAGACCAGGAGGACGTCGCGGGAGGGGGTCCCTGGGGGGAGCAGAGCACAAAGGGGGNGGGGGGGTCAGACCTAAATCCTGGGGTGTTCCTGGCGTGCGCCGGGGTACAAGGAGGGAAAACACGGGGAATGTGGTCCAACAGGTTTCAACTCCGTTCTGCAGTGTCCCGTCAAGGTGGCCACACCCATGGCTTCTGGGCTCCCAGCGAGTGTGTCCTGGGGGGAATCCGGCCCGAGTGCTTCCCGGGAGCTCAGGGTGGAGCTTTAATCCTCGCTGGAACGGCCAGCAAAGGCCACGGCCGCTGCTTTGTGGGCCAGTCCCACACGGATTCATCCCAAATGGCAGTGCAGACCCACTCCTCCCCAGCCTGGCCTTGGGGGCAACCTTGGGGACCCCAAAAGTGTGGGAAGGTCCCCCAGACCTCATCCAGCACTTCTGCTCACATCCGTGCTCCCAGCATGCAGAATGACCACTGTGGGATGAGAATACGGACCCGAGGTGGCTCGGAGGGGTCCAGAGGGACCCCAAACCTGCTCAGCTTTGTCTCCAGGCAGGACCCCCCACCACAGCATCCCTGTGGATGCTTCGCATCCTGCCGTGCCTGCTGGGATGGGATTGTCCGTGGCGGGAGCCCCAGCTGGCGGTGGGAGGCGGCGAGGCCGGAGCAGCGCCGGGAGCGGTGCTGCAGTATAAATATTAAACAATAAATGTTAATAATTAATTCGCCCGCAGACCTTGTTATTGTAACGAAAATTCCCGGCGGCTCCGAGGCCGGGGTGAGTCAGAGTGGACCAGGAGGGGGGATCGGAGCTCTGGAATCGCCCCCGGCACGTGCCGAGGCACTCACAGCTCCCACATCCCAGCTGGAATCCAGTGAGGAAAGGGGATGGCGACCATAAAGGGGAGATTGATAAAAATTCCCTCAGGAGAAGATGAGGGTGGCATGCGGTGGGGGTGGTTTTGGGGACGGGTCCCCCCTGCAGCACCCGCGCTCTCTCCATCCAAAGGCAGCTCCTCCATCGCTCCCGGATCACGAGGAGCCTGTGTATAAAACTCACATAGCAACTGTTGCCTAGGAGGGAATTTGGGACCAGCCCTTAATTTCCAACATTTATAAACCCCGGCTGGATAAGCTGCCGGGGGAATGGGAAGCAGCCGGCACGGCCGGAGAGGGCTGGGCCCCCCTCTTCGGGTGGGACCCCGACCAGTTCAAGGGGCAGCGGGGCTTACTGGGCGGGCTGGGTAATGGGATGAGCTCTCCTTGAGCCGCCGCTTGGCGCTCCCTGCTCCAGCTTGGGAACACCGTGACCCCTCCGGCTTAGCCCGCAGCTCCAATAGATCCTTCGGTCCTTGCGGGGCCGAGTTCATCCTCAAATTAATCTGGAGAGGGGGAATCAAAGGAGAAGGCGAGGGAAGGGGTGGGCACTGCGGAGGCCACCACGGCCGTGGCAGTGTCTGGAGAGAGACATCAGTGAGCGCCGGTTCCCGGGCCAAATTCCCCGTGCCAAGGTGCCACCACATCCCCAAACCCGGCGTCACCCCGTGATCCTGATGGATTCACCGGCGGGATCCTGCCTGGGGGGCTCCAGGGGGTGTGCCTGTGCACAGGGTGGGTCCGACCCTTCCCGGTGGGATCACGCCGTGTCCCCCGGGGCGGGGGGAGAGATTCCCCAGGCTGCGCCGCCCTCAGCATGACTTAAATGACTAGTTTTCCAGGCAATTAGCACTCGATTAATTAAAGACTCGGAGCCGCTCGGAGTTCCTGGCGCGTCCTCAAGCCTGGGGCGCGGTGCGGGGGTCCCTGTGCCGGTTGGGATGCGCGGCGCGGGATGCCCTGGAGCGGGTGGATCCAGGGGGGACGCGGGGAGCTGTGTGACACCGGGACACAGCCCCGGGAGCGGGTGACGAGCTGAAAACGCTACGCTTGTTTACGCCGCCGCTGGCCCTCCTTCCCCGCCGCTCTCCATAAATCTCCGCGGCTGCCAGCGCGGATCCAGGCGGGAACATGGAGACGGCTGGGTGGGACTTGAGGGTCCACGGCCCTGGGGTCCCTGCGGCCATGTCCCAAATCCCAGCGGCCCTTCGCTGGTCCTGCCTCATCCCAAGGGCACAGTCCGGGGGGGGGGACACGAGGCGGAGACCCCACGTCCCTCCCCGGAGGGATCGAGGTCCCAATCCCGTCCCACGTGCTGGCAGAGCAGGGAACGCTGCGGAGGCTGGGAAGGGGGTGGAACATCCCTGCGGCTCTTTCATCAGGATTCAATGCCACTTGATGGGATATAATTCCACTTTTCCAGGCCGATATTGATGAGGGGATTACCTGCCTCCTTAGCGCCGCAGCTCTCCAGCGTGGGATTTGTTCAGTGCTGCGTGAGCCAGGGAAGAAGGTCCCTGTTCCAGGGGGAGAGTGCTCTGGATGCAGGCAGAGGGTCCTCATGTCAGGGGAGAGGATCCCTGTGCCAGTGGAGAGAGTTCTGGATTCAGGGGAAGGGTCTCCATGGCAGATCTAGGACAAGCAGGGAACCCCCTGCACCCTTCCAAGTGCCCACTTTGGAGAGGGAGATGGGGAATGTTTGGGAGACAGGGAGGCTGTCACGTGCCTATCCTCCTTTATCCCCGCTCCTGCCGGCTCGGGATTAGCTGCGTCTGGAGCACGAGCGAGCTCCGGCCTTTGTGGATGCGAGGAAACACTTCAAACCCGACCCCAGCACAAGGAGAGGTGCGGAGATCCAAGAGGGATTAATCCTCTCCAGCGGCGTGTGAGCCGGAGATCCGGCAAGATGCGCCTGAAGCAGGGAAGAGCCGCCAGTGCCGACGGATCCCACACGCGGCTCAGCTCTGGCGTGGGCAGGAATGTGGGAGCCGTGGCACAGCCCATTCCAGGGACACCCAGAAGTGTCCCTGAGCATCCTGGTGTCCCTGGGCATCCCGGTGATCCTGTGCATCTTGGTGGCCTTGGGCATTCCTTGCGCATCCCAGCATCCCTGGGCATCCTGGTGGCCCTGGGCATCCCAGTGATCCTGTGCATCTTGGTAGACTTGTGCATCCCAGATGTGCATCCTGGTGGCCTTGGGCATCCCAGTGTCCCTGAACATCCTGGTGGCCCTGGGCATCCCAGTGATCCTGTACATTTTGGTAGACTTGGGCATCCCAGTGAGCCTGCACATCCCAGTGTCCCTGTGCATCTTGGTGGCCCTGGCATCTTGGTGTCCCTGTGCATCCCAGCAATCCTGGACACCTTGGTGGCTTTGTGGTGCTGGTGGCCCTGTGCACACTGAGCTCCAGGACAGGCACCACTTGAGCCCGGCACGGTGAGACCATCAGGCTCAAGGGCAGCTCCACCCATTTTCCCCCAGTTCCCTGTTTCCCTGTGCCTATCCCAGCATTCAGACCTCCAGCCAAAACCCACAGCCCTGGAGCAATGCTGGGAAGGCAAAGCCCTGCAAGGGGCATCCAGGGATGGTTCCAGCTCTCCCAAACGATAGCTCCTACACAGGATGGAGAGGCTGGAATCTCCACAGAGTGCCAGAGGCGTTGGATGAGCAAAGGCTTTGGAACAAGTCTCACACCTCTGGCACCACGGCTGGAACCAACCTCTCTGCAGGTGTCCCAGTGAGGATGGCCCCATCCAGACTCTCAGGGTCATATTTTTGGATCCAGACCCCAAAATTCCCAGCTTTGTGGACACTGCGTCTCCGTGGCAGCTGCTCAGTATTGCAGCCCCATCTCCTGGAGCATCCTCCCACTCACCCTGTTCCAGCGGCGAGATCCACGGATGCCAAGCACCCTGGGGGGGGGAAAATCAAAGCTGTGGGGAGCTCCCCCAGGCCAAGCTCCCGCTGAGCTCCCTGGAAGCGCTGATCAAAGCCGACATCCACAGCTCCACACAGAGAAACGGCTCCATGTGCCAAGCCGCCAAACCGGCAGCGGAAACGCGTGCATTCCTGGGAAAAGGGCAGCAGGAGAAGGCGCCAAGCGAGCAGCGCGTCCCCCCCGCCCTCCCCCCAACATTCCACCGTGCGCCCTCGCCGTGAGCTGCGGAGCCGGAGCGGGATGTGACGCCGAGCCCGGATGGGGACGGTGGCGCCGGGAAGGAGCTGTGGGATGGGATGGGAAGGGGAAGGAATGTGGTGTCGGAGCAGCCCCTCGTGCTGCCGGGGTGGAGGGTCACACGGCACCGAGCGAGGTGGCCACATCGTCACGCCGGGGGCTTCCCAGATGCTGCCTGCCTGGCGCCAGGCCATTAATTCCTCCTCTTCTCATCCTCCCACTCATTCGCTTGATATTTCCCAAACCTCTTATTTTTAGGATGCAGCTGAAAAGCTGTGGATTTGCAGCGTTCGCTCCTGTGCAGGATCCCGGGTGCGGGGCAGGGGGGAGCCGGCCAGGACCCCGGCGGGCACAGCAGGAAGGTGGAATCCGAGCCCTTGGCACAGGGAGAGGGAGAAGGGATGGGCACAGAGGGGGACGAGGCTTTGCTGCCATCCCTGGTAACAACCCAGTGGGCATTTTGGGAATGCTGTGAGCCAGGCTTGGCGTGTCACGTGGAAGAGCTGGAGGGCTGGGCCAGCACTGGGACCCGCGGTGCCACCTGCCCACGTGCTCCCAGGGGCTCTGTAGGTGTGAGGGATCATTGGAAGCCCCACTGCCATCCCACTGCCCGGCAGGATCCTGGGATGAGCCTCGGGGGTGAGGAGTGGTGCCACAGCTCAGCATCCCAGGCGTGCTCTGGGCGAGAACGGGCATCTGCTCCCCATCTGTCTGTCTATCCGTGCGTCCCCCTCTCCAGCACATCCATCAATCTCTCCAACCATCCATCCATCCGTCCATCCATCCATCCCTCGTACACATCTGCCTCTCCATCCAGCCATCTGTCCGTCCCCCGGAGCTGTCAATCCGGGCGGTTCTTCCTCCCCCACGCTGAGCTGCTAGTCCTGGAGGGCTTCGGGTGGCAGAACCTACCGACACTGCCCCACCGTGGGGGGCTGGGCAAGGTGAGCACCATCCCAAAACGCTGCACAGCTCCAGCCAGATGCTCCCAGACATCCCCCATCCCCGCCAGCTGCCATGCAGGGATGAGTCCCTCCTGTGTCCCCTCCAGCCCTGACGCCACCCGTCCCCGCTCTGCGGCCACGGCAAGCAGGAGCTGGGGATGGAGGGAGAATTTGGCAAGGGAAGGCGCTCCTTCCTTGGTGCTGGGCTATTTTTGGCTGAGGATTTCCGGAGAGCCGTGTGGTTTCTCTGCCTCGTGGTCCCCATTGCGTCTCTCTTCCCGAGGAGCACCCAGAACCCCAAAGCCCCCTCTGCTCCTGTGGTTTGCATCCATCCCCATCCCCATCCCCATCCCCATCCCCACCCCTGCTCCCGAGAGGACGCTGCTCATCCCCTGGCCAGGCTGGTGCTCCGCGTCATCCCTGCTCCACAATGAGCCCTTGGGCGTCTCTCCCCACCCTGGAGTCACCCCAGCCCCCCTTCCCTTGGCGCAGAATCCTCTCCTGGCACTGGCAGCGGGCACGGAGGAGCGGGCTGGGCTCTCATCCCGAGTGGCACTGCCAGCTCTCGCGCCGTCGTCGCCACTTAGCCTCTCGCCCCGGGGCTCTCCATCATTCCCGAGCCCTTCGGGTGACAGCAGGAGAGAGGGAAGGCAGAGAGCCAGAGGCTCCCAGGGAACAAGGGCGGGCAGGCTCCTTGCAGCCCATCCCAGCTCCACGAGCCCCCGTTGGCTTCTCCAGCTCCCTGATTCCCGCCGGGCAGTGCCCCCCAGTCACGGGATCCCGGGATCCACGTGTTGTGACAGCAAGGCCACCGTGGGGACAGGATTCCCACAGGGAGTTCAAGGATGGGGGATGCTCAGGGTCGGCCACAGCTCTCAGACCCGGGGGCTGGCAGTGCTGGGAGAGGAAGAGGAGGCTCGCACGGGAACACATGGAAAGATGGAGAAACGCAGCTCTGAGGGAGGAGGCAGAGGAGGGGAATGAAGGGCCGAGGAAGGCCCCAGAGGGAGGCCTGGGGACTCAGATGTGGGAAGGTGCCCGGGGGAGGTGGGGGTGGTGGAAATCCTCCAGGAGAGCCTGATCCCGGGGCTGCATCCTCTAGGGACACAGAGGCAGGGTCATCCATGGGGCAGCAGGGATGCTCATCCACGGTGGAGCGGGGACGGGACCCATCGCCCCCCGGCAGCCACCGGTGTCCACAGCCCCATCCGCAGGGGCAGGGCCGATCACCCCGCCTTCCCTGGATAGCCGGAACCCCCCGGGGTGCATCCCGCGGGCTGTGCCCCCCTCGGAGAGCCGGGAGCGGGGCTGCTGTGCTGTGCTGTCCCTCCGCCGCCGCGTCGGCTCCATCCCCGCCGGCGCGACCGCTTCCCTTCAAACCTCATTAACTCCCCCCAAGGTGACCCTCTCCCTCCTGCAGCCAGGCTCGGGGACGCCAGGAGGGGACGGAGGGGACGGGGCGCTTGGGGGGCACTCGGAGCTGGCAGGCGGGCGCGGAGCCTCCCGTGCCACAGCCACGCTGACACCCACAGGGATGGGGGATGCTCTGCTTGGCGCATCCCAACCCGCCTCCCCACGCCCAGCCTGGCCCCACACACGTCCCCCAGGCCCCCCGCCAGTCACAGCCAGGGGGGTCCGTCCCCCTGCTCGACGCTGGGGCTCTGCCCATCATCCCCGCGCTCCGGCGGCTCTCCGGGAGCCGTTCCCTTGCCGGATCCATCCATAATGGATATTGTAGCTGAGCCCCCGGGGGCCGGGGGGTGGCAGCGATATTATCTGCATCTGTCTTCATTCCCCGCTCCCCCCCTCCTTCCTCGGCAGGCGGAAAAGCCGCGAGATCAGGCGCTGGAAAAGCCGCCTCCAGCTCCTCTCCTGCTCCTCAGAGTCAGGGGGGATCAGCAAGACCTCCCTGCCAGACCCCCCCGCCCGGCAGAGAGCCCCCCAATCCTTGTCCTTGCTGTGCCCCAGCCGTGCTCAGGGGGGTCCTGGGACGCGTCAGTGCGGGCGTGGGGAGGCTGAAAGGGTTGGAATTGATGGCGACTGCTGGGAGCAAGGAACCCCCACCGTGGGGGACTCGGCATCCGCGTGGACCCCCCACCGCCACGGAAAATGGGACGGAGTCGCCGTGGGGGACAAAGGGCCGGGGTGAGGCCGCGGGGGATGCTCCGAAAAGCCGGCAGGAGCATCCCTCGGGCTGGAGCAGAGGGGCTGGCTGGGAGGGGGACCCCAGAGCGGCGCAGGATGGGGGTCCCGGCTGGGTCGGGCGCTCCCGCTCCGTGTCGGCGCCGCGCAGGACGCGAGGCTGCAGCAGGTGCCCGGCTCCCGGCGAGGCCCGTGAGCTGCCATCCCTGCTCTCTTTGTCTGCCTTCCCGCCCGTCACGCTCCCTCATCCCGCTCCCAGCCCCTCCGCCGGCCCCCGCCTCTCTCCTCGCGGTGTGCCGGCTCCTTTGGAAGCCCGGCTTTTCTCCCCAGCCCCGCGGAGCTGCTCCCACGGCCGCGCCAGCACCAGGGCGCTCCATCGCCCGCTCCGAGGCGGTGCGGGGGGAAAACAGGCAGCTGCTGCCTGGTTATTGATTCACCACCTCCAGCCGCCGCGCGGCTTTGCTCGCAACGCTTCCAGCCGGGAAGGATGGGGACACAGGGAGCAGGGCCCCCCGGCACCTGCTGGCTGCACTGAGATGGAGCTTTGGGGATGCGAATGTCACCCCAGAGGGGACAGCTGGTGCCAGCACGGGGACAGGGATGGAGGGGGGGAGTCTGGCAGGGGGAAGGGAGCTGTCCGATGTTCCCAAAGCAAGGGGGACGTTGTCCCTGTGGCACAGAGGGCACCTTTGCGGGCAGCCCCGAGCTCTGCTTCGCGCTTGGACGCGCCTCTCCTGGCACATCATTTGGTGGTCCTCCAGCATCACAGCCCCCTGCGGCTCCCCAAAAAAGCCTCCAGCTGGTGGGAGCCGCTTTGGGAAGCGCCTCAGCTTGATCCCAATTCCCGACAGCCCTTGTCAGCCAAAACCAGACTCCCTCGGGCGTCTCCAGCCCCAGAACCAGACAGCCCCAGCAGCACCTCCGGGCTCCATGTTACCCCCCCCCCCAGCCCCAGATCCCTCTTTCCCTGGGCAGCAAAGTTTCCCGAATTTCCCGGCATCTTCTCCCCCCATGAAACGCAGCCAGTGCTGGGGGCTGCAGCCACTGTCCCCACACGGTGACACGGAGCAGGGGACGAGGAGGACCAGGCTGGTGACACGTCGGGCAGGATTTTGGGGGGACAACAGGCGCTGCTTCACCCCTAGATGTGGCTTGGCTGGCTCTTCCCAAATCCTGCGGGGGTGTGAGATGCCAGCACCCCCTCAGCATCCATCGGGGTGGGGGGACAGACCCGGCACCCCGTCAGCAGCACGTCTGGAAAATCCGGAAAAGGTGGGAACATCCAGGGAAGCAGGCAGTGCCAGGGGGCTTGCACAGGTGTGTGCACCCCCAGCACACCACGGCTCCAGGCGCCACGGCACAGCCGCCACCGGTGACGTGGGAAAACTCCCACGTGACGGGAGCCCCGGTAGCCGGGGAGCACGGGGTTTGGGAAGCGGGGAGAGGGGGTCTGTCCCCCCAAATCCGGCAGCTCGAGCTCTGCCCTGGGTGCTTCCAGCCGGCCAAGCAGAGCTGGCGATGGCACAAGCGGCCATGGGCGGCCCACCGGCCACTTACAGGGACATCTGGCAGGGACAAGGGAGACAAATTGGGGGCAGGTGCAAAGTTTGGAGGGGGAACAACACGGGAGGAAATCTCGGGCACCGGGAGGGAAGGGCAGCCCTGCCACCCTGCTGCCAGCGGGGACAGGCTGGCTTCCCCCCTCTGCCACCCACCCGCCGGGTGACCTTGGGCCAAGCAGCGCCCTGCGGCGCTCTGGGCATCCCTGCGGGGTCGCGGTGGCCCGGGAAGGAGCCGCTCCCGGTGGGAGCGCTCAGCCTGCGGGCAGGCGCGAAGTTCCCCTCGAAGTCAGCTCGGCCGGAGCTGCCAACTCCCGGGCAGCGGTGACGGCGTCACCTGCCGTGGGTGACAGCGCGTGGCGGTGCCCGGCGCGCCCCAGCCTGCCGGATCCCGCAGGCCTGGCACCTGCAGCTCTCCCCGGCGGCGCCCGCTGTCCCCGCGTCCCCGCCGGCACGTCCCCACGCCACCGCAGGACACGCTGTCCTTCTGCCCGCTCCCCGGGCCCCGGGACACGGCCGGGGACAGCTGCCAGGCCCCGCCGATCCGCATCGCACCGGCAGCATCCCTGTGTCTCCGCACCGGCTCGGGCACCCCCAAAACGTCCCCGCCAGCGTCCCAGATTCCCTAGTGCGGGGCCGACTGCTGCCTTCCGAGCATGAGCTCAGCAAATCCGCGCCGGAGAAAGCCCCTTCCCCAGCCGCCCACCCCCGCGTGTCCCGGTGTCATTCTGGAGGTGCGGCAGGACGGGGCAGGAGGACCCCCAGAAGGACGGAGGGGGCGGGAGGTGAGGAGCAGGGATGTGCCGACCGCTGGATGCTGGTCCGGATGCCGGGATTTGGGGCTCTCCCGGGGGTCTGGGGATTTGCTGGGGGTCTGGGGAGCGGGATGCTGCCCCCGGGGCTTGGGGCGTCCCGGGGGGGATCCGGGGCTCCGGCAGCTCCGCAGGGTGAGGAGAGGGGGGATGCACTGGATGCTTGTCCGGGCGCCGGCACTCAGGGGGGTTTGGGGCTCGCCCCGTGTTTTTTAGGGGGCTGGGGAGCAGGATGCTGCCCGCGGGGGTTGGGGTGTCGCCGGGCGGGGGGTGTCGGTGGCTCCGGCAGCTCCGCAGCGCGGTGACAGCGGCGGCGGCGACTTTCTCCCCAAACTATCGTAACTCCCGGGGAGGCGCGGGGGGAAGCGGGCAGCGGCCACGGCGGATCTCCGGGGGGGCGGCGAGCGGTCGGCCACCCCCGGTGCGTGTCCCCGCGTCCTGCGTGTCTCCGTCCCCCCTTCCCCGGCGGCCCGGGGCTCACCT
>WBNO01010670.1:172910-192637 GCA_013400575.1 Peucedramus taeniatus
CCGGGGCACTGCGGGCGCGGCGGGCGCTGCGGGCGCCCAAAAACACGGAGTGGATTTCGCGGAGCTCGCTCCCGTTATCCCCCGCACCATCGCGCAAAGGCAATTCCCGGCCAATTCCTGCCGCTCCTATCGGGTTCCGGGGGCGCTGGCCTGGGGGTCCCGGGGTGAGAGGGAGCGCGGCCAAGGAGGAGACCCTGCTGATGCAGGATGTGCCCATGGATGGAGGCCACAGTAGGGGGAAAGATGACGGAGAATGGGGGTTTTCTCCTGGAACTGGGAACCGTGCTGGCTCACGCTTTCTGCTGGGGTGAGGGGATCAGAGATCCATCCCAGGATGGGGTGATAGGGTCAGGGACTCGTCCTGGGATGGGGAAATGGGGCTGGGACGCTCCTGCCTGGTCCAGGACTAGTGGGAACCTCCAGAGGCAGAGCCCAACCTGGCCTTGTGGAATGAACTTGGACCAGATGACCTTTAAAGGTCCCTTCCAACCCAAACTGTTGGGAATCAGCTGGAATCTCTCTGGAGTTGTACTGGGCCAGGAAAAGGCAGGAAACCACCGCAGCCATGGTTTGGAAGCTCTTTGGGGTACTCATACGGGATTTTCCTTGCTCCTAGGGTGGGTTTGGAGCAGCCAATGAAGCAGGAAATATCTCCTTATAAAAACCCTAAACTGGCAGGCACTGGATTGAGGGATGGGGCTGAAGTGAGGGCAACGGTGACTCCCCAGAGCCTGGCTGGGGAATAAGGGGTAAGGGATGAGGGATCTGGTCTCATGTGCCTGACTCACACCGGGGGCTCCATCCTGGTGGCCCTCCCTTGGGGATGGGGGCTGCTCCCAGCACCTCAGCACGGGGCCAGCCACATCCCACTTTGGAAAGCTAGCTGGGAGCCGCGTGCCAGGCAAACTCCGGCACGTACACCCTGGCAAAACTCTTCCAGCGAGGGGGAGTGGTGCCAGCCTGCTGCCAGCCTTCCTGGCGCTCCGGATGGGCTGGGAAAAGGACACCTCTCTGCCCCTCTGTGCCCCAGGGCTGGCAGAGCATCTTCCCGTGGCCACGGAGCTTTATTTTGATTTCGGAACGATTTCTGCCCCTTTCGTGGGAATCTTCTCATGGAGCCCTTGGCAGCGGCCCTGGCTTTCACTCCGCTCCTCTCCACTCGCTTCCCACACACTCCAGCGAGCTCTGAAATCCCCATCCCCGCACGCACAGACAGCCCGGCAGCTCCGTAACCTCCCGCTCCCACTCAGCCGCTCCCGCCGTCACTTCCAGCGGGGCCGGGTGGGTGGAGAGCGCTGCTGAGTCACGGGCCCGGCGCCTCAGCGAGGGCCACGCGTGAGCCTCCGACGCCTGCCGCGCCCCGGCACCTGCCCGGGAGGCTTTTCCTTCCTCTCAGGCCAGCGTGGAAGGAGAAAGTTGGCCCAAAACGGGACCCTGTGAGTCCCCGGTGCCCTGAAGGCCTCGTTAACCTGAGTGGCTGCCGTTCCGAATTCCTGGGCGGCCCCAGTCCCTGGGTGCCCAAACCGCTGCCATTCCAAACTCTAAGTGCCTCAAATCCTTGGGCAACTGGACACCTGCATTCCCAAATCCCAGGGTATTTGAGTCCCTACCATCCTAAATCCCTGGGCACACCAAATCCCAGCCCAGAGTGGCTTTACCGGGCAGGAAGATACTCCCGTGCCTACAGGATGTCTCCCAAGTGCCCGCTCAGGACTCCCTGGAAAAGGCAAATTCTGCTGCCTGGCTGCTCCAGAAGGAGTCATCCCGCTCCCTTCTCCTAATTCTGCCTCTTTTTGTGGGGAGAGAATGGATATTTCCTCTTCTTGCTCCCCACCCAGCGGAGAGAACCTTTCCCTTTGTATTTATTACTCCTCGCTGGAGCTGTTTATCCAAATTAATCTCTAGGCCGAGGCCAAGCCGGGGGTAATTCCATGGAAAACGAGGAAATTTTCAGAGCCTAACGGGAGCAATTACAGGGGGTTAGGAAGCGAACTATTCCTCAAGTCGGACATGAGCAGGCGGTGACCCGGCGCTTGTCACAGCTAATAAAGATGTTAATGAGCCGGCAGCGGCACCCGGCTGCTGCTCCCATTGTTCCCATCGCTCCCTATTCCCGCTCCGCCGCTCTCGGCGCTGCGGAAGCAGGGCCGTGTTTGCCTTCTCTGTGCAAACACAGCGCGGGGCAGAACCGGTCCGGCGGCCGGGCTGGATCTGCCGAGCTGCCCCGGGCGCCTCCCGGTGCGCATCCCGGGAGAGGCCGCCGGGGGGAATGGAAGGCGAGCGGCGGAGATTGGCTCCGGGGGGATGCTCATCCTCCCGTGTGTTATTCCATGAGTGGATAAATGACGGACAAGCTCGCTGGAAGAGCAGCGCAGCGGAAGAGCAGCGGATCCGCGGGCTGTGGATCCGCAGGGAAGGCTGGAAGCCCACCCGCGGGGGCGGGGGGTGCAGCAGAAGCCCAGCCAGGCCTCCCTGACTGAATGGGAGCAATTATCCTGGTGGCGACTGAGCATCCTCTGGATATTTTAATTAAGGAGGGAGCATCCGTCGCGTGGCAGAGCCGCTCGGCACCACGTTTCCAGTGGCTCCAAGGGACATTCCCTCCGTGGCTGGCGCTATTTGCCCTCGGCACATCCTCCCTGTTTGCTTTGTGGGGCTCCAGCCCTTTGGAGCTTGCTGGAGTTTTCCATGCCCGTGGCACGCCAGCGTGTCCCTGGGTGGGGCCAAGGTGTAGTGGCTCTCTAAAAAAGGCACGTTGGGAATTTTAGGGTCTTCCAGTTAGAGCCTGAAGCCACCGGGAAGGTGGGTGGAGAGCTTGGGATGCTCCAGCACAGAGCTGGGAGATCACTCATCCAGCCCTGGAGCTGCACTCTCCATCCAAGGAATCTATCCCTGCTCCTCTACCGGGCAGAAAAGTATTAAAAGAACAAAAGAATTGGAACCAGGAACATGGATTATAATTCATGTGGAATGCTGGGGATGGAGAAATACAAGCCAGGGTGGGTGACCATGGGGGATGTCACATATTCCCTGTCTTCCTGCCACTTCATCCCTACTCCATGGTGCCACACAGTCCAATTTGAGGTGTGGAGTCTCAGCTTCCCAATGCTCCTTGTCTTTTTGGGATAATTTTGGCTATAAATCCTTCTGGCTGAGCTCTCTGCCATCCTGGAGGCAGCTGCCTTCCCGGTGTTAGGCATCCCTGGCTCCACGGGGATGACCTGGCTGTTGGAGCAGGGAGGGAAGCTCCGGGCCCTCTGGCATCACCAGGGTGCCCAGAAGGCTCTGAGGAAAGCCGGGAAAGGCGGCAGGTGGAGGCTGAAGGTCGCGATGTGGACTTTGCCCGGGAGCAGCTGCTCGGCAGGTGAGACGGGATCCGAGGCTGCGCCACAGGACTGGGATCCCTCCTGCTGGCTCCGAGCCCGCGGCAGCCACGGGATGCAGGAGAACCCTGTGTGGAACCAGCAGACTCTGCAGTGGGTTTGGGCTAGGGATGTATGGATCCTGCCTCCCAAAATCCTGCGGTGACAGGAGGGTTTGTCCTCCCTGTCAGCTCAAAGCTGGGTCCTGCCGGGGTCCTTCTCCGCAGCCAATTTGGGATCAGGTTTCGATCGATGGAGTCGCTCCAGCCCTGCTGCCCTGACTCAGCAGGGCCTGACTCCCAGAGTCCCCGCTGTGCCTTTGGATCCTGACTGGGAAGGCCAGAACCAGCTGGGAAGGGGATTGGGAGTGATTGGTGCTCCCAGCACGCAGAATGCTGTCCCAGGGGAAGTTGGGAATGGTGACACAGGGTGTTTGGATGATCCCACTCTGCATTCCAGGTGCTGCCAGGGTAAGAGCCATGCTGGGACACAGCCTGGAAATGGCTTTTCCCCCCCTTCAAATCCTGTTGAACCCCATCCTCCCACCTACAGCTTTCCCAGCCCTTCAGCGCCGGCCTTGGATCATCTTTTTTTCATGAGCGCCGGCGGTCGATGCCTGGGAAAGGCAGAGCTGGAAGAAGCTGCCCTTGGACATTCTGGCCAGGGAAGGAACAGCACAGGCACTGCCCTTTCCCTGCCCATTCCAAAGTGCTCTGGTGCTGCCAACATGGAGCCAGGAGCTCTCAGCACATCTGAAACCACCGCTCTCTGCATCCTGATGTTGGATAATTTGCAGAGCGTGGCTCCGTAATGAGCGGTGACCTCTATTAGCCGAGCTCTCCGGCTCCTCAGGAGGTCCCAAAGTGCCTCTCCGGGGTTTTTTTTGGAGGATGGAAAGGCCGAGTCACTGTACAATTAGGGATAAATTGTTCCTGCATTGGATGGATGGATGGATGGATGGATGGATGGATGGATGGATGGATGGATGGATGATGAGCAATTTTGATTCCCGTGGCTGTGAGGGCAGGGATAAGGTCAGTGGGATCAGGAAAAATCAGATAGAGATAGAAAATTAAGGATTTGCCTGAAAATCAGACAGGAAAGGGTTGGAGAGAGACATTTCTGTTGCACCCATTGCCTTAACCAGCAGCTCCATGGATCTCTCCCACACATGGGAATCTTTGCACAGCCACCTTTGACTCCTTGCCTCCCCAGACACATTTTGGGGAGAAGCCTCCTTCCAAAGCCTTGAGAGAGGCCTGGATTTTCCCTCTTAAGGCAGCAGCAGGGTAGGCAGAAGTAGCCCAGAGAAGAAAAAGCTCCAGAAAAGATCCCATCTGGAAAGGGGATCCCACGGTCCCAGAGTGATGCCAAGATACAGCCACGCCCAGTCCTCACCCAGTGGGCACCAAAACCTGACACATGCCAGAAGATCCCACAGAACCCCATCAGCACTGCTTGAATATCCTAAAAAACTCTGGCTGCACAAAGGACTCTGGGAAAACCATGAATGTTGGGAATTCAGGGCAAGCCAGAGGTGGAGGAGAGCAGGAAGGCGGTGGCACAGGGGGGATGATCCAGGGCCAGCGCTGCCACATCCGCCTGTTATCCAAACATCTCCGTCCTGCCACAGGCGCCAGAGCAAAGTCCAGGACAGCCCCACAAGTGCTGCAGCAGATCCAGCTGGAAAAGCCTCCAGCACCTGCCTGTGATGGATGCAGAAAGGCAGGATTGGAGGGATAGGAGAAGCAGGGAGGAAGGAGGCTGGTCCCACAGCTATGGGAAGAGCCAAGGTGGGAACCTGCCCGACATCCCAGTCTGGAGATAAACAGCTGCTTGTGGAGGCACTTAATGGCTGGGAGAAGGGATTTGCTGGCCAAGGATTGTTGGGAACAGCTTGTGCCAAACCCCTCTAACAGCTACCATGTAATCAGGGACAGAGATGAGCCTTAAGTCGCCTCCAACCCAAACCATTCTGGAATTCCGGGATCTTCAGCTGCTTGGGAAGGGGCCAGTTTCTCAGTGTGAGCACCACAGCTGAAGATCATGGAATTCTGGAATGGCTGGGGTGAAGAGGGTCTTAAATCTCATCTCATTCCAGCCCTCTGCCATGGGCAGGGACACCTTCCACTTCCTCCAAGCCCAATCCAAGCTGTCCTGGAACACTTCCAGGGATGGGGCAGCGAGAGCTTCTCTGGGCACCCTGTGCCAGGGCCTCCCACAACCTCACAGGGCAGTAGAAACTTCATCCCACCCTCTCTGCCAAAAGGATGTCACACAGCAATCCCAATCCCATCTGATCCCTCCTCAACACCACCAGCAGAGCCTCTGGCACCTGATTTAACGGGATGGGAGGATTCGCATCCTACAGTGGGAAAGGGGACGCTGGAAAAGGCTCCTCAGGACAGGCTGGTTCTGCTCCATACCAAGTCCTTTATCCAAACACAGCAGCCATCCCAGGAATGCTGTGTTGGATAGGGAGAGCTCCAGCTCTGGCTTCGGCTCCATGCCAGCTGCTGACAGATGTTGGGACTATCAGCTCCCTGCATGCTTCCAGCAGCCCGCGGCTCCGGAGTCACGCACCGCTGCCGGTCCCCTCCCGATCCCGCACTCCCTGAGGCCGGGAGCAGATGTCCAGCACCGGCCACCTCCGGCACGCTCCACAAATTCCCAGCTCCTGGCACGGAGAGCGCCAGATGGGCTTCCCGATGCTCCAGCGCAGCGCGAGAAAGCAATTCCTGCCGCGGCAGGGAGCGCCGGGAGGATGAACTGCCCCTACCCCTTATTCCCACATGGATATGGAGACGTTCCACGGTACAGCAGGCTGTCTGGATTCCCAAAAAGGGTTTGGAAGGCAGCAGGATCCCGCCAGCGCTGTCGAGCACCTGCTGCCTTCCCTGGATGTGTGATCCTTGTGGGTATTTTGGGAATAATCCATCCATTTCATTGCCTGGATGAGGACTTGCAGCGCTCCAGCAGCGCCTGTCGCTCTGCCCGATTCCTCTCCAAGAGCTGGGAAGGAGAGGGTGGTCTTGGTGTTCCAGAGGCTCCAGAGCCATCCCTGTGGCTGGGATGTGTCTGTGATGTTCAATAAGGGCTTTTTTGGGAAGTGGAGACAAGAGCTGGAGGAGGACATTGGGAGGGATTAGACTAGTGGGAGATTTTGCTATTCCCTGCTTTCCTGCAGGGAATTCTCTGTGCACAGGGGCACTCCAGGCTCGGATGGGATGAGCTGGGACAATGCCAGCACTTAATTGGGCTCTGCTGGGTCTTGCCCTCGTTAGTGGCCTCTGCCCACACTTGGAGGGAATCCTTCCCAGGGGGGTGGGAGAGGGATGGGTTGGGATAAGGGGCAGGAATAGGGTGGGATAGGTTAGGAATGGATGGAAATGGATGAGGTGGGAGTGTAGGAGATGGGATGGGAATGAATGGGAAGGAATGCGATGGAACAGAATGGGATATGAAAGAATGGGAACAGATAAGAAGCAGTGGGAAAGAATGGGATGAGATAGGATGAGAAAAGAATGGGATGGGATGGGATGGGATGGGATGGGATGGGATGGGATGGGATGGGGTAGGATGTCTCTGCCCATCTAAGGAGCCCCAAACAGGGCTTTCCCATCCACTGCTGATGTTTCGGGGTTCCAAGTGTGGATGAGCTCCTACTCCCTCGTGTGCGGCAGGTTATTCCAATTGGGAAGTGCAGAGGGAAGTACTGATGCTGAGCTCAGCTCTGCTGGGCTCCAGGAAGTCTCCCCATCCCAGGGGACTGCGGGAAGGAGGCAGGAGGATGGCACATCCCACAATCCCAGCCTGACTTTCCTCCAGGAACGGGAAAGGCTCCTCTTCCCCTTCCTTCCAAGCTCATCCTGAGTGTCTCACCCCTTCCGGGCCCCATCCTGCTCTGGGGAACTCCTCCCCGTGTGATTCATCCCGCCGGGATCCCCCTCCTCAGCCGAGTGTCACCGGCTGACGCAAATCCTCCCACCCCAATCCCAGGTGCTGGATTTAGAACGGCTCCACCGGCGGTGCCAGGGAGGATCCGACATCGCGGCTGCCGGCGGGAATGGGATGGGGATCCATCCTGGAGGAGCTGGGAGAGCAAATTCCAGGGAAGGGTGTGATGGTTGGGGCTGGACAGGAGTGGGAATGTGAGCACCCATCTTGGAGATGCTCCCATTTCCCTCATGTCAACACTCTCACCAGGGATGGGAGGGGATGTGGGGTGGGATGGGAAGGGAAAGGATGGGAAAGAATAAGATGGGATGAGAAGGAGTGGGAAAGAATGGGATGGGCCACTATCCCAGCACACAGGAGACATCCTTGAGGAAGCTCCAGGGCAGCAGCACGAGGCAGGAGCTGGAGCAGCTTCTGGAGAACTCTGATAAAATCCCATTCTGAATCCAGCCCTTCCGAGATGTGGGTCCCGAGGTGGGGGAATGGAATCCCTGGAATGCAGCCCTGGGAACGGGTGTGAAGGGGAACCAATGGCACCAGGAGCACTGGGATGTGCTGGGATGGGAGCATGATGAACTCCGGGGTGCAGTGGGAGAGACAGGACTGTTGGCATGCACTGGAAACATCAGGATCCCTGGGAAGAGCACCAGGATGCACCGGGAGCACCGGGAGCATTGGGAATGGTTGGGAGCACTGGAATGCATCAAGAGCATTGGGATGCACCTGGAGCACAGAGAACCCTGGGAACAGGGATTTACTGGGAGCATGAGGATCCATGAGAGGGATGCTCCAGGAGCACTGGGAGCTTTGGGAACAGAAGGAACACTGGAATGCACTGAGAGCATTGGGATGCATTGGAACTGGGTCCCTTTGAAGCACAGGGATGCTCCAGGAACATCCCTATCCCAGAACAGATGGGATGACCGGGAGTTCTGGAAGCATCAGGACCCCTGGGGGTTACAGGGATGCTCCAGGAGCCCTGGGATGTCTGGGAAGAGGGAGCACTGGGATGCAGCGGGATGAGCCGGGAGCCCCGGGATGCGGCGGTGCGGTCTGAAAGCTCCTCCTCGTGGCTCCCGGGGAGAACTACCGGGAGAGGCCCGGGATGCACGGGAGAGCCCCGGGGCACGGGCCCGGCCGGGGCACGGAGCGTCCCGGCATCCCGGGAGAGATGGGGCGACGGGAATTCCGGGATGGAACCAACCTCCCTGTTCCCGCAGCCACCTGGGATGAGACGGGGCCGCATCCCGGCTCACTCGCCATGGGAACACCCCCAGCGGGGACCACTCTCCGCACAGAGCCACCAACCATCCCGGAAAATCCCGGAGCGCCACCGGGATGGGGGGATTCTGGGAAGTCTTGATGTTAATGCATGGAATGTGATTTCAGGCCACGGTCCTGGCTGATCCAAGTGTGGGAGAGAGGCGGGAGTGGAAAATCACTTCTGCTGTGAGCAGCAATTCCTTTATTTTTCCTTTTGCTGGCAAAGGTATTGAAAATGAGAGGGAGAGAGGAGGAATGGGAACATCCAGGACCCTCAGGGCAGCTGCAGCTGCGCTTCCAGAGAGCTTTCCATGGATGGTCAAATGGATTGCACGGTGTCCCCAGCCCAGCAGCTCGCTGCTCCTCCATGGAAGATGTCCCTAAAGGGGTGGGAATATCCAGGAATCCCTCTCAGGGAGCAGGGCCTGGCAGCATCACAGGGATGTCTGGAAAGGAGGGAGCAGGTGCAGGATTGGGGTCGTTTTGGGAGCCAGTGGTGGAGCTTTTGCACCTGATCCAAGTGGGACATACCACCACTGGGATCACTCCCAGCTCTGTTATTTGGGAAAGGGTCCCCCCCTCCCTGTTCCATGCTGTGCCCTCCAGTCAGAGCTCCACAAGGAAAAATCAATACCTGACTTCCAAAAAAAGCAGCTGCTGGTGGCTTTTTATAGCAACCTGTCCCATTTGCACCCTCCCTCAGCCCAGGCCCAGGGAGCCCGACCTCTGGCTAAATTAGCTGTGAATTCCCAAGGGAAACAGCCTTGGAAAAGCAGGAAGGGATGGTGGTTGTGCTGGAATATTCTACCGCAGGCACCCCATCCATTGTTCCTTGCTGGCCACGGTTTCCACAGGGAGGAAACTCCCTGATGGGATTGTCCCACTCCTGGAGCACTGCTGGCCAGTGGGATGGGGGGGCTGCCAGCAGTCCCAGCCCTTCTTTCCCTTGGGATTGCTTCCCAGAGGGAAAAAGAGATGTGGGAAGGAGGAGAATCTGAGGCTGCCCCAAACAGGGAGCTCATGCAGGGAGCAGAGAGAGGGATGGCCAGAAAAATTCCGGGATGGGGAGATGCTGACCCTCTTCCCCTGCAGAAATCCCACTGGTATTCCATGGATTACAGAGGTGCCAAGGCAGGCGAGCAGAGCACAGGGAATATTTAGGTCACAGCAAATGAGCTCCCTCATTAGAGCCTCTGGAGCTGCACCTACGCGGGGCTGGGGCGCGGAAATCGGGAAGGGGATTTGGACGGCCCTGAGTGGGAGGGGAGGATGGATGGGCTCATTATCCCCAGGGAACTGAGGAGGTGGAAGGCATGGCACTGTCAGGTTTGGATGGACAGGCCAGAAGCAGTGGGAGGCTCCTGAAATACTTTTAATCCCTGAGATTTTGGGGTTCTGCCCTTGGTAAAAGCTTTTCCTGTTTTCCCTCCCTGCTCATCCCAGGTGCTGCACGTCGGCCTCGCAGCTGGAGCAGAGGTGTGATGGGATAAAAGGGAATTAAGGGGGGGCTGCCACCCCTTTGGAAGTCCTGGTGGGCTCCTTGCTGTGCTGGTGGGATGGATGCAGGCTGGGGCTCTGGAGCTGCTGGAAGTGCTCTGGGAGAAGGTGAGTTACTTCTGGATTGTGTCTGGAGCATGGGGGGCCCTGGGGATGGACCGGAATTTTTCCTCCGTTTTCTTCCCATGGAAGTTTTTCCCTGGCACGGTCAGCAGGTTCAGGGAGGGGATTTTCCCCCTCTCTCCTGCTCTGGTGAGATCCCACCTGGAATGCTGTGTCCAGCTCTGGGTGCCTCACTATAAGAAGGATGTGGAGCTGCTGGAGAGAGGCCAGAGGAGGCTATGGAGATGCCAGAGGGATGGACGCAGCCTGGGAGAGCTGGGGGCGTCCAGCCTGGAGAAGGGAAGGCTCAAGGGAGGCCACAGAACCCCTTCCAGTGCCTAAAGTGTCTTCAGGAGCTGGAGAGGGATTTTGGAGTGACAGGAAAAGGGGGAATGTGTTCCCACTGCCAGAGCACCTGTGTAGATGGGATATTGGGAAGAAATGTTTCCCTCTGAGGGTGGTGAGACCCTGGAATGGATTTCCCAGAGGAGCTGTGGCTGCCCCATCCCTGGAAGTGTCCAAGGCCAGGCTGGACAAGGCTTGGAGCAACCTGGGACAGTGGAAAGTGTCCCTGCCCATGGCAGAGGGTGGCACTGGACAGGCTTTAAGGTCCCTTCCAATCCAAACCACTCCATGATTCCCTGACTCTGGGCATCCCAGTTGGCCTCTGTCAAGGAGAAGAATCCAGCTGGCAGATCCAGGGATGCTCCCCCATAGCTGGGAGGTGTGTCAGGAATTGCTGCCTGATCCGGAGTGCGAGCAGCAGCAAGAGCACTCCTGAGGATGAGTCAGTGTCCCTGAAAACCAGGCTGGTGATCCAGCAAAAAACATTTCAAGGAGAGACTCCTGTAAAGCTCCGCTCTGCGTCGGTGACGTGATTCCCTGGAGCTGCCTGCTCCAGCCCAGCCTCCCCCTGATCCATGACTGCTCTGGGGGCTCCAAGGTGTGTCCTCACCATGTCCAGCAGTGGAGAGAGCTGCAGCTCTCCCAGCTTCTCCTTCACCTCGTACCTATTCCATGTCCCAAGCTTGTGGCGCTTCTGCTGGAAGAATCCTGGAATGGTTTGGGTGGGAAAGAGCCTTAAAGATTATCTCCTTCCAACCCCTGCCATGGGCAGGGACACTTTCCACTGTCCCAGGTTGCTCCAAGCCCATCCAAGCTGGCCTTGGACATTTCCAGGGATGGGGCAGCCACAGTTTCTCTGGGCACCGTGTGCCAGGGCCTCCCCACCCTCACAGGGAGGGATTCCTTCCCAATATCCCATCTAAACCCACCTTTTTTTTGGTTTAAAATAATTCCTGCTTGACCCTTCACTGCTCCATGCCTTAGGAATGCCTGTAGTAGGGATGAGCTGGGATGAGTGGGAAGCAGCACCGGGCAGTGACTGCGCGTAATCGGTGTCACCGCGAGCAGCTGATGCTGCTGATTTTGGGATGAGTAATTCCAGCAGCTTAATTTGGGAAATCAGGCTCTTTGTGTCTTGCCAGGCTCATTTGCAGGGCAGCCCTGGCGCAGCCGGAGTCGCTGCGCCGGCAGCCGGACATCTGGAATGCCGGCGTGTCCCTGGCTCTGTGCCTGCCAGGGGTGGACACGCCACAAATCCTTGGCCCTCTTCCCCAAAAAAGGGAGATTTGCTGCCTGAGAGGAAGGGGAACCCTCATCAGCATCTGGCAGGAGGGCCAGAAGGAGTGGAATTCCTTGTGGATGCAGAGGAAAGCAAAGGGTTTAAAAAGTTTGGGAGAATATCCTTGGGTTTTTTAGGGCTTTTGTTAAGTGTTGTCCATGTCTGTGGGATCAGGCTCTCCTGGAATACTTGCTTTGAATTTTAAGGTAATTTTGTTCCTGGGAGACATTCAGCATCAGTGTCCTGGGATGAGGGGCTTCAGCTTTGTGTCCTACTTGGAAGTGGGTGACACAAACCCATCCGGCCTTGCTCCCACAGATTCCACCAGTCAGGTGGGGATGGGACAAGGATGTGTCCATGGGTTTGTTCCCTTGGCTCCGGGGCTGCAGGAGGGCCAGAATCCTCCTTACCCAGAGGTGGGTGCTCCTCTTCAACCCCTTCCACCAATCCCTGGGCATTCCCACTCTATGGGAATTGAATTGGAGCTGCTGGCAAAGAGAAGGGGGTGTGACCCTCTGGAAAACTCCCCATTGCTCTGAGGGATCGGGACAATCTGTGCTTGGTGACATCTCCAAATACTGGGATCACCAGGAGGGACAAGCTGGAGAGGGGCCAGCCTTGGGACAGCCCATCCATGCTGCTGTATTCCATATCTTCCTGGCTTCTCCTGGCATCTGTTTGTTTGTGTGGGTTTATCTCAACAGCAGCCAGTGGCAGCTTGGCGCGGAATCCGGGAGCTGCTGCTCCGAGCAGCTCCTTGGAATGTGGCTCCAAGATGGAGCTGCCCACACAGCCAGTGGAACGGGCTGGAAGAGCAACTCCCAGCTGGCACTGGCACTTCTCCTCATCTTCTTCCCTTTCTGGGAATCTCTGGTGGCCCAAAGGAAGTCCAGAGGGTGATGGTGGCATGTCCAGTGTCCTTCCATCCTTCTGCAGAGTTGCCTTGTAATGTTTCCTTGAGAATCTGTGGATGCTCCGTCACTGGAAGTGCTCTAGGCCAGGTTGAACAGGGCTTGGAGCAACCTGGGATAGTGGAAGGTGTCCCTGCTCATGGCAGGGAGTTGGAATTCAGTCATCTTTAAGGTCCCTTCCGACCCTAACAGTTTTGTGATCCTTGGATTCTGTAGTATCCAGGGATTTCCATGTTTTCCACAGCACTGGCTGCTCCTGGCAGGGCTCTGGAGCTGCTCTTTGGCTGGAGCTGTGCAGGTGCTGAGGTGGCTGGAGCAAATTCCTCGTCCTCCTCTTGGCAGCAGGAGCAGAGCAATCCCAGAGAGTGGAGGATCCTGTCCTTGCTGCTCAGGACTTCCCCCAGTTTGTGTGAGGTGTGGGATTGCTGGGAATGAGTGCCTAGTGGAGGTTCCTTGTGGGCTCTTGGCCACCGTCTTTTGGGATCTGCAGCTCCTTTCTGGACTGCAGTGGACTTTTTTGGGGTGATTTCAATCCAAGAGATGCCTGTGAACAGGTGGGATGGGGGAGACACAATTGCTGCTTCCAGAGGTTTCCCTTAGAAGAATCCCATAATAGTTTGGGTGGAAGGGCAGGGACATATTCCACTATCCCAGGTAGCTCAAATCCCAGCCAACCTGGCCTTGGACAGTTCCAGGGGTGGGGCAGCCGCAGCTCCTCTGGGAAATCCATTCCAGAGCCTCGCTCCCCTTACAGGGAAGAATTCCTTCCCAATATCCCATCTAACACTTCCCTCTGGCAGTGGGAAGCCATTCCTGTCATCCTGTCACTCCATCCCTTGTCCAGAGTCCCTCTCCAGCTCTCTCAGAGACCTTTCAGGTGCTTCCTTCCCAAATCCCTCTGTTTTATGCCCATGGATGTGGCAGTGCCTGGGGCCAGCCCGAGGTGGGCAGAGGTTCTCCAAATCCCCTGTTCTTCCTGTTGGATCCCTGAAATTCCATCCTGGAGCCGCACAGTGCTGCGTCCCTCAGCTTCAGAGCTCCACCACCTTTGCTTCAAAGGGATTCTTTCCCCTCTTTTCTTCCCAGCTCCTGCTTTCAGAGCCTTGTTTGTGGCCATCAGGATTTGACAGATTCTTGGCACGTCTCCCACCCCCATGGCAGCAGCGATTCCCACCCTCTCCCCCTTTTCCCTTGCCCTGCCACCACGGTTGGAGACCTGTTGGGAGTGCTGTGTTTGCCGGGAAATCAACTCCCAGCCTTTTTTTAGAGCCAGAAAAGCCCTGGCACAGGGATGACAGCAGCAGAAGCCAAAAGGCTCAGATGGTTTTAAATGTCAGGGAGAGGTGTAAACGGATCTGGGAGACAGCATGTCCGGGAGCCACGAGATTTCACAGACAGCACTCCAGAGCCAGCATCCTGCTGTTCTCCCTCTCTGGGAGCCGTGGCTCTGCCTGGTCACCGTCCTGGTGGGATTTGCCTGTGGGATGGTGCCGATGGCCTGTGGAGAAGGGGAGGATGGAGGGCTGGCAGGGGGAGCGCTGGTGATGAGCAGAAGCGCAAACGCGCCTTGGCTGCCGCCGCCTCCGCGACCTTTTCCGCTCCGACGTGATCCGTCCTGACACTCGGAGCGGGGGGAAGGGGAACTGGTCATCTGGGCTTGGCCGCTGTGTGTGTTTGCCTGCTCGGCCCTGCCACTTCCCAAAAAAAGAGTTTGGAGTCTCTGAGAGTCAGCAAGTTGCCGGTGCCAGCCATCTGTCCCATTTCCCGTAGCAACCATCCGTCCTTTTCTCCTTCATTAAGTGTCTGAGGCGGATCCTGCCTGGCAGACCCTCTCTCGCTTCCCTTTTTGCCTCTCTGGATCATTCCCATCTCCTGTCACTGTGGCACAGAGTCCTGACATCAGAGCACGCTCCTCTCCCAGGAATTCTTGGACAAAGCTTGGACAGGGGCTGTTTGCTCACTTTCCTGCCTGCTGCTTTTTGCTTTCCAGCATGATCTTTTCCAGTTCCTCTCCTTCAGGAGTTGTTCAGGCTGGAAAAGACCTCCAAGATCGAGTTCAGCCACCCAGCTCTGCCATGGCTACCATTAATCCGTGTCCCCAAATGCCACATCCACTCAGCTTTTAAATCCCTCCAGGAATGGGGACTCCACCACTGCCCTGGACAGCCTGATTCAACCCTTCCATGAAGGAATTCTCCCTAATATCCAAAGAGAAACTCCCCTGAGGCAACTTGAGGCTTGTCCCTTGTTCCCTGGGAGCAGAGCCTGACCCCTACCAGGCTCCACCCTCCCATCAGGGAATCGTGGAGATGGAGAACGTCCCCCCGAGCCTCCTCCTCTCTGGGTTAAGATAAAATTCCCTGCTGTATTTCATGGACTCGTACAGGAGGGAGCTGGGAACTTCTCCTTAGGATAATTATTCCCAGTTATTGGTCTCCAACCTCTGCTTTGCTCTGAGGTCCCTCTCCCATCTGCCTGCTGGGCTGTGATCCCAAGGTCTCTGCCAGGACTTTGTGGAGGAGCCGTGCTGCAATTTAGGATTTGGGATCTCCACGGGCAGCGATGTCTCCCGGTGAGAGCTGAGCTTCCCCTCTGGCAGTTGGAAGCTGGGATGAAGCCAAGTGGGTCAGACAAGGCTTTGAGGTCCGGGAGAAGTGGGGAATGGCTCTGCAGCCTGGTGTGAGGAGCGGGAAAGGAGCCAGGAGCAGAGCCAGGAAGGAATCCTTAATGGGAAACCTCTTGGTTCAGTCCAACTGTCTCCAGAAGCAAGAGCAGGATCCCGAGGAAGCAGAGGAGGGAGGGATTTGACCTAATGAAATTATCCAAGTGCCTTGGCTCCAGCTGCTGCTCTCCAGTCGCATCCGACTGATGTCCAGAGACGCGGCCTGCGGGGAGGGATCGAATCCTCCACGGAGCATCTGCATCCTCTGTTCTGTGCCCGCATCTGACAGCAGCATTCCAGGCTTCCCAGAGAGCCTGGGAGGCTGCAGGTGCTGTCTGGTGAGGGAGAGCTCTCCGACACTGCTTCCCTGGAGCACTGACAGGAACAACACAGCTGATCTGTAAATTTCCCCGTCCTGCCGCAGCCGTTCCCATCACAGGAGGTGAGCAGGCTCCTGGAAATTGGGAAGCAGCTCATCCTCCAGGTAAATTCCTGTGGTTTGGAGTCCCGGCCAGGGAAGTTGTGCTCATGCCACGGAGCCCTGGGAAAAGGCCAGCACTCCTGCTTGTGGGGGTGAAAGCATCCCACATCCCTAAAGCTCCTACTAAAATCCTGATTCATTCCTGGGCTGGAGCTTTCCTCCCGAAGGAGGATGGAGCCAAGGGCATTCGAAAGGTGGGCGGGGAGGAGGAATAACATGAAGGAATTTTGGCAGGGGTGAAGCAGATAAGGAAAATGACACGTTGTTATTGCACCTGGATTAGCCAGGGCTGGGATGAAACCGGGAATTCCAGGAGCTGCCAGTGCTGTAAGCACATCCCTGTGACTCAGGGCTGCTCAGGGGTTTGCATTTTCCTCCCCTTGAAGCCTTTAGGGTTCATTTCCACACTTCTTTTGTTTTTGATTCCCCGCAGAACAACGAAGCTTTTACAACCTGAGGTGAAAAAGCTTTGGAAAGATGGGTTTGTCCAAGGGGGAGCATGGAGGATGCTGGCAAGTATCCTGACAGCCTGGAGCACTGCTTTCTCCTCTCATTTTTCCCAAAGGAAAAGCCACCTGGAGCTGCCAGGCAGGAAGATGCCCTGAGCTTTGCTGAGCAGTGGTGAGAAACCCCAGTGAGCTGTTATTTAATGGTCCTTTTCCATGGCAATGGCTCCTTCCCAGGGAGAAATTTCTGGGCTGAGGAGTCACAGCTTGGATAATGCTGGATAATGTCCTTGGGAGGGGGAAGTGCTGGCGGGATTGATAGCAGGATTGAAGTCTCTGAGGCTTGGCTTCCAGAGTTAGATCTGGCACCAATTTAGCAAAGGAGCTGGAGAGAAGAGTTTGTGCTTGGAATTGTGAGCAGTGAGGGATGTGCTGAATTCCAGGATGCAACCTGTGGGAGAAATCCTCTCCAGGCTTTTTCTGTGGAGTCTCATCCGTGTGTGCATGGGTGTGTTTACTACGTGCCAAGAGTGAGCCCACGGCGTGGGAACCCCTTGGAAAAGGGAGGGATCCCGCCAGGAAAGCGGCTTTGAGGTTGGAAAGGGGGTTCCTAAAGAAGGGATGGGACACCAGCAGGTGGGAATGGGAAGAGCTGTGCCCCAAGGAAGGTGCTGGGAATGTGCCAGCCTTGCTCTGCCTTTCTTACCTGCAGTGGGACCTGGTGCTGCCCACATCTTGGGAATTTATGGAAAAATTTTTTCCCTGTGAGGCACTGGAATGGATCTCCCAGACAAGCACTTCCATCCCTGAAGTGTTCAATACTAGGTTGGATGGGCCTTGGAGTAACCTGGAATGGTGGGAGGTGTCCCTGCCCACGGCAGGGGGGGTGGAATGGGCAGATCTTTAGGGCCCTTTCCAACCCAAACCATTCCAGAATTCCATGTCTGATTCCTTCAGGTGCCTGACAGAGGTTTCCTAATTCCTGCTCTGCCTTGGCTGGCATTCCAGCCTCCAGTGTGCCAGCCTGAGCCCGAGTTTGGGCTCCCAGCTTATCCCTGGACCAGCTCTCCCTAGGTTTGGCTCTGACTGGGATGTCTCCCCTCTGAATTGACTGCTTTTTAGGGATTCAGCCTCAGGGGTGGGACAGCAGCCTGGGCCCCCCAAATCCCTTCCTGGTGCTGGAGGAACCACAGAAAGCCGAGGCAGCTGGAGGGGGAGATTTTTCCAAACATCCAGAGTGTGGGAGAAGCCTTTCCATTAGGGAATGATTTTTAGAGAAGGTTTGAGTGATGCTGTTTCTCTGCAGAGCTGCAGCAGCTGCTCCTGCTGGGGAGACTCTGCCAGCTGCTTATCCCTGCTTTGGGAGCTTCCCTGGGGCTGGGAATGACATGGAGGGTTGAGCCAGGAGGTGCTGGCTTGGGGGGCATCTGGGAAGAGCAGGTTTCTGGGGAGATGGGCTGGGATAATGAAGGATTTGAGGAGCAGGAACAGTCTGGAGGCACTGGATTAGCAGCACTTTGGTAGGAGGTGATGGAGGCTGATGCCTCCAGAGAGTCGCGGGCGGGAATCATGCTGGGAAGGGAGGGAGGGAGGGCTGGGAAGGTACAGCCACCACGGGGATGGAAGCAAACAAAGGCACTTCCTGCTTGGTGACATGGGAATGGGGGACAGGGATGCCTGTTGGCGTGGTTTTTTAAAGCTCTTCCCAAATTCTGGTGGGCAGCTGTGTGGTTTGGTGGGAATTTCCTGTGGAATTACGGTTGGCTGCACAGAGGGAGCAGCCTCAGCTTGGGCCAGGGAAGGTTTAGATTGGGTATGGAGGAAAACTCCTTCATGGAAAGGGTTGTCAGGCGTTGGAACAGGCTTCAGGGGTGGAGTCCCCATCCCTGGAGGGATTTAAAACCCATGTGGATGTGGCACTTGGGGACACGGGTTAGTGGTGGCCTTGGAACAGTTGGACCCCACGATCTTGGAGGGCTTTTCCAACCTCAACTCTTCAATAACTGATACTCCCTGGAGAGGGAGAGCCAGTGGGTGAGATGCTGGAATTTTTTCTCCTGGAGGAAATGTCGGGATAATGCTGTCGTCCACCATTCCCCGGTGGCCTGTCCCCTTTGAGAACAACAAAAACACCTTCCCAGACTTGTTGCTGTCACTCCTTGGAATTCAGCCAGCTGGAACAGCCTGTGCCTGCTCCAGGGGTGATGGAGCCCAGCCTGGTGTTTGCAGGGATTGAGGAGAGAGGAGGTGGTTTGGATAACCTGGATGTTGGAATCCCTGCGCCAGGGAGACTGTTGCACTCCCAGCCTTGTTCATGCTATTTCCCTGTGATTTATTGTAATCCTAATGGAGCAGCTGAGGGAAATTGGCAGGGTTGGGATGGAGGAGGAGAGGGGCTCGTTACCCTGGGAGTAACAGAGCGTCTGACTCTGACTGGGAGCCCAACAGGAGCAGGATTTTGGAGCAGCAGGATTGGATGTGCTGTGCCTGGGGGCGGTGGCAATGACAACAAACTGAATAATAATAAAAAGCTTCCCATGTTCCCAGCTATTCCTGGAGCCTTGTTCCTTGTCCAAATTCCCTGGAGGAGGGGTTGGTTTGCTTTTAGGTTTAGGAGAATCCTTATCCCTGGAATCTGTTGGCTTTTTTTCAGGACACTGGGATCAGCAGAGCTGGATGGGCTCTTTGAGGGTTGAATCCTTCCTGGCACATTCCAGGGATCTCTGGAGCTCCAAGGCTGCCTGCAGTGGCCTGGACTTCTCCTGGGAGCTGATATGGAGAATTCCAAGGCTCTGGTGTGGAACAGCCCCGTGCCATATCCATGTGTTGAGGAATGATGCTCCAGCTGGAAGAACACCACAGAATTCCCTCTCCCTCAAATTCCCAGGTCATTCCTGTACAAAGAGCACAGATCCATCCAGAGGTGAGTAAGGAATAACAACTCCTCGAGCCAGTGGGGCCTTTAGAGGTTTCCTTGTGAAATGACTGGTGATGCCCTGGTGGAGAGGCTGGATCCAAGTTATCCACAGGGATAACCCAGCTGAGGGATGTCTGGGATGCTCTAACTCTCCCTGACATCCCTCTGAAGATGTAGGATTCCCAGAAATGTGTGCACATCACCATGCTGTTACCCCAGGCATTTAAACCCAAACTCAACCCTTTCCCACAGGCTGGGAAGCTCTGAAATGAATGGATTTGCTCCAGAGGTTGGAGGTGGGGACAGATACATGCAAAAATGATGTCTTTTGTGACAGGCTCAAATTAATTCCTTAATTCCCTTAAATGCTTCGCCACCCGCCCTCTGTGTCATGACAGTGGGAAAAAATGGGATTTCTGAGGGCATTAATCCTTCCCTTAATGCTTTAAAAGGCACCCAGTTTATCCAAAACATTCCAAAATTGCCTGTAAATGGTGTCACTGCC
>WBNO01010670.1:194612-314903 GCA_013400575.1 Peucedramus taeniatus
GGGTGCGCCCGCCGCCGCCCCCCGCCCCGCTGGGCGGCAGGCCCGTGGCGCCCGAGGGGTCTGGATCCCGCAGGAAGCGCGGCATTCCCGCCGGGAGGGGCCCGCTCCGTGTGGCCTGCGCCCTGTGGGGAGCGGTGGGCTTCCACCTGCGCCTCTGGAAAGCCGCCATCCTGCCCCGGGCAGGTGCGAGGCGTGAAGGTGATCCCGTCGTTTGGGATTCGGGATCTGCGGCGGGAGGCGGGAGCGGTGCTGCTGGATGTCCAGGGAGGAGAAGCTGCGGTGTGGGTGTGACACAGGGATTCTTGCTCCCAGCTTTTATTACTTCCCGCAGGGAATGGTACCTGACTTGAGCAACGCGGGCGGATGCTGAGCCGTGGCGGTAAAATTCCCAAATTTAGGATCGCAGGCAGCTGCAGAAGGGATATATCCTTCTAAAAGTAAAGGGAGATGTCGCTCCGAGATCTTGGAGCTGGGATGCTGCCAGGCTGCTCAGCCAGAATTCCCGCTGTGCCCAATTCTGGGAATTAGTACCTGCTGGTGTATTTGGGACAGGCTTCAGTTGGCACTGGGAATATGGGAATGGGGATTGCCGAGCCTGGTGCATGCCATGGTCCTGAGAGCCTGCTCCAGCTGGGAAATCACACAGTGGTTCACAAAGGTGGGATATGGAACCCCGGGACATGAAAGCAGCAAAACTCTGGGGGATGGTTTTAAAGGAAAGGAGTATTCCAAGGTGGGAATATTCATCTCCCCCCTGGATGAAACTTAGTGGGGATGAGTAGCTGCATCCTCCTGGCTGGACAGGGAGAAGCATCCGAGTTTTTGTGGTCAGGCTGAGTGTTCTTAAATGGGAGATAATGAAATTGTGGGAAGTGGCTCTTGGAAAGCTTCAGACTCTCCGTGATTCTGGCATTGGCTTGGCTGAAATGTGTATCCCGTGGACACGGCTGGAAAAAGCTTTCCAAGTTGGAAACCTGAGCTGGGGGAAGGTGTTTGTTGTGCCAGGTGTTGGTTTTCAGGGTCATAAAAGTTGCACGGGGGTCTTCAAACTGCTGGGGAACTTCCAGCAGTGCCAGCTTGGACTGGGAATCCGACTGAGGGGATCGGGAGTGTCCAACAGGATCAAGAGACTTGGAAAAGCACTGGTTACATGGTAAATGATACAAATAACCTGGGATTTCTGCAGCCAAAACCCTTCAGCAAGGAGCAGGATAAAATGCCCCCTTTAAATGGGAATTTAAATCGGAAATTTGGGAGTTGGTAGCTCTGCTCTCCAAAATTTTACTCTGGAGAGTGAAAATTAGGGATTTAAGGATATGGACTATGTACTGCAGGTACTGACTTTGTCAGTGCTGACCTAAAAAAATGCGAATTTGACCCGAATTCCCATTTAAATTAAGGCACTGGGCACTTTTTGCCTGCCACCTGCACAGCCGGATCTGAATCCTGGAGACAGGGAATGCTGTCAATCCCTCTGTGGTTGCTGGGAAAAGGGCGGTGAGAAAGGGAAACTTCTCCAGGCTGTGTCCACCCGTTCCCGTTCCAGAAGGCTGGGAAGGAGCAGTTGTGCAATGATGGGATTTAAGGGAAGTGCTGTGCCAGGAGGGAAAGTGGGAAGGGTGAAAATGCTCCTCCCAATGACCAAAAATGTGAGGAATAAAAAATTCAAACGTTTCGGAAACTTTGTTAAAATTCCCCGGACAAACAATTACAGCAACTGAAAAAAAAAAAAAACAAAAAAACAAAAAACCAAACCTGCTTGGGTTTTTTTTTTTTGGGCTTTGTGTGGAAATCTCAGTCCTGTTCCTTGTGCTCTCCCTCCCCTTGGAAGTTAATTAATTGAGAGCTGGCTGCTCTAAACGAGGTCACTTGGATTTCGGAGCTGCCGTATCATTGTATGGATTTGCAAAATCAGGATTTATGGCTTGCGTGCCTTAGAAATTTTTCCTTAAAGTGGCATAATCCTGGTTTTTGGGGGTCTTTTCCAGGCAGCTGGAAGGATGTAGGGAGGAGGAGTGTTCAAATTTGAGGGTGTAAAGCTGCTCAGCTTTGGATGGAGAAGAGTTTGGAGAAGGTTCCAATCATTCCCAGGCCAGGCTGTCATTTATGAAACTTCCTTGGACTAAACCAGCAGGGATTCTCTTCTGTCCCAAATATCCCTGTCCTGTCTGAAGGCTTTTTTGTTTTTGGAATTAAGCCTTTATACCTCCCCCAGACTATGCAGCTTTATTTTGAGGAGCCTGCACCCTGCTTTTCCTCCCCTCCCATTCCATCTTTCCCAAATAAATGACTGTTGGTTCCACCTCTGCTCCCTACAGTGATCCAGCTGATGAATAAGAACATCCCGAGCTGGATCGAGCCCTGGAGTTTGAGGAATTTCCAGTTAAAGACAGAGCAGTTGAGATGGGGTGAGTGAAACCATTTTAATCTGCTCTTGGAGCTGCAGGGCTGGAGTTTTTCAGGAGCTGGGAGCAGATGAAAGTGGCCTTTGTGCCATGGGAAGTGTGACAAATGGACTTTTGTGGGATCTGCGGAGTGCGCCGGGATGTTTATTCCTGCTGGGATAGATGGGAGTCAGTCAGGCTCTTCATTCCAGGCCACTTGAAGCTGATATTTTTGTTATTTCATACATGATATTGTTCATTTAGGTGTGTTTCTGTACATTATAGTGTGTATTTTTAAGGAGAAATCAGAGAAAAAAATCCTTGAAAATTTGCCAGGTGCAGCACCTGCCCTGCTTGGAACTTTGAAAATGAAAGGAATTAGAATGGTATTCCAGGTTTTGGTAAGAAAGTTTGGGAAAGTTTGCCCTGCTGAGGAATATCCTGCCCTGAAATATGGACAAAAATGCGGCTGGAACCTAGCAGGGATTTTGGGTACAGGAAGTAATTCCCACAGAGTTTCAGGAAAAATGTGCCCTGTACCATCAGGCATTCCTTCCTCCTCCTTTTCTTTCCTTTCTCCCCTCTTTCCAGTGGAAGGCACATGGATCCCTTATCTCTGGATCTCTTTGGAAAGATGAAATAAAAAAGCTTTGGATTATTTTCCTCTTCCTTGCAGCAGGAGCTGGAAATCTGCATGGCAGGCAGAGACTGTCAGGAATTCTGTCCCGGACTCTTAATCCAGGAGTTTCTTCTTCATCCTTCCTTAACTGCCCTTGTGCTCCAGCAGATCCCTGAAAATCCTCATCCTGCACCATCGGTTGGCATTCCTCCCTCTCTTTGAGGAGCCTTCTGAGCTCCTCTTCAAAGATCTGTGGAATTGCATGAAAATTCCTGGCTTTTCATTCCCTTCCACCTGATATATTGGTTCCTGTGTGTTCCCTTGGTGTGAAATTAAAACAAGTGGGTTCCTCAGGGATGGCTTTGAGCTCAATATGAATTTTTCCCTGAAAACAGAATAGAAGATGTAATTTAGAGCCTTCAATTCTAAGTTTTCCTGGTGTTTTTCACTTGCCATTTCATTGGGAGTCGGTGGCAAATATCCCAGTGCAACTCACTTGTAGCCATCAGTAAATATGGGAATGCCACCTTAAATGAGCATTTTACACAACCTTTTTCCTCTGGAACACGTTTCCTTGGGATTTCTTAGCCTGGAGGCTTTATTATCCCCACAGACTTGAGAGATCCTGATTTTAGATCCAGGCAGGCTGCAGGACAAAATCCTTATCCTTGTTCTTTTGGAATAAAATGCTGAATCCCTCAGGCCACCTTAAAACATTTGAACTGGATAATGGGAAGAAACAGGACAATTCAGGACATTCCTATTATAATTCAGTGCAGCAAACAGAAAATGGGGAGGTTGGGATGGAATTCAGCCCTTTCTTCCCTGAAAGGTGCTTTTCTTCCCTGGAAGGTTCCCATTTGGATGTGTCCTGCTGCTCCATGTGTGCTGGAAGTTGGAATTTCCACAGATCTGCATCCTTTGAGATGAAATTTATTATCCTGTCATGGCTTGTCTTTGCAGCCTAAATCCCTGGTGTTGACACAGCCTGAATGTATTTTTGGAATATGGATTTCAGCTCCAAACTGGGAACCTCTGGAGGCTTGGCTTTTCCCATTGGGTCTGCTAAATGATCCTGCAAATTGGTGCTGTTTTCTCCTGTGGGAAATGAACTGTTTCACCTCCCAGAAAATCAGAACAAGGCAGGTGCTTCTTGAGAGCTTCCAGCATCTCAGCCATCTGGGGATTGTCCTGAAAAAAGTGTATCCTGCTCTGCTTGGATCCCATGATTAGAAACCTGGAATGGTTTGGGTCAGAACAGGCCTTAAAGCTCACCCACTATCCCAGCTTACTGCAGTCCCCTTGGACACTTCCATGGATCCACAACTTCCCTGGGCACCCTATTTCTTGGCGATATCCAGATGCTATAAATGTTCTTAATTTACCTCTGGGCCATATTTAACCTTTGGAAGCACATTCCCCTTTTTGTGACTCCGGTTTTTTCCGGCTGATTCAGTTGTTTGTCACCATCTCCATGGCACCAGAGCATCCGCTAATGACAACCAGCATTTCCCTAAAAGAAAGCATTCAGGGATGAACTGGATTTTTCCTTGGAGAAGGGAAAACACTTGCCCTGTCAGAGGAAGGAGAAAAACTTCCCATAAAAGCAGGAGTTTGTGATTTGTGCTGCTCATTTTCTTCCCTGGGTAGAGTAGGGAATAAGGGAAAATTTCCTGGAGAGATTCTGTGCTCTGTGGAACTGCTCTTCCCTCTACCTTTGTCAGTTTTCCCTTATTTTCTAGTGGAAAAAGAGGCGTCCACGTTCCAAAACTGGAAGGATTAGAGCTTTCCTCAAAATTCACTGACAAATCCAGGGGCAAAATTCCCTTTCCCTTTGTGGAATTGTGTTAAAACTTCTGTGGGAAGCCACAGGCTGCTTTGTCTGGAAAACCTTTTCCCCCCTCTAAATTTTGTGGCTATTCCTGGATCATTGTGCTGCTTTTGGAAAAGTCTTTTGGCCCTTAAAAAAAAAAAGGATCATATTTTGTCCCTGAGCTCGTTTGAACACCTCCAGTGCCATAATTGAATTTAACCCAGTAGGAAATGGGCACATCCCCAAATCCAGTGTTATCCATGGTTATTCCAAGGCCTGATAGAGCTTGAGATAAAGGGATTTGTTGCATGTAAGTCTTTGCCTTGTGGAATCCCAGCTGGCAAGGAGAATTTCGGGACTCTCCAGGGCCTTGCTCTGACTTTGTGTTCCCCTTGGATGAGGGCGGAGGAATGAGGAGAGGCGGGTTGGGAGGTGGGAAGCACGTGGGAAGTTGCAGAAAATGCTCGGGAATGGGCGGCTGAGTAAGTGTGGAGCCTCCTGGGAATACTGGCAGAGTTGGTGAAATTCCCTTGTGAGGTGGGGAGCACGAATTTGGGGAGGGAAATCAGGAACATGCCGATATAGGAAGTTTCTCTGTTATCTAACGTGCCAGTTTGGGGGATGTGTTTTATCCTGGAGAAAAGGAGGATTGGGGGAACTTCTCATTCCCTACAACTCCATGGCTGGATATGGGAGCCAGGTGGGATTGGGCTCTTCTCCTGGGGAACAAATGACAGGACAGGAGGAAGCGGCCTCGAGTTGCATCAGGGGAGGTTTAGGTTGGATATTGGGAATATTTCTTCATGAAAGGGATTGTAAAGCACTGGAAGATGCTGCCCAGGGCAGCAGGGATTGGTGGAGTCCTCATTCCTGGAGGGATTTAAAATCCATGTGAATGTGACACTTTGGGACATGGATTAGCGGGTTGATTGCTGGATTTCATAATCCTAAAAGTCTTTTCCAACCTTAACAATTCCATAATTCTCTATGTGCAGCCTAGGCACTCCTGAGGGATTTGATGTTCCCAACTTTTCCCACGTCCTTCATACCATAACCCATATTTTGTGTCCATGGATTTGCTGGCACCTTGGGTGTTTGTTCCCTGGAATGGCCTGGAACCCCGCTTTCCAGCCATTTCTGGGTAGGAGCTCCAAGGATTCTCACATTTAGCCTTTATTCTTTGGGACACACAAGGTTTAGGTCCTCAAGGGGAAGATCCTGCCAGATTTTCCTTCTCTTGGAGGGTGACAAGACAGGGAAGTGAACTTTTGGAATTGCTACATCCTCAATCCCAGTAAGGAGTTGTGGTTCCGGGTTTTTGGGATACACTGAGGGGATTCAGGCAGCGGAACTGATCTGAGGCGGCTTTTAACAACTCCGGGCTCACCCAAATCCTTCTGGCTCAGGAGAGCGGAAAGGAATGCGCTGTGTTTGTTCACTGGATGCTCATCCCAAGGGTCAGATTAGTTCAGTGTTCCATGGCAGCTCCAACCGGGTGGACGAGGTGCTGGGGAGGTGTCACCTGGGCAGGCTGAGGAAAAGGCGGAGTCGCCCAAGGGAACGTGGGAATCTCTCCAACACGGAGGATCCTGGACTGTCCTCAGGCAATTATCCTCTTAAAACCTTGGGATGTTGTGCAGCGGACAAGTCAATCATAGGATATCCCAAGTTGGAAGGGACCCACAGGGATCATTAGAATTCAGCTCCTGTTGTCCTTGGTGTTCCCAGCTGCCATTGTATTTATCCTGTCGTTTTCCAGATGCTCTCCTCATTTTTCTTTCCTTGTTAACTCTTAATTGATCAATACTTGGAAAAAGGATATGGATTGAGGAAAGCAAGAGGCACTTCCCACTGCTAAGAAATGAGGCTTCTCATTCCAGGAAGGCCTAGACAGGGGAGGTTTGGAAAACCAGATGGAATGGGAAGAACTCATCCTGGTTCCTGCTCCTGTAGCTGCAGGATTTTGCTTTGTGTATGCCAGAGCTGGGAAATGCTGCCCTTTGGAGTGCAAAAAGCGTGGAAGGGTGTGGTCGGAGCAATCCGGAACCTTTTCACCTGAAAGCACCTGATTTATGACACCAAAATCCCAATGTTAACGTGGATTTGTTTGGTGAACCACTCAGCTCTGAGTTCCCTGGGGCTGGGCCAAAACACTCCCTCCTGCCTGGCATGGAAAACACAGCCCTGGAGCCTCTGCTCCGGAGCACGAGGGCTCAACATTCCCAAAAAACAGTGAGTTGGCCTTTCCCTTCTTCCAACAGGTGCTGTTTGGTTAAACCATAATATTTAGGGAAGTTTGTTGGGTGGAAAGTGGGAATAAATCCCCTTTTTTTTCTGGAATGCTTTCACCATTCCAGTGTGTCAGGGCCCGGAAGTTCTACATGGATAGGATGAAAGCAGATGGATCTTCTGCCTCAGTGGCTGGAGGTAAAAGGTGTTGTGCCAGAGGGTGTGATACTGGAATTCCTGGTTGTCCAGGCCTGGAGAAGCAGGAGGTCCTGTTCCCAGACAACGTGACTATTTGTTGCTCTGTACTTTAGACAGCTGTCCTGGTGTTTGCTCAGCTCCTTACACCTGAGTGCAAGGGTTTTCCAAGGAATTTGCATTTCAGATTGGAGTTTTTGTTGAAACTCTGGGTTTTTTGGGGAGAAAAAGTGACAAATCCCGTTAGGAGAGAGGAAAAGGGAGGAATTTAGGACTTGGTGGCCCTCAGGGCTGTGGCTGCTGCTCCCTTTGTGGAGGAGAAATGAGAGAAGTGTTCTTTTACCTTTCCCAATATTTATAGTATTCCAGCTGCCAAAGCTCCATTAGACATTGCTGCTCTTGGAAAAGGAGATGAAGTTGGAAGTTCTCATGTTCCTATGGGAACAGGGAGTTGCAAGGCTTGGAGTTCTCGTTTATAATAAGATTTGTCAGGAAAGGTAGGAAAGGGATTTAATTTCTGACTTAAGTGGGAAACCAAGATTCCTTCTCTCCCAGTTGGCTCCTGAGTTTCCTGACACTGAGTTTTCCCGTTCCAGGCTGCTCCGTGGCCTTGGAGTTAATTACAAGTTGGATAAGGCAATGCCCAAATCTGCCCTGCTGTTGTTTTGCTGACTCAGCGGCTCAGAGCTCCTTTTTTTAGGAAGGGGGGGCAGCAAAAAGACCACCCTGGATTCCAGATGCTTGTGGAGCAGGGTTAAGAATCCCCTTGGGATGAGTCTTCCAGCCTAAGCTACTCCTGAATTTACTTTTCCCTCCTCCTTGGAAGTAGATAAGATGTTCAGGACAGAGAAATCTATTTTTTTTCCCAGTGCAGCTGTTATTTAAACAGTTCCCAAGGAATATGGGACTTTGCCCAGTCCTGTCTGCATGCCTCTTCCCGGGAATATCGCCCCATGTGTGTTCAGAAAGGTTGGAGGGAGAGGGGGGTGGAAATTCAGGAAAACAGCTGTGTTGTGTGAGGGAAGAGGAATGGCAATCCCAAAGTTCACTTAGAAAATTGAAACGGGAAAAAGATGAGAGGTCAATTAAGGAAGAACTGTGGTTTTTAAATGAGTTTCCAGCCAAATCCAATGGAAAACAGGCACCTGATGTGGCATGGGGCCTGGGTTTCGGTGTGTTGGGATCCTGACTGAGGCAGCTGGGCAGTTTTTCCCTGTGGGAGCTTCCCAAGGGTTCTTCTGCCACTGCACCGTGGCTGGGTTGTGGTCATCACAGCTGGGACTCTTGCCTGAGGGATCCAATCCCTTAATTTGTCATAAATCTGGGATTTGGGACTTCTGCCTGAAGGTTGTCATCCCTTATTTTCTAATAATGGTTTTGTCTTTTTTTCCCCTTAATTTGGATTTTCCATTAATTAGTGGCTGTTACTAATTATGACTTGGTACTTTAATACTTCAGTTTTCCATGTTTCCAATGCTGTAGAATGAAATTTGAATTCATCCATCCCTTTGGAGGGCAGGGAAGTTTCAGCTCTCTGGTTAAAGGGGAGCTCTGCCTTCCTTGGAGCCTTTTTCCTTGGAACTATTTTGGGAACATGATTTCATCTTCCTCCTGGAGCGGGGGAAAAGCCCACCCCAGAAACGTGGAGGATTTAGAGCTTCTGTTCTTCCCTGCTGAAAATCACGGAATTGTGCCTCAGATTTCCCTGAAATGGGGGTGTTGGATCGTTGTAGGAGGGAAAAGGGGTGAGTTGTGTGCTGCTGGTGGACAGATATGTGTTCTCCAGAGGTCACTCCTTGCTGGCAGCCTGGAGCAGGAATGGGATTCCTGGGTGCTGGCAGCTGAGGGAAGGGTGTTAAAGAGGCAGCTCCTGCTGGCTTTTCCAGTGATTCCAACCTCTTCCCTCCTTGTTTTCTCTTGGGTGTTTACCTCTGGATTCTTTGGCTCCCATCCTAGTAATGCTAAATCCTGTGGTGGACTTGGGAAGAGCTGGATGAGGGTGGAGGTGAGATTTTTTCCCAACACATTTCAGAGCCTGGATTGTCCCTCCCCCCGCTGCTTTCCTGGTGGAAACACGGAATTTTCCCATTTTGCTGCGTTGTTTACTTCCGGGCTTAGCAGGGAGAGGAGGAGGGAGAGAGGGAAGAAGGGATGTGTGGGCTGCTGGTGCTGGAATTTAAAACCTCTTCGTGGAAAGGGATGGGATCATCCCGGTGTCCTTTTTCCCTTTTCCAGCTTCAGACTGGCAACTGGAACACCTTGCAAATTTCATCCAGGAAATCATGTAACTGAGGGGGGAATTATTCCTAGTGTCGTTCCATAACCTTATTCCCTTACTCCAGAGCGATCATTTGAGCTCTTTTGCTGGACTCTCATCCCAGCTGGGAGCAACAAATATGGTGGAGGGAGGAAGAAACCAGTGGATATGGAGTTTTTCCAGCTTAAGGAATGCTTGGGTTCATCCTGTGCTGGACAATTCCAGGCTCGATGCTGGAGCTGGATATTCCCTGGGTCTATGTGCTCCACTGTTTCCCTCTTTGCAGTGCAAATAAAATCATTAAATATCCATGGAATCTTTATAAATCCTTAAATATCCATGAGAAGTTGCAAAAATGGGAATGTCAGCAGTTGGAGACATCGACTGATTTCTTTTTTCCCCACTGGAGAAGGTGTGTTGTCTGTGGAATGTGGGAAAGGCTGTCAGGAACATGGCTGGGAAGGTGTGTGAGAAGCTTCTGGAATTTTGGGAGCTGTTAGGAGCACTTAAGAGATCCCTTCTCCAAGAGACCTTTGGAATTCTCTTGGTATTTTGAAAAAAAAAAAAATCAAAGCCATCTGGCAAGCCAGCTGACAAGTGACACTTGAGTTGTGCCAGGGGAAGTTTTAGGTTGGATATTAGGGAAAATTCCTTCATGGAAAAGGTTGCAAAGCATTGGAACAGGCTCCAGTGGCGGAATCCCCATTCCTGGAAGGATTTAAAATCTGTGTGGATGTGGCACTTGGGATAGTGGTGGTGGCCTTGACAGTGCTGGGGAATGCTGGACTGGATGATCTTGGAGGGCTTTTCCAATCTGAACAATTCCATGATCCATTTGTCCATGCTGTTGGACACACAGAAAGTCTCAGCCTGGCATTTGAGGACAATTTGCCTCTCCCGTGGGCTGTGGGATCCCAAAACATCTCCACGAGGATGCAGGCAAAATTCCTGTTATTCCTTATCAGAAAGACTGGGAATATTTTCCTTTGCTGCCCAAAAAAGAGCTGTAGGAGATCTCAGCTTGTGCCTGTGCTCGGAATTTAAGGCTGAGGGAAGGAACTGGGGCAAAAAGAGGCACAGGACTGGGATGGAGAAGTGTCGGACCTGGGCAGGGATAATTCCTGATCCTTCAGAGCTTGATTATTATTCTTTAATCAACTGTGTTAATTACTATATCATATTGCTCCCAGGCCTCTGAGCTCTGATCAGGGATGAGGATGTGAACTGAAAAAGATGGAATAAAGGAATTTTTTCTGGCTTTGGAAGTTCACTTGCCCTGGCAATAACAGAATGAGTCACCAGCCCCCAACTCTGGTGCCTGTGATCTCTTCCCAGCTGATTAGAACATTCCCACCAAGAGCTCCTCCAGGCATTTCCTTTTGAAGCTTAATTGAAAAAGCTCTGGATGATTGGATACTTCATGGTTAATTATAAGATAATTAAAGGAAAGCAGGGAAAATCCTACACCTGGACAAATCCTGCTGAAGGAATCTCTGCAAAGGCACTCAATTTAATTACCAGGATGGCCACGCGTTGCCTCGGGAATGAGAGGAAAAAAGAATTTTTTTTCCAGCAGCCTCAAACTGGTTGGGCTGGGAGCCAGGGGCTTGTCCTGAAGTAGGTCCCAATAAACAGCTTTTTTTCCTTATAATCCTATTTGGATTATAAATTCAAGTGTGAAATTCATTTGGAATTTGTGTCTGCTGGACGAGGGGAAATCAAGTGCAAAATGCATCCCAGTGCTGTTGGAGCAGGGATCCTTCCCATTTTCTGAGGATTACCAACTTTCCTGGACAAGATTTGAGCTCAGTTTGTCTTTAGAAAAATGGCATTGCTTTCCTGTGCTGTCCAAAAGCTGCAGAGTTATTGAGTTTGGTAGAGAGGGATTGGGATCACCTGGCCATGATCGAGGATGTCCAGCAGCCAGGTGCAAAATCCAGATACAGCCCTGAGGATGATCCTGCTGGGATGTGCTGCAGGAAAGGTGGTGTTTCTCCTGTTCAATTCAGACATGGATTGAGGACAGGATGGGATTGCTGGGAATGTTCAGCCTGGACCAAGAGAAGGTTCCAGGGAGACCTTAGAGTCTCTTCCAGAGCCTAAACGGGTTCCAGGAGAACTGGAGAGGGACGAGTGACAGGACAATGGGAATGGCTTCCCACTGCCAGAGGGCAGGGATAGATGGGATATTGGGAAGAGGTGCTTCCCAGTGAGGATGTTGAGGCCCTGGAGTGGATTTCCCAGAGAAGCTGTGGCTGCCCTGTCCCTGGAAGTGACCAAGACCAGGTTGGACAGGATTTGGAGCAACCTGGGATAGTGCAAGGTGTCTTTGCCTGTCTCAGGGGCTGGCTGGAATGGGATGAGCTTAAGGTCCCTTCCTACCCAAACCATCTGGAATTCAGGGATAGTTTTAGGAGGAGCATGTTCATCTCATTTTCAGGATCCTCCTATCTATATTTTAGGAATCACGTAGTTGATTTAGGTTCTGGATCATCTCCTGCTGCTTCTTGGTATCTCCTGCCGTAGTCTGGCATTCCCCAACTCCAGAGCTGGTGCATTCCCACATGTGGCTAGTTCATCTTTCCTGCTCCCCGTTCACTTGGGAAGGATTGTTCCTGGTTTTCTGTGGTATAACCAATTATTAGGAACAGTCAGTTCCAATCTGTGCCGTTCAGTTCGTGCCTGCACAGCTGCTTGGAGCCAAGGAATGCTTTTCCAGGGATTTCTTCGGCTGCAGCTCCACTCTTGTCACGTGGGGTCTCTGCTTCTGCCTCACCTCCTTTCACCTCCCTCTTGTCCCGCTTTTCCAAATGAATTCTCGCTCTGGAGCTGGTGGCCGAGAGGGCAGGGACAGTCCCTGGAGTGACAACTTTCCAAGCTCCTTCCAAGCTCTGCTGAAGGACTCCCCCATAACAAGGGAAAGTGAGGAGGGTATGGGAACATGGAGAGTGGCTGTAACAGGGAGAAAAATCCCAGAATAGTTTGGGTTGGAAGGGATCTGGAATGTGATCCAGTTCCATCCCCCAGCCATGGGTAGGGACATCTTCCACTAGCCCAGGTTGCTCCAAGCCCCAGCCAAGCTGGCCTTAGACACTTCCAGGGATGGGGCAGCTACAGATTCTCTGGGAAATTCATCAGGTCTCATCACCCTCACAGGGAAGAATTTCTTGCCAATATCCCTCAATTCCACTCAATTCCACCCTGTGGCAGTGGGAAGCCATTCCCATTGTCCTGTCACTTCATGTTTTTATCCAGAGTCCCTCACCAGCAGTCTTGGAGTCTCTTCAGGCACTGGAGGTAGTTCCAAGGTCTCCCTGGAGACCTCCCTACTCCAGGCTGAGCAAGGTCAGTGTATCAAGGAGACACCAGGAGTGGCAATTAAGGAATAAGCATGGAAACAGGAGGAGATTCTTGGTGCCATGGCTGTAGTCAGGAATGTGTGGCCATGCTTCCTGTGGCACCGAGTTTGCCAGATACTGGAGAGTGGAGATGGGAATCAGCAGTTCCAACTCCAGGATCTGTAGTGATGGATCCACAGGGAGAAACAGGCACAAGGAATCTGTATCAGCAGAAAAAAAGTTGGAGTAAATATGTGTGAGTAATTCCAAGAGTCAGAGCTGGAAAACTTGTGGAAATTGAGGAGATGTAAAACTGCCTTATGGAATTAAATAATTCCTGAGTTTGAATCCGTATCTCCTGGCTCTCCCTGGGGAGCAGTGGGCAGGGCTGGATCCCTGCTGGGGAGGGATGGGTGTTGTGGCTGCCAGGAGAGTGCAGATACCGAGGGCCTGGAGAAACTGTGGATCAGCTCCACGTGCAGGCTGTGGGTGGTGAGGAGGAGGGATGTGTGTGCTGGGATTTGAAAACGCAGCTCCTGGAGTGTCCAAGGAGAAGGGAATGTGGAAAAATAAATATATTTAAGTCTTAAATATGACACAGGATCAAGGAAGCCTGGGCTTGATTCATCCTTGCTTACATAAGCAAAAGGAAAAGAGGATTCCTGCTTTCCATCACAAATCTGAGATTCGGGAAGAGTCTGAAGAGTTCAGCTTGGCAGGATTCAGCCCAGGATTACAGTTCTAGGTAGCTCGGTTGTCATTAGGGAAGCGCTGGATGGGTAAGAACTCCTTAGGAAAAGGATAAGGAAGCATTTGGTCTGTTGTTCCTGGTGGTTTGGAAAGGTGTGGGACAAGTGCTGTTTGTTCCCTGTGGTGTTTCCAACATCTTTATCCCAAGCACCAGGTGGAGGCAAAGCGGGCTGGTAAGTCCCAGGATTTGATTTCCACAGGGTGGGAATTTGGAACTTAATTCCGTAAACATGGCAGAGAGTTGGAGCTGCATGTGCTGGACTGTTGGTGGTTTTCCATGTGCTCTTCCTCAGTGAGCTCCATGTTCCTAAATGGACAATGGGCCTTTTTGGGATGGGATGAGAGAGGAGAAGTTTGGGGTATGGAAGGAGGGAGCTGCTCCCGAGGGTCTCCATGGGGGCTGGAATTTTGGGGTCCTGCAGCACTGGAAGAGGTGATTTATTCCTAGGAGCAACCACTGAGGCAGGAAAAGTTTTCCCAAGCTGTCCTTTGGGTGAGCTGGAGACCTGGAATCTGCCTCTCCTTTCATCATTCCCTCCCTCCCTCCCTGCTTCTGCTTTCTTTGGATTTGCACTGTAATTAGCAGTTTTATGGGAGCTGGGGCAAAGCTGGCAGCTTCCTTTAGAAAACTGTTCTCCAGGTGGGAATAAAGCAGGATTCTTCTGCTGGGAATGCTCAGGCTGATGATTTCTTTTACTACCAGGGCTATTCCCATGCCTTGAGGTGGAAGCCACGGGATGGGAGGGGCAGAACCACATTTCTTGGGAAGTTGTAGCTGGAAATCCAGAGTTAGGCTTGAAATGTTCCCTTAGAGTTTAGGAAAAAGGCAAAGAGGATGTTGTCCGTGTCCATATCCAAGCCAAGAACATTTCTGGGCTGAAATTCCCACTTCTCTGCTGTTGTGCATTTAAAATTCACACCTGTACAGGTGTTCCTGTCCTGACCCTTCCCCAGACAGGGCTTTGGTATTTGATCCTTGCTTCCAGGGGAAACATGGAAGTGAAAGTGGACACATTCAGTGTGGAAAGAAGCCCTTGGATAGCAGCAATCCTTTGGATGCTGGTGATTAGCTCACGGGATCTTGGTGGAAAAACATGAATTCAGGGTTGGTTTTTTAATCCGTAAATATTCCTGTAGGTTCTGGTTTATCAAATGAGCTTGCAGAAATAACTGATTCCATGATATCCTGATGTTGGTTTGATTTTCACTGGAGGCTGGGAAAAATCTGGAATTGGGGCCAAGAAGCAGGTTTTGCTTAATAAGATGCAAGATCAGTGCTTTCCAAGATATTGGAAAGTGGGAATCTGGGAGGGTTTGGGGAGTAATAGGAAAAGGCAAACACAGACATGGCATTTTAAGGGAATTCGCAGCATTTGGGAATATTCCCTCTTGGACATACTCCCACAGGATGAGGTCCTCAAATAGGCTGTTGGTGGCTTCCACTGGAAGTTTCACTTGGTCTTTGGGAAGTATGACCTCCATGACCTCTTTCCAGGCTGATTTCTAGGAATGTGGGATACAAACAGATCCTCAGCCAAGGAAACAAGCAGGGACATGGTGAGGGAAATAAACAGGCAGCATCAGGAAAATGGGAATAGGTCGTGTCCAGGTCAGGTTTAGGCTGTTTGAAGCCATTCCTAAGGCTTTGAGCCTGGAAGTGTTGCAGATTCAGGATCCCTGTTTAATGAGGACGAATCGTGTTGAGAAAAGATGCATTTGGATTTAGATTCCCAAAACAACTTCCCAGATAGCCCTGATTCCCAGCATTTTTGACTTGCAGCTGGGCATGTACCTGCCTAACCACTTAGGCATGGAATATGAGAAGAGAAAAACTCCTGGGATAAGTTGTGGGATGTGATGCAGAAAAAAGGCCAGATTGGGAATGCTGGTGAGCAGGGAGTAGAGTAAGAAGCTGAAGGCCCTGGAATTCCACGTGTGTCCTTCTTTCCCCCTCAGTGCCAGGAGGGAGGGAAATAATCACTACTTTAAATTCCTGAGGATCATTCCTGGGAGATGAGCAGAGCCAGCATTCCCATCTATTCTGGCAGATGCAAGTGGAGGGAAGGAACCTCTCCCTGACGATTCCCATGGCTCCAGAGCCTGGAGCCGCCTCTCCGGATGCGCTTCTCCTCTCCAGCACATTTGTGGGGAGGGGTAGCAGGGAAGGAGTGCCAAGGAATGGTGTTGACCACACAGTTTTCCTGAGTTTGGCAGGGATTTTGTGTTCTCCCACTTCTTTCGCTCTCCTCGTGTTGGCAGCGGTGGTCCCGGCGCCGCTCCCGGTGGCTTTCCCTGCATGTGACTCATCCCCAGGGAATTCCTGAAGCAATGAGTCAAGTTATTGGGAAAACTGTTTGCCCACTAGTGTAAACTAGGGAGCCAAGAAGCTGCTTGCAGGAGAGGAGAGAGGCAATTCCTTTTGGGAATGGCTGGGCTTCTCCTCCCTCTTCCCGGAGGCATTACTTCCAGATGTGCCAGAGCAGGGATGTGCCTCTGAGTTCAATATCTCACCTGCATATTTGCTCCTTCTGCTTTTTTTCCACCTTTTTGAAAAGGTGGCTGAGCTGATAAGCATTCTAGGGTGGAGTAAAACTGTCAGATAGGAATTTACCACGATTGTAGTGGAAAATAGCTTTTCCTAAAGAAATGAGGCTCCATCCAAAAGGCTCCTTGTGTAATTATTGGTCACCTCTTGGATCTGCCCTGGCTGGCTTCATCCAGCCCTTGGAATGTTGGCTATAAATAACTCAGAGGCCGTGTACTTTCCAACCAGGAATGACCAAGTTCTGTGTGTAGCCGTGGGATATTCCAACAAAACCAAGGATCAGTGATTCCCAGTAAATATATCCAGGGAGAATGAGCTGTTGTTCCACACCTGTGAGCAGATTTGGGATGCTGGGAGCATTTATTACTGTATCCATCACCTCATCCAGGTATTCCCTTTGCATTCCCTATCCCATTTCAGCCAAGCTTTCCTTGTTGTAGGGGATTTTATTCTCCTGTAGAACATGGAGTTCTATTTCAAATCCCAAATTAATTGGAATTTATTACATTTTATTTCCCCCCTGGCAACTTGGCCGTTATTTTTGCCGGAGCTTGGAGTGGTCGGGAAGCTGCCCGTGGGCTCTGCTGGCACAAACTGTGGGTGGAATTGCGGAGCTGCCGGCATCGAGACAAGGATTGGGGGTTGTTTTTAACTCCTTTCCTGGCAGCACACTGGGATTGTGCGCGACAGTTCCTTCTCCACTCCCGGATTCCTGAGAAAGTGGTAGCTTCCCTTGTTTCTCAGCCAGGTATTTGTGCAGGCTTTGGATTTTCCATAGGCTGACGAGTCTGGAGCTCCAGAGTTAAGGTGTGCTCTTGTCGAGGTCAAGGAGAAAAGTCTTGGGAATCTTGGAGGTGTGAGTGAGACTTTTCCATCCCTTTCCAAGCATTATCCTACCTTTCATTTGGGCAGCTGGAATGTATCACAGTGATCCCTGTCTTTATGGACTTATCCCTACAAACCTCTTCCTTTATGCCCAGGAATGGTTGCTGAGGTCTGGAATTAATGAAGCCCCGTGGATCCTTCACCAAGAGGGACATGGAAGTGCTGGAGCATGTCCAGGGAAGGGTTTGGAGCACAAGGAGCAGCTGGGGGAGTCACCCTGGGAAAAATGAGGATCAGGAGGGATCTTCTCACTCTCCACAAATCCCTGACAGAAGGGTGGAGTCAGGTGGGATCAGGCTTTGCTCCCAGGGAATAAGTGGCAGGATGAGAGGAAATGGCCTCAAATTGCACCAGGGGAGGTTTAGGTTGGATATTAGAGAAAATGACTCAATTGAAAAGGTTTTAAAGCATTGAAGCAGGCTCCAGTGGTGGAGTCCCCATCCCCAGAGGGATTTAAAAGCCATGTGGATATGGCACTTGGTGACATGGGATAGAGGTGGCCTTGGAAGTACTGGAGGAATGGTTGGACTCGATCTTGGAGGGCTTCTAAAGCCCTAATGGTGATGCTATGGACAAATCCTGGCCCATGGGGTGGTGCAAGGATGTCGCTGGATATCCAGTGAGGAGAACCATTGGGATGTGCAGTGTCACTGGTTTGTAGGACTGGGATCCCTGGGAACAGTCTCAGAACTGGTCCCAGTTGTTTGGAGGAGGTGCATTCCAAAGTGGAAAATGTCCTTGTTTCTCTTTGATTCAGTGAATCCGTTATCCCGCTTTTAGCTGGGAACAAGTGCAGGGTGTGGCACCTTTGGGATTTGCCCATCCTCTTGCACTAAATCCATTAAGGTCTACAAGATAGTCCCGTTTTTCCTGAAAACTCCACTGCTGCGGTCAAGTCCATGCCAAGGAGATTCATTCTGGAGTCTCCTTATTAAAAATTAATCATTCCCAATGTAACAGGAAGGGGATGTCGTGCATGTTTGAAGGAAATGTGGGATTTATGAGACCTGTTTCTACCCAAGGCAGGAGAGCTTGGAGTTAAGGAAAAAGGGGATGGATTTAACCAAGAAGAACATGCACTATGATGTGTTTGTGGAAAAGGGGCTTTGGGAAGGAATTTGAGGGAGGAATGAGGGGGGATGGAAATGGGAAATGGAAAGTGCTGGGCCAACTGGGAAGTGGTTACACCAGTCTTGTGTCCATCACCATTGCAGTCACAAGGAATTTATTCCAGGATTTCGGGGTTAAGATGGTGGGCCAAACAGGTAAGTTCTTGTTCCCTGTGTTTTGAAGGTCAGTTGATACTCTGAGATTATTTTGGGAATTTGTGTCACTGGGCAGCACTGGAGTTCCAGATCCAAGCTGATCCCATTAGTTCTGTTCTGATGACATTGCGGAGGTGATTGTGGTGCCATGGCCTTATCCCGAGGGAGCCGCATCCAAAGTGTGCCAAGCCACAGGAGGCTGTTTGAACCTTTCCTGTCTCCAAGCTTCATTCCCTGGCTCTGCTGCTGACTCATTTTATTCTCTTCTCCTTGGAAAATGGGAGATTATCAAGGAGAATCTTCAAAGTAGCCATGGAGATATCCAAAAATTCTAATCCCCATTGATTTTTGCCAGTGATCTCTGCCTGGGATTTGCTTATAAATATGGCTCTTAAATGTTCCATGAATCCATGGAATATTCCTTAAAGTAGGGATCTGTTCCCTTAATCACGTCCGGTGAGGGCAGAGCTCTCCTCACAAGCTTCCTGCAGCTGCTGTGCCTTCTTCCCCCTGGGAAGAGCTTTCTCTGCAATTTCTGCAGGCATTGCTTGCAGCAGATACTTCCTGCCCCTTGGAAAAGGCAGAAAGGCCTTCCTTTGGTGCCTTGGAATTTGTCCCCTCTTGGTATTCAATCCTGGAGTGGTTTGGTTTCGAAAGGACATGGAATGCTCATCCCATCCACCCCCTGCTGTGGACAAGGACACCTCCCACTATCCCAGGTTGCTCCAAGCTTTGTCCAGCCTGGAATTGTCACTTCCAGGCTTGAGGCAGCCACTGCTTCTCTGGGAAATCCATTCCAGGGCCTCACCACTCTCACAGGGATTTCTTCCCAATATGCAATCCAAACCCACACCATGTCAGTGAGAAGCCATTCCCCCTTGTCCTGTCCCTCCATGCCCTATTCCAAAGGCTCTTTCCAGCTCTCTTGGAGGCCCCTTAGGCACCAGAAGAGGCTCTAAGGCTCCCTGCAGCCTTCTCTCTGGGCTGAGCCATCCCAGCTCTCCCAGCCTGGCTCCAGAGAAGAGCTGCTCCATGCAAATTCCTCTGGCCAGCTTCAGGACATTCTGTATGGATAGAACCCATCCCCCTTCTCCCTGGAAGGCGAGAACAATTCCCGGATTGTGAGAAACCAACTCAGAAACAGAAAGAGCCTCATTAGAAACCCTTCAGAACAGCTGGATGGGGCCCGATGGGGTTGGATCCAAGCTGGAATTGATGATTTCCGTCAAGTCCAGTAAGTGCTTGGTGGGAACGAGAGGGTTCTGGGAGAGCTGCAAGGGAATGATCCAGCCTGGAGTGGGAAGCCCATATTCCATGTGGGACATGTTGGTGAGAGAAGGAAATATTTGGGGTGACTTGATGGGGCTGCAATTCTGTTGGTTAAGGAAGTGAACTGTGTGTTATCCTGCAGAGTGAAAAAGCAGGATGCAGCATCCATGCTGTGCCATCAGGACAGGTGTCTCCAGCACCTGGACAAGGTGACCTGGATGTGCTCTCAGGGAGAAGGGAGGCACCTCTGCTGTGGAGCAGAAAATCACTCCTGAGGAAAAGCTGCTTTAAGAGCTGCCAAGACACAAAGCTCCTTTGGTTTTGGTTTTCCAGTTGCATTTCCCAAGAAGTTGAGCTGGGAGCCGGCAGGCCTGGGCTTGAACTTCCCAGTGGGACAGCAGGTTGGGACTGGGACATTCCCAGGGAACATGGTGACATTTCAGCAAGGGAGAGGGATCCTGGGAGGGTCAGCATTCTGGGACAGGGTGCTGGATTTCTGTGGAACAGCAAAGAGCTCTGTCCTTTAGCAACACCTGCAACCATCCGCTGAGACCTACAAATCCCTTTTTTTTTTTTTTTTTGATGAATTCTGTAGCCCTGAGCAGTGAAGGCAAACATCTGGCTTGTTTTGAGGGAATTTCCTTGGGTGAGTCACCCTGGAGGACTCTGGAATTTGCAGAGGCCAGCTGGAAGAGGGTGCTGGCAGGGATGAGATGGGATTGCTTTGTCATACCTGGATCTTGTGAAAGTGCCATCAGGTGCCTAAGGGAAAAGGTAGGGAAGGAATATTGGGATAGCAGGGCTTCCTCCATGCAGACATCCCCAGGGATCTGACAGAGGGAGAAAAAACTTCCAGCAGATCTGATTTCAGCCTGAGTTTGGCCTCCCATCTTTTGCTCAGAACAGCAGGAGTTTGGGAACCAGGGGAGGTTTTGGGGTGATGGAAGTGGGAATGCTGAGTTAGCCTGTGGATGCAGGGATGAGGAATTGCAGGGAGGGGGATTTGCAGGGAGTTGTGAACCTGTGGATGCAGGGATGGGGAATTGTAAGTGGTTGTAAGCATGTGGATGCAGGACTGGGAATTTGCAGGGGATTGTGAACCTGTGGGTGCAGGAATGGAGAATTGCAGGGAGTTGTGAACCTGTGGATGCAGGGATGAGCAATTACAGGCATGGGGAATAGCAGGGGGTTGTGAGCCTGTGGATGCAGGGATGAGGATTGCAGGGGGTTGGAGCATTGGGCTGTGTGGGTGCTTCGGGAATCTGCAATTCTGGGAGCTTGGAGCAAATCCTGCCTGGATTTGGGTGGAGGGAGTGGGTGACTCCGGAGGTGTTGCTGTGGTGTGGATAGGCTCCTGGCATGCAGGATCCAGGCACAGCCTTTTTCCTTCAGCTTTATTTCCTGGTGTACTTCTCCCTAAGGAGGCTCATGTCAGATGGGATGGACTGTTGGATTAGCCTAAGTCTCCGAGGTTTAGCTGGAATGTTGTCTCATTGTAGCGTTTTTCTCCCTTGCTCTTTTCCCTAAGCCTTTCCCTACAGACAGCTGATTCTCCCCTTCCCCCACATCCTGTCATAGCCCAGAGCATGTCACAAGGAATTAACGGCTGGAAAGGCCGGGAGAGGCTCCTCTGGAACAGTCTCCTTTCTGTGCCCGCGGTGGCCCCCTCTGTGTGTCCCTTTTGTGTCCCATCCAAGTCCCCTCCCCCTGGCCATTCACTGGAGAGTCCATGGCCAGGAGCTTTTCCCAGCCCGATGCCATGGCTGTGTCCGAGGGCTCCCGGCAGCGCTCCCCGTGTCTCGGTGGGAAGAGGGAGGAGGTTTGTGCCGCTCGAGGGTTTTCCTCCTCTCCCGGCTCCGCATCTCTGACAGCATCACCCGCTCTCTCGCTCCCAGTCCTTCTTCCCACAATCCACGTACAATCTCCTCAGAATAGGGATGATGTCACTTCCTTCCAGAGGGTGCTGGGGGGTGTGGAAGGGGGGAGTCACGACCTCTGGCTCTCGGCATTCCCGGTGGATAAATGAGGTGCAGGGAGGGAGTTGCTCTGAGGATGATGCCCAGCTCTGTCGGCAGGCAGATCCCAGTTCCCGCGCCGTGCTTCCCTTTGCCGAGTGGGATTTTCAATGGCTGCAGGAAGAGTTTGCTGTTCCCTCATCAGCTTGTGATGCCTGTCTCCCTGGATATGCACTTTTCCTGAAATACCCTTCTGGGAGAGAAGGATGCGCAGCGGCTGGACCACATGCCTTGTAAGATTCCTGCTTCCCTGGGTCTTGCCCAGCTCTGAGGGGACTCCTTGTGCATGTGCTTCCCTTATTTCAGTGTTGGGAGCTTGGGGCTGCTTGTACTGGGATTCAGCTTTCAAGATCCTGGGAATGTTTGACTCTCTCCAGCAGTTTTAGGGACAGTGTGAGGATTCTTGCTGTCGCAGAGCTGGGGTCAGTGGTCTCAGGGCTCTTTGCACTCCAGCCTTCCGGTTCCTCCCAGTTCCTCTGCTGGATCATATCTTCAGCATCTTAAAACACAGTTCCTGGGATATGCTGTGGTGGGATGAATCTGTATAGTCCTCACAGTGAGAGCTTTGTTTGGTGGGTTTTCCAGTCTCAGGCCTTCCGTCGTCTCCCTCCTTTCCAAAGCAGGGTCAAAGCCCTGAACCTCCTCGTTTAAATTCAGGAGTCTTTGGGAATAAATTGGGAATGTTCCTGCCCTGGAAGCCTGGTAAGTGGAGTGACAGTTCCACAGTGAGTATTCCTGTATGTGACAGTGAGCGACAGGCTTCTCCGCTCTGTCCCCATCTGTTGCCGTGGATAAGGAATCCACATTGGATATTTGTTGCCATCATTGATATCTTGCTTCTCAAACTGGGAGAGGCTGGTGGGAGCTGGGAGAGCCCAACTGGAGGGGTGGAAGAGTTCTGGAAAGCGCGTTGGTGGGATGCAGCCAAGGGATGACGGGAACAGGGCTGGGCTGGTGTATCCAGGGTTTGTGATATCCCAGCTATCCTGGGAGGTGAATGACTGGCACGATGGGGCTGGGAGGGAGTCTCCAGATGGCCAGAGGAGTGAAGGTAGAGCTGGAATGTACCCAGTGCTCTGATTATTCTCTGCTGGGGAAGTGGGAATCCAAATGGCGTTGGAATTTTGCATTTGCTTTGTTTGTGGAATGGAGCATTTCCTTCAACTGAGTGACAAGCTGGAAGCAGCCTCTTAACTATGGAATCTCCTGGAATTTGAGGGGATTGCCTAGGTTTTCAGTAATGGGGGGCTGAAATGGGTTGGAAGATCTATTCCAGTGGCTGTGGGTGTCGGCACAGGAGAGGAGACTCTGGATTTGGGATATTCTGGGAAGTGGTGGGGTAACCACACCTGACTGCTGGGTTGGATTTAGTGGGACAGGGCAGGAATTGGTGCCATGGGCTGTCTCAAACCCAACATTTGCGTTATCTGGAAGGTTCAACTTAGTTAAAATCATGAGCAACCTGGACTGGTGGGAGGTGTCCCAATCCATAACAGGGAGATGGAACTGGATAATCTTCAAGCTCCCTTCCTATCCAAACTATGCTGGAATTCTATGGATGTCCTCCCCTTTCTAATTTGTTTTACCCACAGCACTAAATTAGGGGCATCATATCCAAGTGTGGGGTTTTTTTTGCCAGGTACAGGAAGTATTGCAGGTGATATTCCCTTGGGAATGCTGTTGGAAATCCTGTTGTAACTAATGGATGAGGACACTTTGTCCTGACCTGGCAGTTAGGTGTTGGGTTCACAGAGGCAAAAATCCAAGAGCACTATAGCAAGTGCAGCTTTGGAACGGCACGGCCACCACAGGCCATGGATGGAGCACTCCAGGAGCAGTGCATGGAGGTGGGAATTGGGAGGTTGGTGGAGTTGGGAACTGAGATGGATCAGTTGGGAGAGCTTGGAGCAGAGAGGCACAGGTGAGGTGTAGCATTCCCTGGTAGCACAGGTAAGAGGTGGGACAGAGATTAGGGCATGGAAAGAGGGACAGGACTGCTCCCCCAATCCAGAAATCCCTGGTGGCTGCAGCCAGAGTGCAAAAATGCCAATCTGGATTTGGCAAAACCAAGGAAAATTCCTGGTAGTGGGTCATGTGTTGAGCCAGGAAGGCAGGAGTGGGATAAGGTGTGCTGCCAGAGTCCCTCTGGAGCAGCTTGGAGTACAGCCAGCTGGGATGGAGTGGGACGGCTGTGCTGGAGGAGGTTGGAGCGCCCTGTGCAGTCTCGTGACTTTGCACCGCTCCTGTTTCTATTTTCCAAAGGGTTTGGGAAGCACTAAAAATAGGAGCACAAACAAAACCCAGGGAGGAACAGCAGCTCCTCAATCTTCCACCTTGGAATTGGTCGTGCCTGTCAGGGCCGGTGTGGATGCAATGGAGATGTGGAGCTGGCAGGATGCTCCTGCTGGTCCAGGGGGAGATCTCCTAGGAGCCAGTATCCTCACTGGAAGTGCTGTTGGGAGCCAGTCCATCGTTCCCCAGATGCTGCCACTGACTGTTAATGGATATTTTGGCTTCCTGAGCCAAGTGTGTGGGGGGGAAACTGTTGGACAACAAGAGCCTGGCAGCAGGTTTGTCCATGGAAAAACACAGTAATAGTGTTTTCCAGAGATCTGAGGCCAGGACGACCTGTCCCAAATCCCACGGTGGCTGCTCACCATCACAGCCTAACAGGATTCCAGGTAATCCCATGAAGTGGAGCTGGATGAGTTACTCACCGGCTTCACCTAATAATTCCCACTCCTTCAACTCCCGGCCCTCCTTCCTAAGCATGCCATGCCCCCTGGTGCTGGAAGGAAGCAGTTCTGGAAAGAAGCAGCTCTGAGATAAACCAGGATGGGCTCCCAGGTTGTGAGGCTCTCCAGAGGGGAGTGGAGAGGCTCAGCAGCAGTTTTGCTTCCATTCTTTTCCAGGAGGTGAGTGCTGTGCCTGCTGAACTTCCCGGGACCCGCCAGCCATGCCAGGGATTGTCGTGTTCCGCCGGCGCTGGTCTGTGGGCAGCGATGACCTGGTTCTGCCAGCCGTCTTCCTCTTCCTCCTTCACACCACCTGGTAAGTGAGAAGGGCACAAGGATGCTTGGAATCCACCCAGGAATTCTTCTGGCTATTCTTGGCATGGCTGGAAATTCTTCCTGCGCTTCTACATGGGGCCAGAAAGTTTGGTTAGGGCGTTCCTGATGAACACCAACATTTTTCCAGCCTCTGTTTTCGTAGCTTAGCTCTGTTCCAAGTTCTAGCCTAGTTCCAAAGAGCCTGACTAGAGCTTCTTGTTATCCTCCTGTGCCACCCAAGATTCTCCACTAGAATTTAGGGCTATGTTTCTGTACAGAAGCTCGGGAAAAAAAGCATGGAATCCTGGAATGGTTTGGGTTGGAGGAGGCCATAAAGACCATCCAATTTCACCCCCCTGCCATGGGCAGGAACAGTTCCCACTAGGTTGCTCCAAGCCTCATTCAACTTGGCCTTTAACACTTCCAAAGGATGTGGCAGCCACAACTTCTCTGGAGTGGCAAATCCCATGGGATAATGTGGCATGGGTGAAATGGTTGTGACAAGGGTAGCAGGGCCTCTGGATGGCTTGTGGGGATTTGGGGCCCAAATGAAGAATAATGTAAGGAGCTGTGGGACACTGAGGAGGGAAGCAGCTGTGGGATATTCCATGATTTCCCTTGGCTTTCCTGCCTGGCAGGTTTGTGATTCTCTCGGTGGTGCTCTTTGGGCTGGTGTACAATCCCAACGAGACGTGCTCCCTAAACCTGGTGGACCACGGCCGGGGCTACCTGGGGATCCTGCTGAGCTGCATGATCGCCGAGCTGGCCATCATCTGGCTCAGCATGCGCGGGAGCATCCTGTACACGGAGCCGCGGGATTCCATGCAGTACGTCCTCTATGTCCGACTGGGTAAGCGGCCGTGCCTCCGCGCTTCTGCGTGCTCTTCCCTGGAGCCTCCTCTCCCTGCCTAGCGCGGCTCCTCTGGCACGACCAGATGGCTGCCAGGATGTGCCGTGCATCCCGATGAATCCATAGGCTGCACCTTGTCATGGCTGTCAGACTGGCAGACGATGTCCCAAGTAGCCTCCTTTTCCTCTCATAGAATCTGTTCCCCTTCTGTCTCTCTTCCCCCCCCCTACGTTTTCCAAGGATAGAGGCATAAATCCCAAAGGCTGTGACCCCATGGTGTTGTCTCTTGACTCACTTGATCCATTCCTCCAGGCACTGGGAGGAAAATAGGTTTTCCACCTGCTCACTCCTTTTTTCTTCCTATAAGCAATTCCTGTCTCACTCCCTCTCCAAAAACTAGAGCAGGGAAGAGAATTATTCCTTGATCCCTCATTCCCTTTTAGCTTGTTTTCCCTGGGTTCTGTTGCCTTCCAGGTACAGAAATTTAATCAGATTTTTCTGTGCCAAATGAAGGTTTTAAGAGAAAAATCTTTGCAGATGCAGAGCCAAACCCATTCCAAACAAATCATCCCGTGGGTTTGCATCCCTGCTTTTTGCTGGGTTGTTTTCTTGCAGAATCCACTAAAATAGGGATAACCTTGCTTGAAGGCTCAGTCTGGAAGACTTGGAATGCTCAGTGCAAGTCATTAACGCGAACAGCAAACAAATCTCCCTCTCCAGCTTTCCAGCCAGTCTCCCTAGGGAAGCATGGAGAGCCTGGCAATTTGTGTTAAAACCAGACTAAGTGGGGCAGGGAAGGTAGGGAGAATCCAAAGAAAGGTTTTCTTGCCCCCTAAAACATCCCTTCTTCTTCCTTAAACTCTCTGTGTGCTCAGGAGTGGGATTTCCTCTGGATTTTGGGTCTTGTATTCCCTTTTTCCTGGGTATTTTGCTCCTGGTGGTTGATCGGTTGTGCTGATGGAAGTGGGAGCGTGACCAGTGCGTGGGCAAGGTCCATGTGACTATCCCAATTTAAGCATGTGTTGTTTAATGCAGAGGAATTTAGGAGATTAACTCCAATGTGAACCTGGGAATGTCTCATCCCTGCTCCTGCTGCTCCTGTCCTGCAGCAGGCAAAGGGGAGAGGAGCCAAGGGAAACACAACCTAACTCAGGCATAAATTGGGTTCATCAGGAACCAGTCCCTGCCCTGATTCCTTGCCCAGGAAAGCTCTGTCTCCTGGAACTGGTCTTTCCAGGTCTGTAGCGAAGCCACTTATGGAAAGATTCCGTGCCAGCAGCAGGAGATAAGGAGGGTGAGCAGGATAAGCCAGGCTGGATTTAGTCTCAGCTCCACCAAAATTTAGGCAATCCCAAGCAAGGTATTCACCTTCTCCACCCCTGATTGCCCACACGTCCTTTGGAATTTCGGGGAGAAAGTGGGAGGATGGGCACTTCAGAGCAGTTTCCCAGCTTTTTTGTTCCAGAGAAGCACTGTTAATCCCCAGTTTCTAGTTTGCTATCAGAGTCACGTGCAAAACTGAGGAGCTCCTCAAGCACTGTCTCCTTGGAACTGTTATGGGAAGGGCTGCAAAGGTGCTGAAAATGTTTGCTAAGCATAGTGAGCAGGACTAATCCTGGATCCACACACTCGCATATTTTGGATCAGTGAGTCAGGCCAGCTGTCTGAGGTAGTTAAGGTTTGGGTCCTGTCATTCCTGCTGCCTCAGGGAGTCTTTCCAGCGGCGTGGGAGGAAGGTCTGGATCTCTGATTCATACCTGTGACACAACCAAGGGCGCTGACCCCTCCACAATCCCATTTTTTCGGAGTCGTTTGGAACATGTCGCACTTTGGGCTCATCTCCTTACACATCCCCTTCCAAAGCATTTTTATACCTATTCCTTGTGAGAAAACGGGGAGAGGAGCTCATCCTTAGGGAAAAGGCTGCAGTCATCCGTGCTGTTCCCATTTTTTCCAGCGATCCTGGTGATTGAGTTCGTGTACGCCATCGTGGGCATCGTGTGGCTGACACAGTACTACACCTCCTGCAACGACATCACAGCCAAGAGTGTCACCCTGGGTACGGAGCTGGAATGTGGCCTGGGAGCATTCCAACGGATTGGCGGGCCAATGAATCCTTCATTCCCGCCGGTGCCGATTGACTCTGGGAAGTGGATGGGAGCTGTCAATGTGGAGCTTGTTTTCCTGTTTATTGCTCAGAACAGTCGTTCCATTCATCCGCCTGTGCTGCCGGCACTCAGGCAGGGATCTGTGTTCCCAGGGAAGGGCAGTCTGTAAATTCCGCTTTTTCCCTTCAGAATGCTTTTACTGTTTTCCTGGAAGCCTTTTCCAGTATCCTGGTGGGGATGATGTTAATGGTGCAGTCCCAGATACTCAGGGAGCACTTAATGGCCCCATAAAACAGCCGGAAGACTCATCCAGCTGTGGCTTAAAAGCCTTTCCAGAGGATTTCCTTTTGCTGCAGGAGTTTGGGGTGGGAAGTAAGGGCTGGAGCACGTGACTCCTGTTTTTTTTCATTTCAGGAATGGTGGTGTGCAACTGGGTGGTGATCCTGAGTGTGTGCATCACCGTGCTGTGTGTCTTCGATCCCACGGGACGCACCTTCGTCAAGCTCCGCGCCACCAAGCGCCGGCAGCGCAACCTAAGGACCTACAACCTCAGGTAAGGCAGTATTCCATGGGATCCCAGAATTCCGGGGTGCCTTGGGTGCAAAAGACCTTAAAGGTCATTGAATTCCAATCCCCTGTCATGTGCAGGGATGCCTTCCACTAGAAAAGGTAGCTCCAGCCTGGCCTTGGACGCTTCCAGGGATGAGGCATCCGCAGCTTCTCTAGGAAATTGGTTCCAGGGCCTCACCACCCTCACAGGGAAGCATCTCTTCCCAATATCCCATCTGTCCCTGCCCTCTCTCTGTCAGTGGGAAGCCATTTCCTGTTGTCCTGTCCCTCCAGCCCCTTGTCCAAAGTACCTCTCCAGCTCTCTTAGATTCCCTTTAGGGACTTCAAGATCCCTCTGGAGCCTTCTCTTGTCCAGGCTGAACATTCCCAGCTCTCCTAGCCCATCTTCACAGCAGACTGAATTTCCCTTCTATCCAAGGACAAAAAGATATAAGGAAAGAACCAATGGAAGGTTTCAGCGTTACTGATGCTGTGTCCTCATGGCTACAGGCACCCAAAATCCTCCTCCAGACAGGGAATTCCAGGATGGTTTGGGTTGGAAGGGCTCTTAAAGCCCTTTAAGCCATGGCAGGGACACCTTCCACTATACCAAGTTGTTCCAAGCTCTGTCCAAGCTGTCCTGGAACACTTCCAGGGATGGGGCAACCATAGCTTCCCAGGGCAAAGTTTCTGGAAGAGTGTCCTGCTTTTTTGGGATCTTGCCCTTTTCCTTGCCTTGCTGCAGAGACCATTCTGCTCTGCTGAAGGGAGTTTTTTGGGAGGATGCAGCTCCCTGTCAGGTGCTGCATGTGGGCACCTGCCTCCAAAGGAGGCAAAGCCATGCAGAATCCAGCTGGATTCTGCCTTGATTACTGGATTTGTGGATCCTCGTGGACCCTGCTGACCGCAATAACCTGTTTGTCCATATCCCATAGCAGCGTTTTCCATGGAAACAGTGAATGTGAGCTGAAATTTTCCTTACTTTAAGGCAGCATCTCCTTCCAAATCCCCTTTCTTCCTTTGTTTTCCTCTCCGAAATACAACCTTTTGCCCTGAGGTTTCTCCTATTTAGTCTTGGCCAAGGAGCAATTCCATTTATGTTGGCAGTTGGATCTTTTAATTAAGAATTGATTCCATCTTGGAGCTCCCCAGATGGGAAGAGAAAAAGCTTTATTTCACCAAGCAAAGCTGTTTCCAAAGGATTTTTTCCAGTAGGGGACAACACAAACAGGCTTTGTTTCCTTTGATATGTGACTGTCCTTGAGGAATGTGGCTTTGGAGGGCATCAGAATCCAAGGGATAAAAAATGAGGTTTTCAAGAAACACTCTGTAAATTTCCCATTTTTCTTTGGGTTTATGTATTTTCTTTATTCCAATGACTTGGAATGAGGTCCCTTTTGAGGGAAAATTAGGCTTTTCTAAGGATAGTGCATCGAGTGCTTCCTTCTGTGGGAAGGAGCCTGGGGTTTTTTTGTGGAATGCCAGATATTCTTCTTGACCTTTCCAATGGCCTGGAATATTTGGAATTAGTGCCTAGCATGGTTATTGCTGCTTGGGATCAGGGCATTCCCAAGAAGATAAGAAGGATGATACTGTGGATGTAATACTGCATCCAAAGAAAAAATTGTTCCTTGCGAGAGTGGTGAGGCGCTGGAATGGTTTTCCCAGAGCAGCTGTGGCTGCTCCATCCCTGGAAATGTCCAAGGCTGGATGGGGCTTGGAGCAGTCTGGGATAGTGGGAGCTGTCCCTGCCCATGGCAGGGGGTAGAACTGGATGAGCTTTGTGGTCCCTTCCATCCCAAACCATTCCAGAATTCTGTGATGATTTTTCCTAGGCAAATCTGAGCTTCACAGCTTGCACAAGTAAATTCAAACCAACCCCAAAATTACCTCCTCTGTGGGGAATTTTGAGGTCCCAGAAAGCTGAGTGAAGGCCTTTCTCCCTTGGCTGGGTTTTTCCCTCCAGGCCTGCAGCATTTATAGAGAACTTGTTCCTGCTGTTCGTGGATTTTCCCTCTGGAAAGGGAATGTTAACAGCTGTTAACAAGCAAACGCTTTGGGCTATGATGTGAAAAACAAACATCAAATGTGACTGTTCACTGCTCAAACAATTGTTTCCAAAGGATATATTCCCAAGTTCTCCCTCTTGCTGAAAGAAATCCTTTCCAAGGAATACAGGAGGAAGTTCTCTGCCTGGCTGGATTGTGTCCCATGGTGGTTTTCCTTTCCCAGTGGCATCATGGTGTGTGTGGGCTGGGAAAAAGAAACAACCCAATAAAAGGCTTGGCTCGCTGTGCCAAGGCTTTTCCAAGGAGCTTTGGAGCTCCTACTGAACATGTGGAAGTTTGGCATTAGAAAGAAAGAATGTGGGAAAAGATGGAGGGAAAACAGCTCAGAGTACACTTGGTTGTTGTACCCCAGCAGGGAAATTCTGGAATTCTTTGGAATCTGGGGGAGCAAAGCCCTGCTGCCACTCATATTCCCATTCCTCTTCTGAAAGGTCATGGAGAGGTGTTTTCAGATACTCAGGCAGGAGCTGATGGATCACTGTGGGATCTGCTCCTTCAATTTCAAGCAAATATTCCTTTTCCAGCATCTTTTCCTTCCAGGTGCAACCCACTTTCTGGGCTTGGGCTTATCCTGATGGGATACCCTGCCAGAAAATGGAGTGGTGTTTTATTTTGGATTGCTCTGACCTGGATTAAATCCGTGTTTCCCTAAAAAAAAAAAAGAGAGGAGCTGTGGACTTCAGGGAGCTTGGCACTCTGGCACGGAATCAGTCCCTGCTTCCTTGGCAGGGGGTGGAACAAAATGACCCTAAAAGTCTCTTCCAACCCAAAGCATTCCATGATTCTGTGATTGGGAAAAATTGCATGTCTGAAATGCTCAGGGTCTCTTGTGCCATTCCCACTCCCTCATCCTGAGGTAGATTTTTTCCTCCTGAGTGGTTGCACATCGTGGCACATGGAGCAGCTGCCAAATTGCAACAGGAGCTTCATTTCATGCATCCCATTCAGGCAGGATACCAGGTATCCAAACACACAGTGCTTGATCCTGTGGATTCACACTTCTCTGGAGCATATCCAGGGAAGGGAACAGAGCTGGGGAAGGAGCTGGAGCACCAGGGGTGCCTGAGGGAGCTGAGAGGGCTCAGCCTGGGGAAGAGGAGGATTGGGGGAACCTTATCCCATTTTTCCAGGAACAGCACAGGCTGTGCCACTCCATGTTGGATCCTACACTGTGTTCTGCCTCTCCTCACATTCCTGCTCTCCCCTTTATTCCCAGACATCGCCTAGAAGAGGGACAAGCCAGCAGCTGGACACGCAGGCTCAAAGTGTTCCTTTGCTGCACACGGACAAAGGACTCACAGTCGGTGGGTACCAAAAATCTCCTGTTGGAATCAAAATATCAGTGGGAGAAATCCCTGTTTTCCCACAGTTTAGGATCACAATTGGCAGCACTTCCTGGGCAGCTTCCATTTCCCTTTATCAGCCCCTTCCTGAGCACTTTCTCCTATTGTTTCTATCAGTCTCACACCCTTAAGGAGGAGAATTTGGAAATGGGCAAACAAAAACCTGGAAGAATCGCCAAAATCCTTCTGGATCTCCTGACAGTCAAAAACTGTCTAATCCATAGATCCACGTGAAGATCACTGGGAATTTTCATGTGCTGCTGTTGGGATTTTCCCTTGCTGTTCTCTAGCAGGGAAGGGTAAAGGCCTTGAAATTCCTTCCCCAAAAGTTATCATTCCACTCTTCTTAGAATCACTGGGAGCAGGTTTGTGCCTGAGGGAGGGATTCACCAGCATTCCTGAGGACCTGCTGGAGAGGCAAGTCAAACTTGGGTGCTGGAAAATTTTGCTTTTGATTTAACTCATTTGGTTAGAATTCTGAGGATTTGAGGACTCCTGAAGGAGCCAGCAGAACCAGGGAATTGTTCCCAAAGGAAGGAGAAAGTCATAAAAATCAGGAGATTTGTGTACTTGCAGACACTGAGCTCTGAATTAGTTACAACCTCTCAGGGAAAAAGCTGGGATTTATCAAGGACATTCCAACAAAACCAGCAGTGGCCAAAAAATCCGCCCAGACATTTAATTCCAGTTAGAAGGGCACGGAAAATGACAGGGAAAACACCAAGGGACCGACCACAGCCGCCGTGTCCTCACTAAATATAGCCCAGAGTTCGTGCTCCAAAAGGATGCAGCGGGAAAAGGAGCACATTGGAAGGGATGTGAACGTGGAGAGGAAGAGAAATGAGACTGGGATTGAAAGTTCCAAAGGGAAAGTGGAAAAATAAAGGAGAGTCAGGTGAACGTTTGTTCTTCCCTGGTGATGAATTGGATGAACGGTATTTCTTAGGGAGTGCTGTGGAATTATCCACAGGTGCAGCTTCCAGAGTGTGGAAGGCTGCAGGAATTGTCACAGCCCTTGTGCAGAAATCCAGCACCTTGTCCTGGAATGCTGCACCTCCCAGGATCCCTTTCCCTGGCTGAAATGCCACCATGTTCCCTGGGAATGTCCCTCTGGGAAGTTCAAGCCCAAGCCTGCCAGCTCCCAGCTTATCTGCTGGGGCAATCCATCTGGAAATCCATCTGGAAAACTGAGACCAAAGGAGCTTTGTGCCCTGGCAGCTCCCACAACAGCTTTTCCTTGGTGCTCCAGAGCAGAGACGCTTCCCTTCTCCCTGAGAGCACATGGAGGTCACCTTGCCCAGGTGCTGGAGACTCCTGTCCTGAGGGCACAGCATGGATGCTGCATTCTGGGAGAAAGAGCCCTGACAGGCACCTGAATGCCCTGGACAACTCCCATTTTATTCAGGATTGCAAAGTATTCCAAATATTTCAAGTTCTTTTTAACAAACTTTCCATTCTGCAGTACTGTTTCTCTTTTGTTTTAAAGCTTGGAATAAAAGTGGCTTCCAAATGCCTCCCATTCCTCGTGCTGTTGAATTTCCACTTTGCATCCAGCTTTTGAGCAATTTCCAGCCTCTTTTCTCTGCAGGAACAAGCCCTGACGTTGTGTCCTGGCATGGCAGCATGTGGAATGAATGAGCACGTAATGGATCAGAAATGAATCCGTGGCTGCCTATCCCAGACTCCATGGAAAAAAAAAAATGTAGCAGCAGAGGATCATTGTCCTCTGGGCTGGAAAAGTGTTTTTGGGGATGGACATGGCTTTGGGGAAAGGATCTGGGGTGAAGTCTGAAACCTCAGAGCCTTCAGGGTTTGTAGCAGAGTACACCAGGTGGACAAACAGGAATAATGTCAGGTGTTCCCACAAAAAGCTGTTCCTTTGGAGCGGAAAATATGCATTGAACTTCCACCAGGGCCTTTATTTGTCAGAGCATCCAGGGCTGTAGCTGCCACTTTGGATTAATGGGTGTTTGTCCTCTTTCCTTTGGAGGCTCTTGGCATTTCTTGTGAGCTCACAGGAGCCATGCTAGGATTGATGAGGTCAGGATTTCAAGGATACTGCGGTTGGAATGCCGTTGGCTTTCCAAAGGCAGTGCTGGCACAGAGAGTTGGCACCTGGAGCCCCAGTTCTTAATGGGGATTTAACTGGCTTTTGTAGGGAAGTGAAAAATGACAGAAAGTCATCCCACACACCAGGAGTTTGGCAGGGATAAAAGGATGTAGGTCATTTCTGCAGGGAAGAGAAGGGATTTACTGTCTTGATGGTCAAAGAAGGGAGAGGAGAAATCCTCTCCTGGAGTGCTCAGGGTTTCCACAACACTCTAGTCTTGTGGGTTTTGATGCTGAATAAAGGATACTATGAAAATGCAGGATAAAGGTTCAGGTAAGGCTGTGATCATCCGTTTTGGATGGCAGGAATCAAATATGGACCATTGGTGGGTACAGCTCCACGTTGTATTGCTCCAGCCTCTGGATCATCCTTGTCTTTAGGCGGGAGTAATGACAGGTTAGCACTGACCCACATTCCAGCCTCTCTCCAGCCTCCCAAAATATTCTCCTGTTAGGTCTTGTGGTTTTTTTTTTTACCCTATAGCACAGAGGAAAAAGTGGGAAAAGGACATTTGTCTTCAAGATATATTTGTCCCTCTGCTCCAGAGCCTTTGCTTAACCCTCTCAGGTCACTTCCATTTCTGTCCCTCCTCTTTTGGGTTTGGTCCTTCCTGGGAGAATTCCTGGGACTTCTGCGTTCAGGAACTCATTTTTACTTTTCATGCCTTTTTGCTTGGGTGTCATCCAAAATAAACCTGGAAAAGCCTGGCAATATGGGCAAAAAGATCCCAGGTCTGGGGTAAATTTGGGGAAAGGTTCCGAGGTTTGGGTTAAGTTTGAGCAAGAGGATCTCAGGTCTGGGATAAATATGGGAAAAAGGATCCCAAGGCAAAGTTAGAATTGAAGAGACTCTTACATAGGACAAAATTAGTGTTTTTTCCTCATGAAATGGCCTTTATTCTGCTTTAGAAGAGAAAGGATGACTCCGAGGTTGCACTGGATTGGGATTTGCTTGGTTTTCATCCCATTTTCTCTGTTTTGTTTAATAGAGAGAGCCAAAACCGTTCCCTTTCCCTCCCCGTGTCCTGTGTGAGCTGTTCGGATGTTGAGGTGCCCACACACGGCACAAATCCAGCCCCCGAGTGAGACTGTGGAAAACAAACAAGACACAATAATCATGTGATTAGTCCAGATCTGGCATTCCCTGCAGGAATCTTGTGGCTCTTTTGGAGGCAGAGCTCCAGAAACGAGTCCAGTTCTCACTTTGTGTCCTGTTTTGAGGCTTCCCACACCCAAACTCCTCCTCCTCCTCCTCCAACCCCTCTCTCCCTGGATTTTGCAGGACGCCTACTCCGAGATCGCCTACCTTTTTGCGGAATTTTTCCGAGACCTGGACATCGTCCCCTCTGACATCATTGCGGGGCTGGTTCTCCTGCGGCAGCGGCAGCGGGCCAAGCGCAACGCCGTGCTGGATGAGGTGGGAAAACCTGGGAATCTCTTCCCAGCTGCTCTGGGATTCCCTGGGAAACAGCTGCGTGGCTCTGCCCACCTCATTTCTGGGCTGTTCTCACTCGCTGAGGTGGGAAAGAAAAATAATGGCGACTTCAGCAGCTTTTCCTGAGTTTCTCCCTGTGGTTTTTTCCCTCTCAAAGGGCTCAGCTGGTGCTGAGTCAAGTCTGGAATCTGGATTGATCCTCTCCAAGCAGGTGATACAGGGGGACTCTTGATCCCAAAAGGGCCTCCAAGGGGGTCGCAGGTACTTGGAAATGAATGGGAAGATTATTCCCACTGTACAGAGATATGGAGAAGACCCCAGCAATCTGCAGGGGAAAAAAATTTCTAAATTTCCAAGCCAATTTCTGCCAGGTTTGCAGATTGTCAAGCCAGTAGGAAATTGATTTATTTTATTGGGATTTTTCCTTTGATGTGGGATTCAGGCTACAGAAAGAAAAACCCCCAGTTTTCCAAGCTGCTGTTGAGGCTTGCAGATTGTCAGCCCAGTAGGAAATTTATTTATTTTAATGTTTTTTTCTCCCCCTTGAGTTGGGATTCAAATCAGGCAGGAATAAAACCATTGGAAGTATTTGAGGGGCCTGGTTGGGATATTTGAGAGTGGATTTTTGGCTTGCTGTCACACAGAGGAATTTTTCTGTGTATTTGTTACTTCCAGGCAAACAATGACATTTTAGCTTTCCTGTCTGGAATGCCAGTGACCCGGAACACCAAATACCTGGATCTGAAGAATGCGGTAAGTCCCTGGCATGTGGGATCCTCCAAACCCACCTGTGATCCTTGTTTTCTTTTCCTCACTGGCTTCTCTTACATCTTTCTGCCCCTCTTTGAAATAATCTAAGAAATTCCATGAGAATGGAATAAAACTTGGTCTCTGGAGGCTTGATGAGGTGGTACTGCTGCAAGAAAGTCAGCACTGTTGTCCCTGATTTATTCCAGATCTTGATTCATCCCTGATTTTGGTTTATCCCTAATTTATCTCTGATTTAGATTTGTCTTATTTATCCCTGATTTTGGTTTATCCCTAATTTATCTCTGATTTAGATTTGTCTGATTTATCCCTGATTTAGATTTTCCTGCCCAATTTTCCTGCCGAATTTCCAACCCCTCATTATCCCCCCACCATTTTCCTCCTCAGCTCTTCCTCTGATTTACCTCTGATTTCTCCCTGATGTTTCCCTGATTTTCCCCTCTGATTATCATGCTGTGTTTAACTCCAGCCCCTGATCCAGCTCTCCGGAATAACTGAACTTTAATAGGATGCAACTGCTTCACATGACCCTAAATTGGCTTTGTGGCCCTCTCCAGGCATCCTCCAGCCTGCTGGAAAGGGGATATTTAGGGAGCTCATTTCCAAATCTGCAGGAAACAGCTTCCTTGGCAGTGTGGTGGGATACCCACAGAATTCCTCAGGAAATCAGGCAGAGGAATCTTTGGGAGGGGGTGGCTCTTGCCTGGCATCTCCACCTCGCTCTCCTCAGTCAGCACAGTGCAGCTTGGGAGAGGGGGCTGGCGCTCGGCACGTGCCTAACTATGGAAAAAGGGAATGGGGGGGAAATTCCAAGAGATTCCAGGCTCAGGGAGTCCCATGTCTTCCAGCAAGAGATGCAGCGGTACCGGGAGGTGTGTTACTACATGCTCTTCGCCTTGGCTGCCTATGGATGGCCCATTTACCTCATGAGGAAGCCCACATGTGGACTCTGCCGCCTGGCCAGATCCTGCTCGTGAGTGCCCACCCTCATCCCTTTTTTCCTGCCTGGTTTTCCCACATTTAGAAGTACTCTTTGTTTTTCCCCACATTTATTTCATCCCCTTGGTGCTTCCTCCCTGCTCGATTTCTTTTTTGCCTTTTTCTCCTCATGTTTTTTCTTTCCATCTCTCTGGGATTCATATTCCAAAGGTTTTCTGAATCCCTTCCAGTTCCTCGTACATAAAGCAGCCTGTCCTCTGCTCCATCCTCTCTGGAGCATGGAACAGCCAGCGGAGACAACTCACCTGGCACAACACCAAGTCCAAAAAGAGCTTCTTGGAGCTCAAAAATCAGGGAGTTGACATTTGGGTCCTGATTAAAAGACCTCCAAGATTTGCCTGGCTTGGGCTGTGCTCCCTCAGATTGACTGGATTTTTCCAGCTCAAGGGTTTGTTTCCAGCTGCCAGAATTCTGTCACCAGATTCAGTTTGGGGACAAGCTTTTGGCACTTCCTGGGCTATTGGGAGGTATGTGATTCCTTAGGAATACTTTTATTTGTGAGAGAGAAAGAAGGAAAATCAACCTGTGCTTCTCTTTTAGAGAACCCAAACAGGTTCTCTAAACCCATTTTTTTCCTATGAATAAACCCTGGAGGTCGGTCAGTGTTGGCTTTTCCACGTTGAAGCACTGGAAAACTGTGCTTCCAAGGATAGTATCCTTTGAGGAGCCATGCTACCCCACCATCCTTGGATTCCTTGGGGACTGGCTGCATTGTAGCTCTCTCTGGTGCTCAGAAGGAAAACTGCACCCGATCCCAGATTTTGGAGCTGTTTTGTGGTTTCATCCTTCGCTTGGCACTCGCTGCCATTGGGATGAGGTTTGGAGGGTCCGCCTTTCCCTTTCCTCTAGGAATGCCACTCTAAATCCAGCCTTTTTCCCTCAAAGCCATGCTTCCTCCCTGCAGATGTTGCTGCCTGTGCCCGTCGCGTCCGCGCTACGCTCCCGGCGTCACCATCGAGGAGGACAATTGCTGTGGCTGCAACGCCATCGCCATCCGGCGCCACTTCCTGGATGAGAACATGACCTCCGTGGACATCGTCTACACTTCCTGCCACGATGCTGTAAGGACAATCCCAGACCCCCTTCCCAAGGGGATTTACCCACTTCTGGCTGTAGTGGGACAAAGAAAGAAAATGAAGCCTTTTTCTCTTCCATTTACATCAAAAAATTCTGTTATTTGGACACAAATCCTGTCATGTGCTCTGCCTCCTTTTCCCTGAGGATAATCCAACAGGAATGTCTCTCCTGATCTCTTCCAGGTTTATGAAACCCCTTTCTACGTGGCTGTGGACCACGACAAGAAGAAGGTGGTCATCAGCATCCGGGGAACTCTGTCCCCAAAAGTAAGTGGGATATGTAGGGGCCATCCTGGTGGATATTCCAGAGAGTTGGAGCCCTTCCCAGTTTGGAATCCTGACCCGGATTCGACTCACCTGAAGCAAGGTGACTGCTTTTCTTCCAGGATGCCCTGACGGATCTGACGGGAGACGCGGAGCGCCTGCCAGTTGAGGGGCACCATGGAACATGGCTGGGACACAAGGTGGGGAAAACAAAGGGAAAACGATCCCAAAGCAGCCCAAAGCAAAACAAAGCCCTGTGGATTTTCTAATTATTTCACTTTTTAATTATAAACCTCCGAATGGTCTTAGTTACTTGAAAAAGAAATTACAGAAAGGGCTTTGAGGTGTTAAATAATTAGTGGGAACAGTTAAAATCACTGGGCGTGTAATTAAAAACTCAGTACACTTAGAGAATTCCAAATTCGGAAAGGCATTGTGGAGACCCTCAATGAAATTCCTGGAGCCACTCAAACGACTTTTTCTTCCAATGACCTTTAAGGAATTTTCAATCAAAGCCTGAGAATGTGCTTAAAATTCTGCTGTGATGGGATTGTCCTCAAAGGATACTGGCAGGACTTGTATCCGTGAAATTAGATGGGTGCTCTGTGTCTGTCTGGGCTGGCTAAATCCATTTATTCCAGAGCTGACCTTTGCCCCTGTCTGGCAAAGGAACAACGTGCTGAGTTTTCAAGATGATCAGAAATTTGGCAGCTTCCAGAGCTGCAATGCCAAGTTGGGAAAGGAAAATCCAAAGTGAAGGTTGGAAGGAATAGAGCAGTTGCTGGAAGTACTGCTGGGGGGGTGAGGTGTTGCTCAAGGTGGGATGTGGAGCTTGAAAGTCCTTGGAAGCCACGAGTTAGGAACTCCAGCTTGCCTCATGGTGTCCTGCTGGAATACCAAACCTTTTCCTTCTGCTTTAGGAAATAGAACCATGGAATCCTGGGATGATTTGGGTTGGAAGGTTACTTTAAAGATCCTGTTCCAACCCTTGCCACGGGCTGGGCCACCTTGGAGGATGGATCTTGGAGCAACCTGGATTAGTGGAAAGTGTCCCGGCTCATGGGACTGGGATGGGCTTTTAGGTGCCTTCCTTTCCAGAATTGCATTATTCAATGAAAATCCAGGAATAGATCCTTGCAGAAATTGGCTTTGCTTTTGATCTTTATATGAAAATATTCCTCCGCTGGCGACTTCCATGAAACATTATCAGTTTATTCCCTTTGTTCCAGACAGAGATTTTATTTGCCCTTTGTGTTATTTCTTTTTTGGGATTGCTGCCAGGAGAGAAATATTCACTTTCTCTGGAATTATTATCAATATTAATCTGCAGACAATAATGTGCTGTTGATTCCTGAGGGAAAACTAAGGGAGATAATGGAATTTTAAATACATTTTTAATGTCCAGGAGTCAAGTTTAATATCCAAACAAATCCAATGTCTCACTTACACATTTAATTTGGAAACAAGGACTTGGCTACATGAGAGCTTTCCCAGGATTTGTTTCATTTGGGGTGCTTTCCTGCTGATTCTGTCCCACCCATCCCTGGGGGCATCCATCAGCCATCCTAAAATTCCAAGTCTTGATGTTTACATGAAATTTTTTATCACTCCACAGCTCCAATGTCACAATTTAAAAAAATATTTATCAGGCCTCTGAGCTATTCTGGATCAAAAAATAGAGCTGGAACTAAAGGTTAGGGATTAGAATGCCAAAAAGAAGGGATTATAACTCAAAGAAGAATCCAACTTCACTATTTTTGCAATAAAGTCCACTGATTTTATAACAAAGTTAATTTTAAAAATAATCCTCAGCCAAAGGGGTGAATCCAGATTTAATTGTTGAACTTCCAGGACAAAATTAGTGAAAATAGGATGTTATGGAGCTTTGTTTCCTGGTGTTGAGCCAACCAGGAGGACACCAAGGAGCTGCTGGAAAGTCCTGGAAGCTCAGCCACGACCCCAGCTCGGTAGAACATCCAGTAATGAGAATTTCCATCATTTTTCTCTCATAAATAGACCCTTCTGAGGGTTTTCTCCCCCAAATCTCAAATATCTCAGAGTAGTTTTGTGCCTTAGGGATGCAAAACAATGCAGAATATTTCCACTCCCTTTCCCTAAATCCTTGATCCATTTGGTTATTTATGTGTGAACTTCCAAAATTAAGCCCAAGTAGTTTTATTAACTTGAAAATGGATTTGTTTCCCAGAGAATTTACAGATGCTACATCCCTGGAAGTGTCCAAGACCAGGTTAGATAGGGCTTGGAACAACCTGGGCTAATGGAATGTGTCCCTGTCCATGGAATGGGATGATCCTTAAGATCCCTTTCAACCCAAACCAGGATTCCGTGAAGTTTCGGGAATTTTTCCAATGGAAAATCTAAATGGAAGTTTACAGTCTCATTCCATAATAATTAAAATCCCTGTCTCCATTAGGATGTAATTACCAAAAACATGTCCCAAAGGCTGACTAACATCCCAGCAGTGACATCACCATGGATTTGGGTCACGCTCTCTAAAAATAGAATCCCAAATTTGCGGTGGGAATTTAGATCAGTGGCCTGCTGCTCAGTTCTCATTAGGATTGGGAATGGAGACTCTTCTGGAAGCTGGGGAGCTGCTGGGATCTGGGATAAGGCACAGCCACTGTGGTGCTTTTTGGTGGTGGCAGCATCCCATATATCTCATTTCCTTGGATTGGGGTCTCCTCTGTCCTGCTTCCCCTCTCCCCTATCCAGATTGGGATCAAAGACATTTCACATACTGAGGACATGGAAAATTCCATGTTTCTTTGCTTTTTTTTCCTCACTAGCTTCTCTTATGCTTTTCTGCCCCTCTTTGAAACGACCCAAGAAATTTTGTAAGAATGGAATAAAATCTGATCTCTGGAGGCTTGATTAAGTGATAATGATGCAGGAGAGTCAGCACTGTTATTCCTGACTTATCCCTGATTTAGATTTTCCCGCCAAATTTCTGCCCCCTCATTTTCCCCCTGCCATTTTCCCCCTCAGCTCTTCCTCCAATTTACCTCTGATTTCTCCCTGATTTTCCCCTCTCATTATCCTGCCATGTTTAACTCCAACCCCCAATCCAGCTCTCTGGGATCACTGAGGTTTAATATATTATTATTTATATATATTTTTCTTTGCTTTTGGAGCCAGGAATTCTTTTTTGTCTCTGAGATGGAGAGTGAGCCCCTGATAACATTCCCATTGTACTTACACAATTTTAAGATAGGAATTCAAAGGAAAACAGCCAAGGAGATGATTTTCCCCATTTCCCCCATTTTTTGGAGTTCAGGCTCACTTCCCACTGAGTTAAACTGTGGCATCATCAAGAATTTATGCAACAAATCAAATTCTACTTGCTTGTTTATACCTGCACTTGGAATTGCATCAACTACACTTGGAATGACCACACAGATAGAGAAACACTCCTCAGCAAGGAGGAGGAATGTTTAGACCCAGATATGATCTTTCCCATCTTCCAGCACTCCTTGATTTCTAGGGAATAAAAACCTTTAATAATTTGGGATGAATGTCCTCTGACAGCCAAATTCCCTTAATACTGATGGCTGGAGAAGGCAGGAACTAATTCCTAGTGCTGACACTTTTCCTGTTGATGTTTGTGTTTTTATTTCTATTCTAATAATTTACACTTTTATTCCCAGATTTAATTGGAAAATTCTTTTCCATATTTCCCTGTAATGGGATAATTTGGCTTTAAAAACACCAATATTTAGAATATTCAAATCTATTTCTTTGTTCTGCCCCAGGTCCCAGGGCCTGAAGTACCAAATCCACAATACTGTGTTTAAATTAATTGGATTTGGGGTAGTTTTCCCTCTAAAAGCCTGGGAATAGGCCCTTGGAGTGTTCCATAATTAAGAACTGCCTTTACTCCTTAAACACCAAAACTTTGGGAATGCAGAGGGGAATTAGTTCTCCCTCCATCCTGATCCATGCTGAGAGACATTCCAGAGCTTCCTCACCTTCTGGCTGCTGGATGTTGACATCCCATTTACATCCTGCTGTGTCTTCCTGCTTCCCACAGGGAATGGTGCTGTCTGCTGAGTACATCAAGAAGAAGTTGGAGCAGGAGATGGTGCTGTCCCAAGCTTTTGGGCGGGATTTGGTGAGTACGATTTGTCTCTGGACAGAGGATGAGATTTCCATTAAAAAATGGGTTTTAAGGAAATCTCCATGTCCCTGAGTCTGTTGTATTCATTTCTCAGCTCTTCCTTTAATTCCTGGATTTGCAGCTAGTTACTCATTTCATGGAATGGTTTGGGTTGGAAGGGACCTTAAAGCTCATTCCATTCCACCCCCTGCCATGGGCAGAGAACATTCCCCAGGATCAGGTCACTCCAAGCCCCATCCAGGCTTCCTGCAAGGCTTTTTTATTTTGGAAGCACCAATAGTGCAAACCTCCTGATTATTTTCCTTTTCCTGAGGCAGGAAGTCCCACATGGTGGCAATGAAGGACAGGGAGCATTAAAAGCAAATCAGCAGGAACTAAAATCCCATTTTTATGGAGATTTTCTTTGGCATGTGGTGCTGACTGTCCCTGTGGGCACATTCCTGGTGGCAGGGAGATGTCACAGGACTCAAGGGAGATGTTGGGAAGCAGCTTACCTTGGTTTATATGTTGGAAATCATTGTTGAAGTGCTGCCTTGGGATATTTGGTGGGTGGAGGGAGAGATAAATCAGCATCCAGCTTTTTGGGATGGAGCTTCATTCCTCTCTGCCTAGAAAGGGAAAATGGGAGTTGTTCCTGTTACTCAGGAGGAATTTTTCCTGGCTTTAAGTTCATAAGTGCCATCCCAGGCCCCACCAGCCCAGGACCTTGTTTCTGACAGTTGCCAAGGACAGATATTCCAGAGAAAAGTGTCCAGTGAGGTGTAGAGACACTTTCTGTGTGGGCTTGGATATTATCAGGTGGGACAAAAGGCTCCCATCAAATCCTAAATAATTCAAATAGCTGGTGTGCCTTTCCTTTTTCTTCCCACCTTCTTTCTTTCTGGGAAGTCCCAGTGGGCCAAATGTAGAACTCAAGAAGTGAATGAATTTCCAGCCTCCAGTGAGGCCCTGGCACAGGTTTCCCAGAAAAGCTGTGTCTGCCCCCTCCCTGGAAGTGTTCCAGCATGGGTTGGACGGGGCTTGGAGCAACCTGGGCTAGTGGAAGGTGTCCCTGCCCATGGCAGGGGGTGGAATGGAATGATTTCTCCCTTCCTTTCCAACCTAAACCATTCCAGGATTCCGTGATGATTCCGTTATTCAGATTCAAGCAAGGAGCCATTCAGCTCCTTAGAATCTGGAGTGCTCATGTATAGAAACAGACTCTAAAAAAGGGAGAGACTTGGGGGATAAATTCAGTTTAATTTCCAATCTGACCTCGATTCCTTATTGTTTCCATGTTTCCTAGGGAAGAGGAACAAAACACTATGGCCTGATTGTGGTTGGGCATTCCCTTGGAGCTGGCACAGCTGCCATCCTGTCCTTCCTGCTACGTCCCCAGTATCCATCCCTGAAGTGCTTTGCTTATTCCCCCCCAGGTGGGCTGCTCAGGTAGGTGTTGGGATACACCTGGGATACACTGGATCCTGCTTATGAGGCTCTAAGGAGCAGTGAAATGGACAGGCAGCCTGGAGAAGCTGAGTGTTTCCTCTGGGATATAGTTTGGTATTCAAGTTAGGATGGCAGATGGCCACTTTCCCAAATATGCTGGTTTCTAACTGAATTATCCATGGCTCTAATTCTAATGGGAAGTGGGTGCAGTTTCCTTACTCTCTGTCCACTCCTGCTGAATAGATGGAAATAAGGGAGATACTTGACCAAATGCAGGTGTCTGCAGCAGCTGATCCAGTTCTTTGGACTCATTTTCCAAAATTGGAAATTGGGATGGAATTTTTCATTCTCAAGTAATTGGAACTGGGATGTGATTTCTACCATTCTGCAGCCTAAAACTGGTCACAGGGATTGTTCTGGTTTCTCTCCCTTGGCCGTGGGACAAAACCAGGGAGAGGATAATTGTGAATCCATCCCATTATAAATGGGAACAGACCTTCTGGTCATGTCATTCCCAAACAAAACATCCCATTGGATTGCTGGGAAGTGAGGGAAGGTCTTCCTAGTCCTGACAGACACCATGGGATCCTTGGAATCAGCTATGGATCGTGAGAAGCTTCTCGTGGTAGTTCCTGAATCATGTTCCAGGAGCAGCCAAGGGTTTTAAATCATCCTTCTGCTGAATCTGGATGCTGGCATTCCTTGCTGTAGTATTCCTGGGTCTTCTGCAGCTACTGAGCTGCAGAGGAGGATATTTCAGGAGAGTTCTACAACCTTCTTCTCCAAACTTCCACTCCTGGATCCCTTGGTAGCTCCTGACTCTGTCCTGACTGATCCTGTGTCATGCCCAGGATCATCCCTAGGTCAGTGAGGCAGCCTCTGCCTATGGTAAATGGTTGGGAATATCTCCAGGAAACTCAGAGTGGGAATCTTGATTTCTTTTTTCTTGTCTTAGAAGTCAGGTTGTTGCAGAAATTTGCCATTTGAATTCTCCCAGATATTGGGATATTTCATCCTACATTGTAGCCTCAGGAGCATGAAATAGCTTCTTCCTTGGCTGTCCCACCATTCCCAAACTATTGGAAAATGACTGTGAGGCACTGAGTTCAATCATTTCCTATCCCAGCCATATTCAGAGTCACGTACAGGGAAAATGACTGGGCCATGGGATGTGGAGATCAGGCTCTTCTTCCAGAAGGCACAAATCCCCAAAGCCTGGAGCAGCTTAGACTGGGGTTTGTGCCCCTGGTTTCCCTGCCACCGAATAGGGAATGAAACACTGTTTGCTTCTTCTTGCTCCTGTTTCTCTTCCAGTGAGGATGCCATGGAGTATTCCAAGGAGTTTGTGACTGCGGTGGTGCTTGGCAAAGATCTGGTGCCCAGGCAAGTGGAGAAGTGTCTGAATTCCTTGATGAATCTCTGTTGTTCTGTCCCAAATCATCTGTTTCCTGTCCAAAACACTTGGATCATCTGTCTCCAGCTTCCTCATTTTCCTGTCCTTTTAATGTTCCCTGTTTATCTTCCTGATGCCCTGTGTCACTGTGTTTTTCCTGGACACCTTTGTTGGGGTTTTTATGGGCAAATCCCTCCTGTGTGAAAGAAAAGGGGGAATGTCCTCCTTCTGGTAGTACCTCTGTCCTACCTCCGTGTGGTACCTGGAATATCAGGAAACCTTCCTGGTTTCCTGTGTTATCTTGGCCCTGTCCTAGATGTGCTGCCACCTCATTTGGACCAGTTTGTCCCAAAATCCCTGTTCCATGTCACCTTATCTCTGAACCAACTCATTCCATGTGCCTTGGCATTCCTCATCTCTTGGGATATGTTCTGCTGAGCAGAGATTTGGAACGGGAGCCAGGCAACCTGGGATCTACCTGGATGCCATGATCCTGTCTATCCTGTCATCTGCTCAGTGGTGCCATTCAGCTCCAGGACACTTTTCCAACTCGCCTGTTCTGTGCCATCTTCTGTCATCACCTCCCTCCTTCCCTGTTCACTGATCTTATCCTGTTTATTGTTCTGGTAACTCCCTGGGACCTCTCACTCCTGGCTGCTGCTCCTGGGTGATGCCACAGCCCACCTCTGAATCAATCTGCTCCATGTTGTATTCTTATAGTGTCCTTTTAAACACAGTGCCTTGTTTTTCCGTGCTCCGTATATGTCTTGTCCTGTTCCCTGCCCAAGTGTTGTGAACCCATTTCCCCCCCTTCCATAATCCATAGTTTTCTTTTTTTCCAGACTCACTTCTTCTCCAGAATCACATCTTAATCTCTTCCAGAATTATGTCTTCCTCTTTTCCATAACCACACCCTTTTTTCCAGAGTCACATCTTCCTCTTTTCCATGATTACATTGTCCTCTCTTCCAGGATCGGGCTCTCTCAGCTTGAGGGATTTCGCCGGCAGCTTCTGGATGTTCTCCAAAGAAGCACCAAACCAAAGGTAAGAGGGAAGAACCAGCACCTGGAGATGTCTCTGAGCAGGGACGGGGAATTTTAGTGGTGGGAAGGGTGGGTTTCCTCCAGGTCTCCTCAGGATCATTATGTAGGGAACCAAGGGAATGATGGAAAGAGCTGGAGAGCTGAGTGGGATCGTTCTGGCTCACTTGCTGAAGCTTCACCATCACAGATCCCAAAAAACTGAGCAGGGAATTTTGTGTCTGAGCCTCTTTTAAAGTCTGCATTCCAAGTGTGGATTTTCCTGGCCAGTTAAAACTGGGAACAGGCTGGAAGTACAGCTGCCTCTGTACTTATCGGAGCATTGGGGTGATGCTGTTCCAGGATAAATGGTCTGCTCATGTCTTGGAGATAGGAAATGTGGGAAGTTGTCCCTGCCCAGTCTTTACCATTGCACCAAGATGGAAAAAAACATAAAATACACAGCTTTTTTGGGATAATACATGATGGAATTTACCTGGAAAGGGTACATAATTGGGAAAGGAAAATCACCTTTCAGGAACATTTGGATCATCTCTATATCCAGCTTCCCTGTTTTCCTGTCCTTGTATTGTTCCCAGTTTCACTGTGCTTTTCCTGGACACCTCTGTTGGTGTTTTACACACCTGCCTTAGGCAAATCCCTCCTGTGTGAAAGAAAACAGGGAATATCCTGCCTCTGGAATTCTTTAAACCTCTAAAGTCTTACAAGGCAATTCTGCTTTTTTTTTTTTCTTTTCTCTCCTCAAATCCTCCCTCCTCTCTCTCTCTCTCTCTCTTTGTGGGAACAGTGGCGGATCATTGTGGGGGCTACCAAGTGCATTCCCAAATCCGAGCTTCCCGAGGAGCCAGAGGAGAACTCGGTGACGAGCAACCGGCTCTGGACACATCCCAGTGACCTGACCATTGCCCTGAGTGCCAGCACCCCCCTGTACCCCCCCGGCCGCATCATCCACGTGGTGCACAACCACCCTGCTGAGCAGTGCTGGTGAGTCCTGCAATTCCTGCTGGAGTTCTTGCTGGAAAACTCCCTCTGACACAAGGAGAAGGGGGTTTTCTTCCCCGCCGTCTCATGGGGACAGCGGTTGTGTCTGTGCAGGCGGAGTTATGGAATGGTTTGGGGTGGAAGGGACTGTGGAGATCATGGGCAGGGATGCCTTCCATCAGACCAGGTTGCTCCAAGCCCAGTCCAGCCTGGATTTGAACACTTCCAGAGATGGGGCAGCCACAGCTTCCCTTGGAGATCCATCCCAATTTTCCAGTCTCACCACCCTCACAGGGTAGAGTTTCTTCCAATATCTAATCTAAACTAGCACATTGAATGCTGTAATGGTTCAGGTTGGAAGAGCCTTAAGGATCATCCAGTTTCAGCCCCTGCCATGAGCAGAGAGAACTTCCACCTTCCCATGTTGCTCCAAGCCCATCCAGCCTGGCCTAGAACACTTCCAGTGATGGGGCAGCCACAGCTTTTCTGGGCAACCTGTGCCAGGGCCTCTGCACCCTCACAGGGAAGGATTTTTTCCCAATATCCCATCTAAACCTACCCTCTTTCAGCTCAAAACTACTCCCCCTTTTCCCATTATTCCAGGCCCTTGTCCAAAGTATTTTTCCTCTTTAGATCATGATTAGCCCATGGATAATCATGTTCCTGTTGGATAATGCAGGATTTTGGAGCAATATATATTTTAACAGCTCTTCGTTCTGTTTTTCCTCTTTTTCTCCCTCTGCATCCTGCTGTTTTCACATGCCAAAACATTGCCTTGCTCTTCCATCCTATTTTCCCTGTTGTCTGTCTTTTCCAGCTGCTGTGAGCAGGAGGATCCCACCTACTTTGCCATCTGGGGGGACAACAAGGCCTTCAACGAGGTGATCATCTCCCCGGCCATGCTGCACGAACACCTCCCCTATGTGGTCATGGAAGGGCTCAACAAGGTAAGGCAGGGAATTGTCATCCCAAAAAACACTGGGATAGGCAGGCTTAGCCTGGGAATGCTGCTGGTTAAATACACCAGGCCATTTATTTCACAGAAGAGGAGGAAAATGGATGCTCCTGGTCAGTCTTGCACAGGGTATTGGAGTGGGGTGTGACGAGGTCTGGGAATGGAATTCTCGCAGTCCAGAAGCTCCTGTTTCCAAATTTAACATCAGAATAATTTGAGGTTGGGTGGTGATGGTTCATTCCAGGAGCTGCCATTAAACAGGAGCCCAGGTGACATCCAAGGATGTGTCAGGATTTCTCCATCTAATCCTTTATCTCCCTGTGCTTCCAGAAGGCTCTGGAAAGAAAGAGGCCAATCCAGCTGTTTGAAAGCCTCCAGTCAATCCCTGCTGTTCCTCTGCTTTCCTTGGACAGGTCTTGGAGAACTACAACAAGGGGAAAACAGCTCTGCTTTCTGCAGCCAAAGTGATGGTGAGTCCTACAGAAGTGGATCTCACCCCGGAGCTGATATTCCAGAGCCAGCCCTTGCCCAGCTGCCCCTCTGTGCAGATTGGAACTGGAGCCATCCCAGTGGACAGAAGGAACAGCAGTACCAAGTAAGGAGAGATTTTACATGGACTATTGGCTCCAGGTGTGGGTCCTCTTCCTCTTGGAGCATTGTGATCCATGTTTGTGGGAAAGATAGATCCATGAGTCTTTGTGGGGATTAAAGCTTCAGAGTGTCTTGAGGAATGATGAGGGAAAAAAATCCCTTGTTCTGCTTAGGAATTTGACTGCAGCAAGGTCAGGAAAAGGTATGGAAGAGACTTCCTTTTTTGTCCTTATCCAGACAGGTGGGGTTTTCCCAAGGTAAAACTTGGAGCCAAATTCGGTTCGGTTTGGAAAGGATTTAAGGATCACCCAGTTCCAGCCCCTGACATGGGTAGGGACACCTTCCACCAGTCCAGGTTACTCCAAGCCCCGTCCAACCTGGAACACTATCAAGGATAGTCCACAGCCTCTCTGGACAGAAGAAAAGAATTTAGTGAGCCAGGAAGAATGGGAGAAGGGCAAGAACTGGAGTTTGCAGAGGGAGAATCCATTTGTGATATTTCCAGCTGGGAGGATGGAGCAAGAAGAGATTCCCCGGAGTTGTGGATGCCTCTGTTTGGAGGAGCTGTGTGAGGAACCCTTGGATCCTCTCGCTGTTTGGAATTCTGCAGCCTCATGTTCTCTGTTTCCCGTTGCAGGAGCAAATCCCATTCGGAAATCAGCCTGGAGGGATTCTATGAGACGAAGCCGCTTTCTCCTGTGCAGAAGGACCCCGTGGAGCTGCTTCTTCTGGACACTAAGGAACGTCTCTCCGTGGAGCTCCAGGACCGGCGCGCCCCTCTGGCCACCATGGAGAGCCTCTCGGACAACGAATCCATCTACAGCTTTGATTCCCGGCGCTCCTCCGGTTTCCGGAGCATCCGGGGCTCCCCCAGCCTCCATGCGGTCATGGAGAAGGACGAGACGCACTGCTTTTACATAGACCCCGTTATCCCTGAGGAAAACCCTTCCCTCAGCTCCCGGACAGAGCTGCTGGCTGCCGACAGCCTCTCCAAGCATTCCCAGGAGACGCAGCCCCCGGAAAACGTCCTCAACAGCGGCAGCACCACCCCCCAGCGCCGCTGCAGCGCTGAGGGCACCGGCAGCGATGGGGAGCGCACGTCCTCGTCCCCTCGGGAAGAGCCGCCGCTCCACAACGGCCGCCTGGCTGACGTTCCCAGTCCCCAGGTGCTGGAATTTGCCGAGTTCATCGACAGCCTCTTCAACCTGGACAGCAAAAGCAGCTCCTTCCAGGACATTTACTGCATGATGGTGTCGGACAGCTCCAGCGACTTTGCGGAGATTCCCAAATCCGTCAGCGACCAGGAGATCCTGCTGAGGGCACAGTACGAGCCTAACTTAGTCCCAAAGCCCCCGAGGTTGTTTGCGGGCTCGACGGATCCTTCGTCGGGAATCTCCGTGTCACCCTCCTTCCCCCTTAGCTCATCTGGAGAACTCATGGATATCACTCCCACGGGTGTGAGCAGCCAGGAATGCCTGGCCACGGACAAAATCCGGACTTCCACCCCCTCCGGACATGTAACCAGCCCTGCCAAGCAGGACGACCTCATGATTTCGGCCCTTTAGTGCAGGGGAAAGGGGTGGAATGATCCCAGTGGGATAATCCATGGAGGAGGCTGTCATCGGGCAGTTGGGATCAGAGGAGACAGCTGAAAAATCCTTTCTGGGGTGACACAGTTGTGGTGTCTGGAGGATGGATTGTGCTGGAATCCTGTGGTTGGAGCTGGGAGAAGCTTTGCCCCATGGGGCCTGAGAGGGTCTGAGGCACTAAAGTTCCCTACCTCAGCCTGTCTCATTCCAGAGGCAGATTCCTTGCCCTGGGGCACCTGCTGAGTTTGGCAGTGAGATACCTGGATAGATGGAAGCAGGAGGGAGCTGGGCCAGATCCCTCTCCTCGGGACCGAGCCGGTGGTTTGGGAAATGAGCGGATTGAGACTTTGGGCCCTGTTGCACTACCACAGATCCGGCCCAAGATCCAATTCGGCACACTTCCATGGGGATTGCTTTTGTAGGACACTCCTGTTTTAAAGCCATTGGGGCTGTATTCCCCCCAAATGCAGTCTCCCCTTCCTGGCCAGGCGCAGCAGGAATGGGGCTGGCACCATGGTTTCCTTCCCCTGAGCACTCGTGAGAGAGAAGGACGCTGTTCCCAAGAGCCCAATCCCTCTGCCTTTGGCAGAAAGTTCTCCTGGATATCACTACCATCACTCCTCGGTTCCCTGGACCCCTCCAAGCTGGTGACATTCCTATGGGACTGCCAGGATTCTCATCTCAGAGCTGCATGGATGTGGATGGATCAACTGCAAAATGCATCTGGCATTATTTTCCAGGCCCCTGTGGAGTCTGGGAGTCTCTCCTGGATCCCTGGGGGTCCTCACACCACCCATATGCAGCATCCGCAGATCAGTGCCAGCCTCTGCCATTGGGAATTCAGGGAAAAGATGGACTTTTTCCCAGTGTTGCAATCTCTTGTATGTTTACAGAGCTGCTGAGCAGGTTGGAAGGTATTTATTAAGGAAATAGGGAGGCTTTCCCAAAGGAAAATCCATGGTCATCCTCTCCTTCCCGTGCTGTTCCCTCAGGGGACTGAGGGAAGAGAGGATGGGCAGGCAGAATTCCAAGCCCCCTGCTTCCCAAGTGGCTTGGATTTGGGTAACTGCCTGCCCCCTCTCTCCACCTGCACAATTCCATGTAGGAAACCTTGAGCAAGTTAGCAAAACTACCTGAGCCTCCGGGCCCAGAGGATCCTGCTCTGCCTCTCCAGGCAGGTTTTCCAATGATGGGAGCAGGAGGAAAACTACCTATCATAGGAAATGAAACATTCTTGGGACCTGGAAAAGGCCTTGAATTGCCACAGCTCCCCCTCAAAGCTCAGCAGTTACTGATGGCTCTCCCTGGAGCTCCATCCTCCCTCCCTGGAAAAGAAATTCCTGGTTTAACTTCCTTAGAATCCTGTGGCTGCTCCCTTTTCCCCTCCTTAGCAGTGCTATTTCCATTGTGGGAGGACGCTGGGCTTCCCAGGAGCTCAGCTCATGGCAAATCCCGGGCTTCCTGTTCTCCATGTGGGCTGTGGAAGCCCCGGGATGGGTCAGGGCTGTGCTTCCTGGGAGCCAGTGGATCCAATGCCATTGAGGAGCACTTTATAGCCAGTGTGCATTGATATAAATAATCCTGGGTGCACAGAATTCCACTGGATTCTGGGTCCAAGTGCTGATATCCCACTCCATCCAGTGTGGGATGCTCCAGCCCCTGCTCCTTACCTGTTTCAGAGCCTTCAGAAGTGCTTCAAGCAGCCAGGAAAACATTATCCCTGTGGTTTAAGGTTCCAAAGGTGACCTTTCCCTGAGTGGAATCAGAGGGAGGAAGCCCTTCTGGATTCAGAGATTTGGAGAAAAAAAAATCCTTTTATTCTGAGCAACCAGAAGTTCTTTTTGTTTTTGTAGGTCCTTAAAAAAGGAGCAGGGAGCAGGTGGTTTGGGAGCACAGCACAGGGTAAGGAGGAATTCCTGCACTCTGGAAACACTACCGAGGTGATTTTTCAGGAATACGCACAAAAATCTGGGAAGGTTTGAGGGGAAAAGGGGAGCTGAGGGGCAGGGAGGCCGGGGCTAGCGGGCTAGCTCCCCTTCTGGCCCAGGAGTTGGGATAAGGAGCTCATTCCTGCCCTTATTCCCAGCAGGAATTAACCCTTAGCACTAAGGCAGAGCTTGGGATCTGCAAAGCACTTTAAAACACTAAGGAAAAGGATCATCTCTGTCCCTGGGAGCGACATGGATACCTGGGATTAGATGGAACTACTGGTGGGAGGTGCCTCCAGATGAGGAGAAATGGGATATCTCCCTCCTAAAATGATTCCAGTGGGAACCTGCTGATGTTCCATGGCTCAAATGTTGCACTAGGAAGTCCCTTCCCTGATGTTCCTCTGCCGTGTCCTGGAAGACTCAGTCCTTGGGTGACTGTTTCCTCCTTTGTGCCATTGGAACTGTATGCCATAGGAATGGCTTTCCCTTGCCCTGACAGGAAGCAGTCTGGAATGCTGCAATTTTTTTGCTCTGTGATTACTGGACTTTGGAAAACCTGGAAATACATAATTCCTGGGAGCTGGGCTTGCCACAGGTCCAGGAGTAAAGGCACAAAAGAGCCCCTGGAAGGTTCTCATTGTATCTCATCATGGATAATTCCTGTTTTTTGTTGACAAACAGATCTGATCCCAGTCCTCCCAAATGAAATCCACGTTCTTGAAATTATTTCTGCTTTAAATGTCTCCGTGTCTTGATCCCCATTACTGTGTCTTGTTCCCCAGCATTCTCTGTCTCCATTCCCATCACTCCTTTGCCATCTGGGTATTTGGAAAGGCTGACCTCCCATATCCTCATGGAAAAGCACACCTGGAATGCTGAAATAAATGTTAAAGCTGCAGCTACCTCCTTCACCTGTACTGTACACACTTCCTGCTTTCTCTTCCTGCTCTGTCTTTGGGAATACGAAGCATCTCCAGTTTTCCAAATCTTTTGGCTTCTGCTTCTTCCTCTTCAGCTTTGTGCCTTCTGATCTTCAGATATTCCCATGATACTCCAACAGGAGGTTCCACCCTGTGCAGAGGCAGTGCTGGAAGTGCCTGACACCCCAGATCCCAGACCGGCCAACAGGTCACCCATTCCATGCCTCATCCTTAAAATCCATTCTGATCCTTCTTCCTTGGACTCAGTGACCTTTAAAGGTCCTTTCCAACACAAGCTCTTCCAAGAGTTTCTTGGCAAAGGAATGGAGCTAAGGCTCTTCTGCATCTGTAAATTGATTTTATTGTTGCTTTCATTGCAGCAGTGCCAAAAATTTGGGAAGGATCCTGCAGTGCTGAGGATATACTGGCCCTTTTCCAATATTTATCATTATTCCTTCTCCTTCAGGGCTGCCTTCTCCATTTGGAATATTCATTTCCTCCTAAAACTTCCCTCTTTTCTTTGCTCCCTGTTCTTCTCACCTGTTTCAGGAGTCACCTCATCCCTCCCTTCTCTCAGGGTGCTGATGGCTCATTGCACATCCTTGGTAGCACATGGGAAATGTGGGGAAACTATTCCAAAGCAGTTAAATGAGATTCTTGGAACTTTTTTCCAAAGCAAACAGGATTTGTGGGAAGTATTTTGGTGTCTGCAGAGGGCTAGGATGGCAGAGGGTGGGGAATGTGGATACAGAATTCCAGTGATTTCCAGTTCTGTTCTTTTAGGATGTTACATTCCAGGAATCGTTGATGGTCCCAAGCAGGATTAAAGTGGGAAATCTGTTTCCAGGGGCACGTAAGAAGGAGGAAAAGCTCCAAGCATGAGGATACAGGATCAGTATCTAACACATTCTCCATGCACTTTGATGTTTTCCCAGCTTTTGCTGCTCTTTTCCTGCAGGCAGATAATATTATTTCCATGGACTCGCCCACACAGCTTTCATTTACAAATTGGGACATAGGAATAATCAGGATTACTCCTGGCAATGGGAATTAGGTGGGATTAATTATTGCTGGAATGGGTGTGTTTGGATTTGTGTTTTGAGGCTGTATCCAAGAGCCTCCATTGAATTTCCATGGGCAGCAGAGCCCTTCTTTGTATGCCTTGGAATTGCTGGGCTGGAGCTCCCCTCCATGCTGGGTTTATCCATTCTGGGATATTCTTCCCTTGGCAGTAGGGCATTCTGGCTTTGCAGGATGGGAGCAGGAATATTTAATTCCAATGGGTTTAGGGATACTGGTTGTGACTTCAGCCTTTGAGGAACATCCAGACATTGCCGTGGGAGGTGTGGATTCCTCATTCCTGGAAATATTCCAGGCCAGGTTGGATAAGACTTGGAACAACCTGGGCTAGGGAAGTATGTCCTTGCCCATGGGAGCTTCCAAATGATTCTGGAATTCTGTGATTCCCTGCTTGCAGTGTTATGGTGCTGCAGGAAAGGGAAGGTTGGAATTCCAGCAGCACCTCTGCATGGATTGCTCTGCTGAGAAATTCCTCTGAAGGAAGCAGTTGGAAAGCACTGCCTGGAACTGGGCTTGTTGCTTTGTTCCCAGAGCCTGTGCAGGGCTGATTTTTGGGAAGAGCTGCTGGATTTCGGGAGGAGCCTCGTTTCTGGTGCCAAAGCTCCCTCTCATGGCTCCTGCGTGGAGGAAGCAATGCTGCACAGATCCTGCTGGAGGCAAACACTGCCTGTCCTTGGCAGCTGTGGGAAGAAAGAGAGGAGGGAATATTGCAGCTGGAAGCTGGGATTCAGTCTGGGACTCCTTTGCTCTCCAGTCAGATCCACAGGGTAGTTATGCATAGAGAGAGGGATGGGAAGGGGGCTGGATCAGCAGTCACTGATGACCTTCCCCTTCTTCTAGCTCCAAGGAGCTGCTTAAGGGCTGGAATTCCAAACAGCCAAGGATTAGGGCAATTCCTTGCTTTGTCATAGGGAATCATCATCAGCCTCCAAGTGCTTTGCTGTCTCCATTCCAATTGTTTTTTCCATGTTTTTTGAGTTCATACCTCGTGTGCCTTTGTTCTCCCTTGCTTCAAGTCCCAGTTTCTGGGATCAGACATCTCCCACCTTACTTTCCCACTTCTCTGGGAATACGGAAGTGTGGCCAAGGCCTGGTAGGAGCTGCCCTTGTTCCTGAGCTCTCCTGTTCTGCCTCAGCCAGGACTTCCCACATCTTCCCGCTTTTCCCTGCTGCCTGAGGTCGTATCCAAGTGCCAAAAGCAAATCTTGACCTGGGGCAGGCAATTTCCTCCAGCCCACACCGAGTTTCTCCCTGGCTCTGGAGTAGCCCCCTTCCAAAGGTAAGCTCCCTGGGAATTCTTCCTCCTTTCCTTGTTGTTGTGTCCAATCCCTCTGATGTCACTGTGTCACACTGTGCTGCATGTCCTGACCTTCCCACCTTCCCAGCACACCTGTGGAATGAGAGGAGCCTCTCCCTGTCTTCACCTCTTGATTCCTGAAAATCCTTGCAGCACAGGAACAAGCCTTGACGTTGGTTTTTCTTTGGATTCCACTTCCCTGCTTCCCATCCCGGGCTTTGTGCAGTTCCGATGGCTCAGAGTTGGAAGTCCCAGTTGGGGGTGGCACAGGCCTGTCCTGCCGGGATATCCACTTTTGGGAAGTCTGTGTGCAATGGGATCCCGGCAAGGGTTTTTCTAGGACACTGCCACACCCTTTGGGTCCTAACTCCTTTCCCGGGATGTCCCCAGCACTTGGTGGTGGCAAAGTGGCCTCACCTGCAGCTCCAACTTCCTGCCTTTCCCTCCACAAGTCAAGGGAATACTCTCAAGCTCCTGTCCTGGCGCTAAGTGGAATTCCTATCGGCACAGGGATATTGGGATGGGCTGTGCCTCCCTGTCTGGAATGTTGAGCCCTGCGAGCCCCTTTGCTTTGGCTCTGCCTCTCTGGAAAACCCTTCCTGCCTGTCACCTGTGTCCCATCTTGTTCTGGGGCAGCTCAGACCAGGATACCTCTGGATTCATTTCCTGCTGGATCCTAATTGCCTCCTTACAGCTGAAGCCTTTGGCATTCTTGGGATAACCAGCCCTTCCAGGGAGCTCTGAGGCACCTCCCACTGCTTCTGACAGGGCTTGGAGCACTTGGATATGCAACTGGGGGGGGAAACAGCCCAGCATCCTGCATCCCCATGCTCATCCTGGGAATGCTGCCCTCTGAATCCCTGCTCTGAGCTGCCCCAGCATGAAGATTCCAAGGAAACTCAAGCACTCCTCATGTGCCCTTCATTCTCCATGTGACTTTTTTTGTACCTCTGTACGAAAGATCTGAACTAATCCCGCTGTAAAGAAAGATCCGGATGAATTATAACCTAATTCCAGAAACATGGATGTATATAAATTTTCTGTATATTCTATGGCACTCTGTATAAAATGGATGTTGGAAGCATGGCTGGAGTATGTGACTGTTTCCAAGGATGTCCTGGACATGTATGGTTGGGAATTGCCTGAGGTTTCTGCCTTAAAGGGTGGTGAGTGAGTTGGGAGAGGTGGGAAGGACACCAGGAATTGGATGTGCGGCTCTTTGGAAGGATTCAGGGAATCACTGGGGGTTGGTTGTTTCTTCTCCAGTTCTCTCTCCTCTGGATCTTAGCCTTTGGAGCAGGAAAAACACTTGGGGGAACATCCAGAGGTTGTGGATTTGCCATCCCATGGCCAGGTTGGAGCAGGCTGGAAGTTGGCCTGGAAGTAGTGGAAGTGGTCCCTGCCCATGGCAGGGATGGAACTGGATCTTTAAGGTCCTTTCCCACCCCAAACCATTCCAGGATTCCATGATCCCTGTGCCTTGAGATCAGTTCCAGGAATCTCTCCTTCTGTGGAGAAGGAAAATTCAATCTGTTGGATATTCCAGCCTGAACAGTGTGGAGATCTCCCATTTGGATGAACATGAAGGTGCTGGGATCCTTCTGTGAGCCAGGAAGTCCAAACTGGTATTTTCCCAGTGTCCCACAGGACACAGCTGTAAAGCAGGATCTCATTGCCTGAGAGCTGTTCCCAGCTGAATAATTCCACACAATTCATATTCTGGAAAAGAAAAAGCTGCATTTATGGCTTACAAGGTTGGGGAATAAGGGCAGGAGAAGTCCTGGGCTTGCTGACCAGCCAGGAAAAATCCAGGGAGAAAAGGAATGCCTGGAAGTGTGTAATCCTATTAATGGCTGCATGGCATTGTTTTTATGGCTGCTCCTGAAGGGACTATCAGGGAATTAAGAGCTCAAAGGTGGCTGAACTACTGAGTTCCTATAAAAATGCCTATAAAAAGTGCTGGAATGTTGAAGTGCCTGATGTTTTGGGATGGTTTTGTGAGATTTTTTTCCCTACCCGGAGCTATATCAGCCTCATAAAAGGATATTGGCTTTTCTGGAAATCCTTCCTCTCCTGGGGAAAGAAAACATCCAACTCTGGCTGCTATCCTTGGATAAACACGGAATAATCCATGTTTAGGAGAGGCTGCTTTAATTCAGTTTTCAAGGATGAAAATATATGGATGTGGACACAAGCAGGAATGGGGGATGCTACTATAAAACCTATTAAAAGCCTTCCTTAGGGATGTAGTCATGTTTTTCAAGGAGATTCTCCTGCTGCTGGGTGTGTTGGTGGCCTTAGGAAAAAATCCCAGCTTACTGAGAAAAGTTGTTTCCAATCCATTGAGAAAATATCCGTATCTACAGAAAAGAAAAATCCCAAATTTTCCAACAATTTTTGAAGCGTTCCCCAGCAAACAAAGAAAATGAGGGAAAATAATGGGAGTGTTTCATTAACTAAAGCTGGGATCTAATTGTTAATTAATTCAGTGGAAACCAGCATGGCACAAGTAGTTCCTTAGGGTTTTTCCAAGGATTCCAGGTTGTATTTCCATTGGAAAAGAGGGAAAGGAAATGGTGATCTGAGAGCGATGGTCCAGATATCGTTCCTGGCCTGTTCCAGCAGCATTTGCATTTTCCTGCCTCCTCAGCAGTATCTCCTTGGATTTTCCAGCAATCTGTACTCATCTTTCCTGCCTTTCCTTGGAAAGCACATCCAGCCCTTGTGGCCTTGTTTGTCCTGGCAGAGTGGACAGGGGTTTTCCATAGAGCCTGGTGTTCTTATTGGGAGTGGGTGGTGACACTTCCCTACTCCAGGCCTGGGTTGAGTCCTCGTGCTTCCAGCTCCAGAGGTCTCCTGGGATGCTGAGGTCTCCCAGGACGTGTTCCTTCCTGAGGATGGTCCTTTATTCCTTTATGAATCAATGGAGGTGTTCTCTCTATCTTGGGAACAAACCCTTTGGAGTTAATGGATAACCAGGATGGGATTGATCTGCACAGGTCTCCTGCCAGGAGGAGATAACAGAGGGAGCTCTGCTTCCGCCTCCAGCTGGGTGGGAGCTTCCCTGGGGGTTGGAAAGGATTTCCCAGAGAAGCTCTGGCTGCTTCATCCCTGGAAGTGTCAAATCCAGGTTGGATAGTTTGAAGAAACCTGGGATAGTGGAAGGTGTCCCTGCCCATGGCAGTGGATGGAATGGGATGAGCTTTGAGGTTCCTTCCCACCCAAACTATCTGGGATTTGGAGAATTTGTGCCTAGATTGGGGTGGTTTGTGAGTAGGAGATTCCAAGTATTCCAGCAACTCCAACAGCGACACAGCAGCTTCTTTGGGACCTGGTCCCACCAGGAGAAATAGATCTTATATCCATTGGATGTCCCTGGATCCATGATCCCTGCTCAGCTGAGTCTCATGTGGATCAATGATTCCAGTGCCTTTCCAGACACTGAGGTGTCCATGCTCAGAGCTGATGGAAAAACATTAAAAATAGACTCTAAATCCTTCCAGTTGTGTCTGGGAATCTCAGCTGGAGGTTGGGATGTGGGAAGGGATGGGGTAAGGGAGGGGGAAATTCCTGAATTATTGTTTTGTTGGAAACTGGACTTTGAAATTTGGCGCCGGAGGGAGCCCCGGCCGCACCTTCCATGAGTAATATCCCGGGTCATATCCCTCCACCCCTTCCTGGCTCGTGCTGCTGGCCAGCCACATGGGACAGGGAGAGCAGGGTTTGCAGGGAGCATGTCGTGGGGTGGGTTGGAAAGAGGGAGAAATGTGGGAAACGTGGAGGGCATGAGAAAGGAAAACCAGTGAGGGACTGGGTTTGGACCCGCTGGAGCTGCCTCCCTATGGATCAAAGCAATACCTTTGATTTTTCGGGATGCAGAGCTCTCTAGGATCCTTTGGGGATCACACAAGTCCATCCCTGAAGTGCTGCATTCCCAGCTCACTGCAGGAAGGGAGCTGGACCATATGGATGAGGTTGGCTCTATCCCTTGGTGTGTTTTTCCAGCAGGTCTTCTCCCTTTAATCAGGTCTGGGAAGGGAAAGAGCAGCATTCCTTGGGACTGGGAGGCAGGAGGAAAACTCAGGTGAGAAGGATATGGATCATCCATACCTCGATTTAGGCACCAGGGAAGGAGGAAAGATGGGAAGGAGCAAAGATTCCTTAGGGATATGTCCAGAGGAGGGCGTTCCGGAAATGACAGCCACTCTGTGAGGGCAGAACCCTCAAATCTGAGGATTTGAATCCTTAATGAGCTGTTCCCAAAGGGATTTTCCTGTCTGGTAAGGGGTGTGTGGCACTCCGGAGCTGTCTCACGAGAGGTTGGGATGTGGGAATGTTGACATTGTCCCTAAGGAAAGGAGGGAAGCGTCCTATTTTTATTATAAATCAGTTGCTCCACAGGATTTTACACTTTAGGATGGGGAATCCCAGGCCAAGACCAACATGGCCAATCCAGAGGGATCCAAATCCGGGCTCAGGATCCTTTCCCAAATCTGTTGTTCCTCCTTGGACCCAGCTATATGGTCCAGCGCTGTCACAGGCAGGAACTTGTGGAAGTGCTGATGGAACACTTCCCACTCAAACCATTCCAGGATTCCATGATCCCTGTCCTTCAAGATCAGTTCTAGGAATTTGTCCTTGAGTGGAGAAGGAAATTAAGGATGGAACTTGCTGCTTTGAGTTATCCAAGTCATCCTGCCATATAAAAAGAAGGATTTTAGTGCAAACAAAGTTGACTACAGGGGAATTTTTGAGAGTGAATGGGAATGACAGGGATACAAGAAGAAGATGAATACTCTCAGTCAAGAATATATCCCAAATATTCAATTATGTTGGATATTTGAGCCAGAATAGTGTGGAAATCTGCCCTTTGGATGCTGGGATCTTTCTGAAAGGAAGATGAGTCCCAACCGGGATTTTCCCATTGTCCTACAGGGTGAGGGACACAGGGACATGGCTCTGGAATTTTGAAGCAGGTTCTCATGTTCTGGGGCTATTCTCAGCTGAAGAATTCCGTGGATGAGCTTTAAGTTCCCTCCCAAGGCAAACCATTGCAGGATTCTGGGATTCTAAATCATAGAATCATGGAATGTGATTCTATAAATCAAATGATGATTTTATGAATCCATTAAAGTATGGGATATGATTCCATGGATTCCAGGATTCTGAATGACAGAATCATGCATTCTAGGATTCAATATCCTGAGTTGGAAAAGGCCCCCAAGGATCATCCCGTCCAATTCTGACTTCGGCGCCGGGTTTAATATTAATTTAATTAAAATATTATGGACCAACATCTAACAGGGTTTAGGCTGGGCTGGCATTCAGCTTCCCAGGAAAAATCCAGTTTCCCCCTAATTTCCCTTCCTTCCCAGGCAGCTTGTGCCCGAAACAGGGGACTGAGAGCAGGAACAAGGGGAGCAGGGAATAACAATTGTCTTAATGTGGAGAGAGAGGAGAAAAAAGGGCTCGTTCTCTCCATCCCGAAATAATAGACCCATTACTGTCCCCAATCCTCAATCCCCCTCCTCTCCCGGGAGAAGAATTGGTCACTGCACAGCTGTGGGAGCAGGATAAATATATTTATATATCCCGGAGAATCTGCCCTTCTCAATTGGGATGTGGGGCTGGACAATCCCTCATTGTGCCCTGGCTGGCCCGCAGCAGAAAGGCCCCACAGTTTGGGGCTGGCAGGGCCCCGGCACTCCGAGAACTCGGAACTTCATGGACATTATTCCCAGCGGGCCCTTATTTATTTGATTGGAGTCATTATGGGGTGGGAGGGGTGGGNGGATTTTGATGATTTAGGGCTGGATTTGGTGTTTAGTGGGATTTGGGGCTGGATTTTGGGGATTTGAGGTTGGATTTTGGTGATTTGGGGTTGTTTTAGGGTGATCTGTAGCTGGATTTTGGGTGATTTGAGGGCTAATTTTTGGTGGATTTAGGGCTGGATTCTGGTGATTTGGGACTGGATTCGGGACTGGATTTGGGTGGTTTGCAGCTGGATTTGGTGTTTGGGCCTGGATTTTAGTGATTTGTGACTGGATTTTGATGATTTAGGGCTGGATTTGGTGTTTAGTGGGATTTGGGGCTGGATTTTGGGGATTTGAGGTTGGATTTTGGTGATTTGGGGTTGTTTTAGGGTGATCTGTAGCTGGATTTTGGGTGATTTGAGGGCTAATTTTTGGTGGATTTAGGGCTGGATTCTGGTGATTTGGGACTGGATTCGGGACTGGATTTGGGTGGTTTGCAGCTGGATTTGGTGTTTGGGCCTGGATTTTAGTGATTTGTGACTGGATTTTGATGATTTAGGGCTGGATTTGGTGTTTAGTGGGATTTGGGGCTGGATTTTGGGGATTTGAGGTTGGATTTTGGTGATTTGGGGTTGTTTTAGGGTGATCTGTAGCTGGATTTTGGGTGATTTGCAGTTGGTTTTGTGGTCTGTGCTGGAATGTGAGGCTGGATTTTGGGGATTTCCTGGTTTTGTAATTTATGCCTGGATTTCAGTGATTTGTGTCTTTTTTAAAAACAGGATTCCAGTGATTTGTGGCTGGTTTTGGAATTTCTGGGAGGATTTCAGTGGTTTGTGGTTGGATTTTGTGCCTCAGGGCTGCTTTTATGAACAGGTTTGCTGGTTTGTGGCTGCATTTTTGTAATTTGTGGTGGGTTTGGTGGCTGGGTTTTCATAGTTTCTGGATGGATTTGATCATTTGTGGCTGGATTTTCGATGATTTGTGGCTCTTGGTGCCTTATGACTTTGGGGACAGATTTGGCTGCTTTGGGGACAAATTTTGGTGCTTTGTGGGGGTTTCTCAGTGATTTCTGGCCAGATTTTAGTGGCTCGTGGCTGTCTTATTTTGGTGCCTTGTGACTTTGCTTTGTGGCAGATTTTGGTGTTTTGTGAGAGGAATTTGGTGCTTTCTGCAAAATTTTGGTGCTTTGTGAGTGTTTTTCTGCTCTGTGAACACATTTTGATACTTTGTGGCTGTTTTTTTTTTTAGTGGTTTCTGGATGGATTTTGGTTGTTTATGACATTTGGTGGCTTGTGGCCATGTTTTAGTTCTCTGTAGCTTTTTTTTTGGTGGTTTATGGACAGATTTTGGTAGTTTGTGGCTGGATTTTTGGTGAGTTGGGGCTCTTTTCTTTTTAGTGTTTTGTGGCTGGATTTTGGTGCTTTGTCAGTACTTTTTTCCAGTGGTTTGTGGCTGGATTTTGGCAGCTTTTGGCTGATTTTTTGGTGCTTTGTGACTTTGCTTTGTGGCAGATATTAGTGTTTTGTGAGGGGGAGTTTGGTGTTTTGTGAGGGATTTTGGTGCCTTGTGGAAAAATTTTAGTGTTTTGTGAGGGATTTTGGTGCCTTGTGGAAAAATTTTAGTGTTTTGTGAGGGATTTTGGTGCCTTGTGGACAAATTTTGGTGCTTTGTGAGGGATTTTGGTGTCTTATGGACAAATTTTAGTGTTTTGTGGGGGATTTTGGTGCTTTGTGCACAAATTTTGGTGTTTTGTGAGGGATTTTGGTGCTTTGTGAGGGATTTTGGTGCTTTGTGGACAAATTTTGGTGCTTTGTGAGGGATTTTGGTGCTTTGTGAGGGATTTTGGTGCCTTGTGCACAAATTTTAGTGTTTTGTGAGGTATTTTGGTGCTTTGTGAGGGGTTTTGGTGCCTTGTGGACAAATTTTGGTGCTTTGTGAGGGGGGTTGGTGCTTTGTGAGGGATTTTGGTGTCTTATGGACAAATTTTAGTGTTTTGTGAGGTATTTTGGTGCCTTGTGGACAAATTTTGGTGTTTTGTGAGGGATTTTGGTGCCTTGTGGACAAATTTTGGTGCTTTGTGGCTGTTTTTGCAGTTTTGCTGGACAGATTTTGGTAGTTTATTCCTGTTTATTTTGCTTTCTGGTGGTTTATGGCTCCTATTTTTCGTCCTTTCTGCACAGACTTTGATGCTTTAGTAGCTGGTTCTGCGGACTTTAGCGGCTGTTTTTTGGTGGCTTGTGACTTGTTTAGGGGCTTTATCGACCTGTGACTTGGGGCTGGCTTTTGATGGTTCGTGGCTGCTTTTTAGCGCTTCCCGACCGGATTTTTTGAGTTTGGAGCTTCCTCGCGGCGCCTCGCGATTGTTTTTAGGTGACTTTTGGCAACCTCGCGACTCGGCGCCGTTGCCAAAGCCCGTTCGCGGGGGTGCCGGGCGGAGGAGGAGCAGCGGGCGGGGAAGGGCAGGGAAAGAGGGAGGGCGGCAGGGAAAGAGGGAGGGCGGCAGGGAAAGNCCCCCCTGCAGCCGCACGGACTGAGCCGGGGCCGGCCCGTGCATGGCCCAGCCATGGAGGTGGTGGACGAGACGGAGGCTCTGCAGCGCTTCTTTGAAGGTAACGGGGGCGGCGAGATCCCGGGATTGCCCGGCAGCCCCGGGATTGCCAGCCCGCTGCCGGGATCCCCCGAAGGCAGCGCACGGCGCGCCTTGGAATGGGGTGGGTGGGAAGGGAGCTTAAGGCTCTCCCAGTGCCACCCCACTGCCATGGGCAGGGACACCTTCCGCTGTCCCAGGCTGCTCCGAGCCCCGTCCGAGCTGGCCTTGGGCACTTCCAAGCTTCTCTGGGAAACCCATTCTGGGGCCTCAGCACCCTTACAGGGAGGAATTCCTTCCCAACATCCCACCTAACCCTGTTCTGTGGCGGTGGGAAGCCGTTCCCCCTTGTCCTGTCACTCCAGGCCCTTTGCCAAGGTCCCTCTCCAGCTCTCCTGGAGTCCCCTCAGGCTGTGCAAGGGGTTCTAAGGTCTCCCTGGAGCTTTCCCTTCTCCAGGCTAAACAACCCCAGCTCTCCAAGCCTGGCTCCATACCGTCCTAGCTAGCTCTGGAATGGCGCAGATCCCTGTCCTGGGGCACAATCCAGGGGCAGTTGCGCATCCTCCAGTGCACACCATGGGTGCCAAGCTGGATATCCTAGGAATTGTGTTGTGCCGTGCCTTAGATTCCCATTGCGACCCTAACAAGGACCTTGGAATGTCCCTCACCATCCTTGGAGCAGGACCAGGCTCATGGCAGTGGCTCTGGCCTATGGATCCCCGATCTTTTCCGGAGCCTGGATCCTTGTGGACACCACATGGCTGTGGATCACTCCCCTTCCCACCAGGGTGGAAAAGTGGTCGGGAAGAGAATTTGGCTTCTGTTGGATGAAATGTGGTTGCTCATGGCTGAACTGGGATGTGTTGGGAGCCTGATCCCATTGTTGTTCCTGCCTCGGCTCCGTGATCCCTTCCCTGCTCTGGCCTTCTTGGCACGCTCCGCTCTTCCTTGTGGAGTGGCTGGTTCTTTCTCTTTCCCCCTCGTTGCTTTGTTTCCCTCCCTTGTTTTCCAGTGGGTCGCTTGCCAGGCCGAGGTTTAGTTGCCACGGGCTGTGTCCTTTGGGATGAGCCCCTGGCACATGGATGTGCTACTTGAGGGAATAACGTGCCCATCCTGGCAAGGCTCCGTTGCCCCAACAGATCCTGGGGTAGATCGTGATCCATGGGTGAGCTCCGGAGCAGGGATCCCCTTTGGAGCAGTGGGATTGTGCAGCAAGCCCCCAGAGGAAGTTAGGGCAGGACAGTGGTGTCCCTGTGGATTCTTTGGCTGGTAGAAGGATTTATCCTGGGAAGTGGGAACAGAGGATGCTCTTGGGAGTGAGTGGAAGCTCAAGCTGCTTCCTCCTTGCTTCCCTCTCTCCTGGCATCCATGTGACCTCTCAGTAAGGCATCTCTTCTCCAAAGGAAAAGCACCCCTTTTAGTTCCAGCCATGATCCCAGATTCCCAGGAGCCCCAGGATTAGCAAGGATGGGAAGCCTCACCACAAGGGCTCTTATCAGCCGCTCCCAGCCCATGTTCCCTGCAGCCTTCTGGGGTTTCCTTTGGTTTTAGGATTTTGCTTGGGCCAAACTCCTAAATCCTCCTCTCTCGCTTCCCGTCCTGGGTGTGCTGAGCACCTCCTGGGAGTCTTGCAGAGCTCTGGCTCAGCATCCCAATGTTATTTATGGACCAGCTCTCTGTCTCTTCGGCTGGAGACATGGAATTTCTCCCTCTCCCCAGAGCATCTTTATTATAATGTGGAGATTTCTTTCTCTTACTATTTTCCTGTTCTTTCCGGGTTCTGCGGGTGATCCTGCTCGAGCAAGATGACTCCAAAAGATTTCTGACAACCTCAGCCACCCTGGGATTCTTCTCTATTTTCCTCCTTTCTTTCTTGTTTCTTCCTTTTCTCCCTTTCCCCTCCTCCTTTCTCCTCTTTTCCACCCCCTTTCTCCCTTTTTCCTCCTTATTTTTCTCTTTTTTTATCACCTTCTCCTTCTTTCTTTTTCTCTTGAATCAAAACCATCCTGTCCCTGTAAAAATCCAGGATCAAGGAAACTGTGCCTGAAGGATATTTCTTACCCTCAGCTATAAAATCCTTCTTAAAACCTCTCTGAGCCAGATATTCCGTGGAGCACGACTTTGTTTGGGCAGCTCGATCCCTTTGCCGCTGTTATTCCAGAGCATCTGTTCCGACACGGAGCTGGAGGGGGAAGAGGGAAGAGAAGAAAGTTTTACCACCAGGAATTGCTGCTCAGTTTTTCCCTCTTGTGCCCGGTTTAACTGTGGTGCTCTGAGGAATTCTGAGGGCATACTGATCCTCTGGTTTTTTGGGAGTGAAGGTCAGGGCTTTAAATCATGGCATGGACTTGGATTTACTCTGGAATCTGGCCCTCCTGAGGAATTAATGGTTTTGGATGTGGTAAACAATAGATCTGTTAGAATTTATTAATGTACAGGAATAAATTAGTTATCCCATCACTCTTTTAAAATTTATCACTGAATTCTCATCTTCAGGTAATAATTTTCCAACCTATTTTTCACTTGGAGTGAAATATTTTCTTCTTCTCATTGATCATCCCATCCCTAAAGAGATTTCTTCCTGCGGGCCGAAAACCCCAGAATAATTTGGGAATTCTCATTCCTTTGCTTGACTGATTTTCCCAGGATCTGAGCCTGCTGTAAGCAATCCCAGAAAATTTAAGAGGAGTCCCCGAGCCCTTGGTATTTCCCAGTGTCAGACAAGGATTAACTGCACTCCTCATGGAGATGTTTGGGAGTGGGGGCTGTGCTGGTGGAGCTGGGGAAGAATTGGTTCTTGTGGTCATTCCAAATCCTGGAATTTGGCTGGTCCCACCTGCAGAGCCACGCTTGTTTTGGGAAGCAAATGCTCCCAGAATTTCAGGTCTGGTTGGTGCCCCTGGTTTTCAAGGCTGTGAGAGATGGACCTGGATTTTCCTAAATTTTCCTTGGTGTTTGCTCGGGCAGGATTTCCTTGTTTCCCTGGGCATCCTTTGTTTCCCTGGGTGTCCTTGTTTTCCTGGGTTATCCTTGTTTTCCTGGATATCCTTATTTCCTTGTGTATTTTTGTTTCCTAGGTATCCTTGTTTTCCTGGATATATTTATTTCCATGGATGTCTTTGTTTTCCTGTGTATCCTTTGTTTTTCTGGGTATCCTTGTATCCCTAGATATCCTTGTTTTCCTGGATATATTTACTTCATGGATATCCGTGTTTCCCTGGGCATCCTTGTTTTCCCAGATATCCTTATTTCCCTGGAATATGGCTGTCTGCTCTTTGAGGGTGATATCTGTGAGGATGGAGAAGCAGAAGAGTGATGGGAAGGATCCCAGGCTTTGCTCTGGTATTTGGGATGGGCTAGGGAAAAGTCTCTGAGGGAAAAGATGCATTGGGAATAACTTCACACTTTCCTGGAATGAAGGTGCTGGGAATGCAATCCTGGCTTTCCGTATTGAGTATCCTCAAGCTGGATTTCTCCTCTGTTAGGAAGATTCTTGTTGTCCTCAGGCACATGGTGGAATTTTTGGGATTGTGCTATGCAGGGCCCGGACTTGGATGAAGATGATCCTCATGGATCATCCCTTCCCACTCAGGAATCTTCCCAAACTCCATGGTTTGTGATAGCACAGCTAATCCATGTGTTTGGAGGTGCCCAGGACCATCCTGCTGAGGAGACCTCAGGCAAAAATCTTGGAGCAGCGAGCATGGGATGCCGGGGGGTTCTGGCAGGGGAGGGAAAGGAGATTTCCATGGGTTTGGGAGTGTTCCTGGAGCATTTGTGTTTGGATTCAAAGGAAAAAGAGGGAGTTGACAGCGTCTGACCCTTGGCTGGCATCCTGCTCCCAACCTTTCCCTTGCTCCTGCCCGCCCCTGCCTCAGGGAAACGCTTACGCCACGGCTCAGCTATTTGGGATCCCTCTCCCGGCTAATTTATGAGATAAGGGCTTGGGGAAGAATGTACAGCGGGAAGGATGTTCGGAGCGGGGCCGGCGGGGGCTGGGAAGCGGGAATTCGGGAAAGGAGCAGAGAAAGGAGAGCGAGCGCTGGAAGTTGAGCAGGTTTGGGGTCGAGGTGGAGCTGGGAAAGACAAGAGCTGGTTCAGCAGAAGGGGAAGATTTCCATCAAGGTTATCCAACAGCTCCACAGGTTTTCATGGAGCACAAGTGGCTGGAACACTGGGAATATTGTCGTGGAGCAGCTGTATGTCCGTGCAGGGGTTGCTGGGCTGTGTTGTGTACACAGGAATCTCCGAGCTCGGAGTGACCACGAGTAGATGGTTTTGCCTATGGGAATGTTTGGATACGTGTGATCATGGAATCCTGGAATGGTTTGGGTGGGAAGAGACCTTAAGGATCATCCAGTCCCACATGGGCAGAGACACCTTCCACTATCCCAGGTTGCTCCAAGCTCCAGCCAACCTGGTCTTGGACACTCCAGAGATGGGCAGCCACAGCTTCTCTGGGAAATCCATTCCAGGGCCTCACCACTCTCCCAGGGAAAGATTTCTTCCCAATATCCCATCTAAACCCACCCTCTGTCATCCACAACTTCTCTGGACAACCTGTTCCCATGTTCCTGGTGTTGGTAACACTCCTGGTGATTTTGATTGTGGAGCACTTGATGCCTGTGAGGAGGAAGCGTCGCCCTACAGGAAGAGGTCTGGAACATTTCCCTGTTTTCCTTGGATGAAGGAATATAGAATACTGGAGCTGAGGCAGTGAGGTGACCCCAGGACAGCTGGGATTGACCCTTGTCCCCCATGCTGGGCCATAAGGGGGATTTAGTAGTGGTGGGAATGTGTGGAGAAGGAGTTCGCTGGTCAGACTCCTGCTGGCGTAAACCAGCATATCCATGAGAATCCAGGGGCTACTCCCAAGTCTTCCTGTTGTCTTGGCATGTCTTGAGGATGAAAACTGGGAGCAGAAAGGGCAGGAGGACAGTGAAACCTGGGGGGTCTGTCTTGGTGTCCCTTGTTTTAGGTTTCTGGGCTTGACGTAGAAATTCAACTACACGGCTCAGAACATCACTTTTCATGGAATGCCTTTAAAAAATGGCTCTTCTGGGGCTTCCTGCTCACTCGTCACCCTCTGCCTGCCTCCAAATCCATTTCTGAGGCTTGATGCTGGAGAGAGCTATTCCCACATGGACCTGCTGTGGCAGGGGGAGAACACCTTGGAGAAGCCCAGCGTGATTCCTGCCGGGGGGGGCTCCTGGCTGCGGGAGGAGCGGCCTGGGGATGAGGTGGTGGCGCGGGTGACAGTCGCTGCGGGGCCTGGCTGGCGCCGCGGGAAGGTAAGAGGCTTTGCCTGGAGTTCTCTGGGAGCCGGGAGTCAGCCCGTGCTGGAATGGGCCCGGGGAAGCTGGTACAGCACAAACACATGACCATCCCTGTGGGTAATCCCCTCGTGGTCCCAAATCCCAGTGTGGAGCAGCGGCCGCTCGGCCGCCTCCCTGGCCCTCCCACTCTTCCCAGAAGGAATAGAAAAACCAGCAGGCAGCAGCAGCCCTGGGAGCTGGAGGAGCTGAGCTCAGGGAATAATGACACAGGGAGAGAGCAGGGATACGGCGGGAGCTTGACATCGGCTCTCACCATGCTCAGGATGCGCTGGATCCGAGCAGGTAACGGCACGGACCCCCCAGCCCTTCCATGGCTTGCCTTGCTTTCCCCTCTGCCTCTCCATCTCTCTTCCCAGTGGGATTGTTCCCTGGTTCTCCTCTCTCTTCCTGCTGTTTGAAGCTTCCCTGCCTGGCCTGCTTGGTCAGCCCTCAACAGGAGCAGGTGATGTGAGGATGCTGCTGAGTCCAGCTCAGTCCCAGGGCCTGAGCAGAGCAGGGAAGAGACAAAAACATTCCCTTGAGCTCATCACCACACCCAGCTGGCATTCCTGGACACTGGGGGAAAGCTGCCACGTCCATCCCAATAGGAGATTCCTGGAGTCTCTTCAGCCAAAGGACTCATCCTCGTCCGCTCCTCAGGGAAGGGCTGGTGCCAAACGCTGCCACTTCTGGCATGGTCTTGTGATGGTTTTGCTGGTGCTTCTCCCTCCCATTTCCCCAAAACTCCTTTATCCTGGACCCCAAAACTCCTTCATCCTGGGAAAAGGGCAAGAGACGTCCAGGTGGCATAAGGCCAGAGAGCTGTTCATGAGAGGGTGGATCCGTAAAGCCTGATAAAGGGCAGGCTGGGATTTGGAAAGGTGATGTCAGCATGAGGCTCCATGAGTAGGAACCTTGTCCGTGTCCTGAATAATGCCCCTTCCATAGGCTGGTGGCCTGGGAGCAATGCCCGGGTGCAGACAGGGAGAAACTTCAGGAAGAGGTGGCAGTTGGATTAGAGAGAGTCGTGCTGGAGGTGTGACCAGGATGGAAATGGTGACACAGAGATCTGGCTGAGTCCATGCGTGGGATGGGGTGTGGAAGGGCTGCTGTATGCAGGGAGATGGGAAAGGAATCCTGGTCAAGGAGGAACTGTGGGATGCTGGACAGACAGGTTTCCCTCTGCTTCCTCACCCTTATCAGTGAGAGCCCTTCCAGGACAGAGTCATCCCAGCTGTCAGAAAGAGGGAATTAAACAGCTCCTGGGCATGGTTATTTCAAGGAAGAGAGATGGGATCCTGCTCTGCATTCTGTCTTCTGGATAGAGGCCTTATGGATTCCTCCTGGTGGGAATGGCTGGAGTGATGTCGTGGTGAGGGTGGTGGAACAGGTTGCCCAGAGAAGCTGTGGCTGACACATCCCTGGAAGTGTTCCAGACCAGGTTGGATGGGGCTTGGAGCAACCTGAGGTAGTGGAATGTGCCCCCGCCCATGGCAGAGAGTGGATGATCCTTACAGTTGCTTCCAACTCAAGCCATTCCAGGACTCCATGATCCAGAGCTGGGAGCTGTGCTAGGAAGGTGCAAGTGAACCCATGGGCACTTCCCAGCCCATGCCTTGGATCCCTCTCATGTATCCCAGCCTGAGGATGGCGTTGCTCCGGCACAGCTTTGCCGCCCTTGCCAGGGAACCCTCCTGCCTCTTCCCAGTGGTGTTGCTGATTGGACTTTGCACTCTCCGATAAGAATCCCGGGACACTGAATGTGCCTGTGGAATGATTAACCAGCGTGTGCCGTGCCAAAGGACAAGGGAGCAGCTGTGGCTGGAGACACAAACAGGAACAGTCTCATGGCGTTTAGGGCCAAGCCGGTGCTTTCTGGGTGCCCATCCTGTGCTCCAGCGTCATTCAGGAGAGACAGCCCTCAACATGGGGCATTTCAGAGGGATACCAGGATGGACAGACAGGGATGAGACAGTGGTAGAGAGCCAGGGAGGTGTCCACTGCTGTGGAGGGTAAATGGGAGCTCTGAGAAGTGGAGAGTGGATTGAGCCTTGGAAGTGTCCAAGGCCAGATTGGACAGGGCTTGGAGCAACCTGGGATAGTGGAATGTGTCCCTGCCCATGGCAGGGAATGGAATTTGGATGAGCTTCAAGGTCTCATCCAACCCAAACTACTCCAGGATTCTATGATTGGATACCACACTTGGCTATGCAGTGGCTCTCAATTATATTTTCATGGATATATCCTTTTATTCCAACTGACTGGCATGCTTGGCATGCCCTTGCTTATCCAACAGACCTTCCTTCTCCCCATTCTTCCTTCACAGCAGGACGTGTAATCATGGACTGCTTTGGGTTGGAAGGGACATTAAAGATCATCCAGTTCCACCCCCATCCATGGTATCTTCTCCCTGATCCAGTGGTGGTGGATGATGTGGCCAGCCCAGGATCCCACACTCCGAGCCAGCTTCCAGCGGCACCTGGAGCATGTTCAAGGCACATTTGAAGGAAAGGCCTCCTTCCCAAGGGAAAATGTAACGTGACACTCAGGGTCCACCACTTATCTCACTGAACTTTGGCTTCTTTGGGGCAGTTAGTCCAAACAGGGAGAGGGAAAGGTGGGAAGAGTAGCCAGGCCTGGCTGCAAATGGAGTGGACAAAATTCTTGTGGAATTCCCTGTCTACAAATGTTCCCAAGTGTGAACACTTGTGTATTTCCCTGGGTTTTGGGGTGGTGGGGAGGAGAACTGGTTGGAAAAGCCAAGGCTGGAGTTTTAAACAGCCTCAGAGTGCTTGGATCCAACCTGGGTGTAAAAACCAGGCATTAAAGGAATTTTTGTTGGAGTTGATTTGATTTTCCCTGTTTTTTTCCGTAGAATCTTTGGTATCACCCCAGCTTTGCTATGGAGTGGCAAATTGCTCTGGTTTTCCTGCCCAAGTAGTTTGGTGGGGAGGAGACAATGCAGAGAGTGTGATGTGGGCATGGAACAGGATTTTTGGAAGACTCAGGTGGGATATCCAAAAAACTGGAGGTTTCATTCATTGATTTATAAAATCTTGGAATGGTTTAGGTTGGAAGGGACCTTAAATCCCATCTTGTTCCATGAGCAGGGACACCTTCCACTATCCCAGGTTGCTCCAAGCCCCGTCTGACCTGGCCTTGAACACTTCCAGGGGTTGGGACATTCACATCATTTATGACTTTTAATCCTGGGTGCCGATTGCTTGAAATCCACATAAACAGGAAAGCAAACATCTTATCAGCCTGCTGGATCTTGGCTTATCTCCTGTGTTATGACTAGCCAGGGTTTATGGACATTGATTCGTAGAAGCATTAAAAAGGATGCTTTGATTTTATTGGGAATGAAACACCTGCTTAAGTAAAGGAAAACTTGGAAAATGGAGCTTTATAAGGGCCATCAAACCTTTTCACAGTTGGCCGCTTGCTCATAGTGCAGTCAGTGCTCCTCTCATGACCAGACATGGGGATTTCCCAGATGAGATCCCATCCATCCCAAAATCCGAGGAGTTCTGGGCAGGGGGAAATCCTACCTGTCCATGTCCCCTCCGTTCTGTCTTGTTTTAATTCAGTTTTTGGGAAGGGGTATTGGAATGGAGAGATTGAAGTGTAGGGAAGGCCAGGCCTGGATTGGACAGGGCTTGGAGTAACCTGGACTAGTGGGAGGTGTCCCTGTCCATGGAAAAGGTGGGACTGGAGGATCCCTTCCAACCCAACACATGCTGGGTGATAAATGATATTCCAAAGCTCACCTCATGGTGTTGAGGAGCCAAAGGGATACAGGGAGCAGCCCTGTGAGGACCTGCAGGCTGGGAACAGCTTTCACAGCCCGGGATGAGGAGTTTGGGTGCTGAAAGTTGTGCTGGTGTTTTCGGGAAGAAGAATTGGACAAACTCAACCCAGTCCAACAGGATGGGCTGTAGAATGTTGAGGTAGGGACCTTTCCTACTTCCTGGTTTTTAAGCACACGTAGTGTGGGTCTGGACATCCAGAGGGCATCTGTGGATGCAAAAGGTCAGAAATGATCACTGAAAGGGATTTTTGCAGGATTTCCAACCCGTAAAAAGTTGGGTTTAAGTTAGAAATCCCTGCAGGATCATGGTGTTGAACCATTCTCCATTCCCATGTTGTTAAGGTGTTTTTCCCTCATTGCCGGTTGTGTTGCAGCAGGGATTAGCTCTGAAGGTTTTTTCCCACTGCCACAGAGAGTTTATCCATGAGATTGAGGTCACCATCCTGGTTTTGCCAGGAGAAAAGGGCTTTGCCACCTCTTCCTTTCTTGTATCCGTGTAATCCCTTGCCGAGGCAACTGAACAGAAACAAGAGGCCAGGAATCTTGAGAGTTTCACCCCATGTGAGCAGAGATCAAGAAATCATGGAGTCATTTAGGTTGGAAAAGCCTCCTGGGATCACCCAATCCAACCATTCCCCTGGCACTACCAAGACCACCACTATCCCACATCCCCAAGTGCCACATCCACACAGATTTTAAATCCTTTCAGGGATGGGGACTCCACCACTGGAGTCTGTTTCAATGCTTTGCAACCCTTTCCATGAAGGAATTTCCCCTAATATCCAACCTAAACCTCCCCTGGTGCAATTTGAAGCTATTTCCTTTTGTCCTCTCCCATGTTCCTTGGGAGCAGAGCCTGACCCCCACCTGGCTCCTATCAGGGAGTTGTGGAGACCAAGAAGGCCCCCCTGGAATGTTTTTGACCCCGATCCCTTCCTGGGGTCTCTGCTAGGAAAACCCTTGTGCCTGGTATTTAATTTGCAGACGACTCATTCCCACCTTCCCAAGGGACCTCCTGATCCTCTCCTCCCCATGGCTCATCCTCAAGCATCGTGCCAGGAGCCTTCCCTCTGGATTTGGGCCTCTCCAGCCAGCCCAGTGCTTTGAAGTGATCCTGGGAACACCCAGGGAGCGCGCGGGATGGACGGGATCCAAGCAGCACGTTTGGTATCTCGGCTGTATTGTCTGGGAAGTGTTTGCTAAATCCCTGGAGCAGGAAATATGTTCCAGGATGGCTCAAAGTTGGTCAGAAAAGGCAAACAAGGTTTTTTTTTTTAAAAAAGAAACCTCAGTTCACTGTGAAAAGTGGATGTGGGAACAGCCAACATGGCAGTAATCCCTAGGGAATTTCGGGGTTTCAGTAAATGGGTTCAGTTGTGTAGAATCCTGGAATGGTTTGGTTTGGAAGGGACCTTAAAGACCATCCAGTTCCATCCCCTGCCATGGGATCATGGAGACAGAAATGACAGCCCTGGACCTGTCCAGGTCATGTTAGATCCTGGGAAAAATGGGATTATCCTTGGGAGCTTTGTGCCACATGGCTGAGGAAGCTTTTGACACCCCTTGTGATGATTTTCTTGGGAGACAACTCCGGAGCAAATGTCCCAGCTGTGTGAACAGCAGGAAAACCCTCGTGACTCAACGCTCCTCCTTGTGAAAGATCTGTGGTGGTTGCACAAAACTTGGGATGGCCCTTCCCAAGCCCTGGAAAAAGTCCCATCGAGATAAATGGCTCTGCTTTTTCCTCCCAGTCTCCTCTGGAGATTGTCCAGCCTGGACAGACCTTGGTGCCTCCCAGTTGGAAGGGAGGGAATGATGTGTTCGATCTGGACACGGTGTTCCCGGTGATGCTTGGCTGCCTCTGCTCCTGTATCCTGGTGCTGTTCTATTCTTAATCTCCCTCCCTAAGGATTGTTTTGTGCTGGAGGGGTTTCCAGGAGAGGCAACACCTCTCCAAATCCTGAGTTCCCTCTGTGTGTGGTATGGATGTCTTAGAATTGGGCTGATCGTGGCTCATCCTGGATCTCCAGATTCCCTGAGCCTTTCCAGAGCCACAGTGTTGCACTGCAGCGAGCTCAGTGTCCAGGGACTGCATCCCTGGGTTCTTTCCTTGGAACTAGAGGAGCAGTGGGATCACAGCTCAGGATCTGCCATCAACTTTGTCAACTCCTTGTGGTTCCTTGAGTATTCCCTCTCCTGGTCATTGCCGAGCATGGGAAAGCTCTGGGCAGCTGGATTGAGTCTCTTCTTGGTACTGGTATGCAGCTGCTAATTATATTCTTAATTTTTTATCCATTCTGGCAATAATTCACTCTGAGGGAATGGTGTGGGATATGAATATGGACCTTCACCACCACGGCAGTGTCCAGGAGCTGATCCACGTCATGTTATCCTATGGAAAATGTCCCTCCTGTCCCCACAAAGTTGCAGTCTGGATAAAACAAGGTCAGGTGAGGCACCTCAGCAGAAGGGATCTTCAGGAGCTTTTCCCCATCCCTGTTGTCCCCAAGGATGAGGCCCCAGCCTCGTACAGCAGGAGCCGCCAGATGAAGTGGCCTCCTCTGGTCCTGTTGTCCCTGCTCCAACACCCTCATCCCGGGAAGGGAGATAAAGGCGTTGTCTCCAAACAAACAGGGCAATGTGCCCCCCTGGGCAGGCACCTTGGAGCCTCCCAAATGGAGCCGCTGTTCCTGCCCTCGGAGAGCATGAATGGACAAGTGCGGCATTGACGGCCGCGGGGACAGGGACAAACGCGCCTCTGTGTCCCTTCTCACACCTTCCCCTCCTCCTCCTCGGCCCCCGTTCTCCCAGGACAATGGCTCCATCCATGCCAAGGTTCACAGCTGGCAAGGGCGGGGGAAAGGCCAGGACAAGGGTGGGGAGCTGCCAGGAGAAAGGGATGCAGGAGGGAGAACAGCTTTGGTGAGGGGAGATGGGAGATGGGGGGAAATTCCAGGAGGGTTGGAGGAGAGAAGGTGCTCAGAGGGAGGGCTCAGGGAAGTTTGGGAGGGAGGATCATCCTTTCTGCCTTGTTTTCCTCCAGAGGTTCCCAAGGAACATGCCCATGGCTTGCCAGGGCACAGCAGGATAATTTCCTCTGGCTCCTCACACTTCCTGTGCCTTGGGATGTCTCCCACCAACACTTTGTCCTCTTGGGAATGGGGATTGGAGAGTGTTGTTATCTCCATAGCCCTGAGTTTGGGGTGTTTCCCAGGGCCTTGTCCACCTCATCCAAAGGTACTTTTAAATATATTAATCTGTGGAAGTAAACTAAGGAGTTTTGGGATTATGTAGGAGCAGAGAGAGCTTTCCAGGGAAAAGGGAGATGCTGCTGCCTCTGGACACTAGGTATTCAGGGAGTCCTGGAATGATTTGGATAGGATAACACCTTAAAAGTCATGCAGTTCCAACCCCCTACCATGGGTTTGGTAGTACTTTCCACCAGGCCAGTTCATTATTCCAAGTGTTTTGCCTCTGGAGCTGGCTCACTGTTACCCAGGTTGTTGCTCCTGAGTCTTCCTGGATACCCTGTAAGTGCTCTTTCCTCCCTAAGTCTGGGGGTTTGGCTAAAGCCCACTGTCCTGTATCCCTGTCCCTGATCACTGCTTTCCCTGCATCCTGCCCTGTCTGGCATGGGATAGTTTCTCTATGAATACAGAGAGGTTGAATTTGGGATGTTGGCTGTGAGCTCACCAGGAGGGGGTCAGGTACTGGGAACAATCCTGGCCCCTCCATGAAGAAGGTTTGGTGGGATGTGTCTGTTCCAAGCCCATATCCATTGCTCTGTTGAGTAGTTCATTTTAATTCCATGACAATGAAATTCTCACGAACCCCCAAATCCTTACCCCTCAGTTTTGTGTTTTCCTTGGGATCCTATCCCACAGATCCCAGAGCTCATCCTTGGCTGTGTTTTTGGTGTGGAATTAGTTGGAATTTGGACCTTGTGTTTTTTGGTCCGGTATGAACAAGGGATGCAGGAGCTGCCCCTTTGCTTTGGAAGGACAGGGCTGTCCTTGTGGATGGGCTGGCTGGGGAATGTCCCCAGTGTAGGACAAAGGGGGTGGATGAACCTCAGCATTGCCTGGGACCTTTTGTGATGGGACCACCTGGTGACCACCTTTTGTGATGGGAAGGGACGTGGGCTGGGTTGGGATGTGTGGGCACCAAAGGTGTCCTAATCCAAAGGAAACTACTCAAGGATGATATTCCTGGGGGGAGCAAAGGATGACAGTAATGGGATAAGGAGGGGCTGTGGTTCAGAGAAAAGGCCTGGGATCCCCTGGAAATGCCTTGGACAGCTGGGACTTTGCTCTGGGGTGGTCTTTGGGGAGCTGTGGGAGCGCTGGCTCCGTGTCCCGCTCTGGTTACAGGAGCCCCATTTGGGGGCTGGTTATCATCCCAGTCAGGTAATAAACAGCATTAATTAAGCAGGAATGCTGGGCCAGGATCCAGAGGGAGCCAGGGGCTCCTTCAGGTCACCGGAGGGGATGGAAGCAGCCCAGGCTTGGGCACGTGGAGCAATAGGACCGTCATCCTGATGTTCCTTATGGAAGCAGCTTTGTCCAGGCGTGCAACCCAAGTCTCTGGGTTTGCTGAGGTGGCAGGCACGGGAGGGATGCTATTCCCAGCTGGAGCGGCTTCTCCCCGCGTGGCAGAGCCATCCAGGATGGGAAGAAGCTCTGAAGCCAAGCACTGGCCCTGTGGCTCCCCGGGCTTAGGCGATGTTTGGTTTGTTTGCCGTGGTCCGGATTCCTGGTGCTCGCGGCCAGGCCAGCAGCCAATCCTCCCCGGCCGAAGGATAAACACGGCAGGAGGGAGAAGGGGGTGAGGAGCGGCGCGGGGCCCCGGGAATGTGCCGATGCTGCAGCCTGGCTTGAGGATTGCACAACTGAGCCCTGCTGCACGGACACAGGGATGAGCCCGGGGTTGTGCCGGGGCTCTCCGCCTCGCCGAGCGCTGGCACCGCTGTGGCATCCCAGGTAATTCCTGGTGGAGCTTCGTGCCGTGTGTCCTGCTCATCCATGTATCCCACTGCTGCTCCAGCACGTGCTGGAGGACCGTTAGGAGAGGGACCACATGGAACCAGAAGTTCTTGGGATCTCCTGATCCCATTCCACCCTGCCTATTCCACAGTTTGGATATTTTATCACCTCCCAGGCTGTTCCATGCCCCAGTTTTCCCTGAAAATTCTCTGGTACGTGGCTCCAATGGCACTGGGAAGCTCTGGGCTTGGCACAGCCTCTTCTGCTCCTTCTCCTGCTCCTCCTCCCCGGTGTTCCCCCACCCCTGGCTGATGTTCCCCAGCCCCTGTGGACTGCTGACCTCGTCGTCATCTCCAGCTTCCCACATCTGGTTCGTGTTAGCGCATCCCGGGATGAAGTTCTCCAGCTCTCTCCCTTCCTCCCACCCCCAGGTGACCCAGGCAGGATTAGGGGTGATTTGAAGACAGGCAACAGAGTAGGAATTGAAGAGGGAGGGGGAGCTGTTATAAATAGAAATTCCATAAACTTCTCAGCCTATCACTCCAGGAAAATTCCGGGCTAAATCCCTCAGACCTGTAAATATGACAGTTCACAGAGGCCAGGCTCTGTTAACTCTTTCCCAGCCCTGTGGCCCCATGCTCATCTCTGGGAGCACCCAAAACTGGGACGAGGAGCCGGGAAGGTGCCACCAGAAGGGATGAGCCAGTCAGAGCAGGGGCAGGGAGGATGTGGTGGGGTGGGAAGCACCTCCTTTGGGATGTGGAGCGTGTTTGGAGGTTTGGGGAAGGCAGAGAAAACCAGTCCAAACATTGGGATTCCTGACATTCTCACACGTCCGGGGGCCTCAGCCCGCCCGGCTCTGCTCACGAGGAGGGTGCTGAGGGTTTTAACTTCTTCAGGCAGAGGTTGGGGTTTTTTGGGATTGCCACGGCTCTTTTCCCAGAGAAGGGCTGGAAAGTGGAGCAGTGACATGGTGGGAGAGCAGGGTGACAATGCCAGGGACAGGAGGAGGATGGGATGTAGGGAGCTGGCAGGTTTGGGATGGATGAGCTCAGTGCTTCCCTGGGCTCCTCCATCTTTCTTTGCTGGGATGAGGTGTGGGAGCCTCTCCCATGCGGAGCCGTGCGGGTGTTGAGCTTCCCTCCTTGGTGGCTTCCCTCTAATCCCCACTTGGGAGGGGGAGGGAATGCCGGTGCCATTGGGATCTCGTGACTATGGAGCAGTATTAGCTTTTGATTAATCACCTCAGCTGGCTTTGGTAAGAGCAAGGCTGCATGGAAGCTGCAGGCAGTGGGACATTCCTTGTCCCTGCCTTGATATCCGTCGTGGATTTGTGCAAATCCCACTGTCCTGGAGCAGAGGAAGGTCCTTGATGTGGTGTGCAGCCACATCTCCCCCCAGCCCTGACGCACCTCTCGCGTCACTGGGCTTATCTCGCCCTCCTCAAGGTGACTTCAAGGAAGCAAAGGAATCCTGGAATGGTTTTCCAGGATTTCCAGAGTTGAAAGGACCGTAAAGCTCATCCAGTACCACCCTCTTGCCATGGGCAGGGACACCTTCCACTGTCCCAGGTTGCTCCAAGCCCCATTCAACCTGGCCTGGAACACTTCCAGGGATGGGGAAGCTACAGCTTCTCTGGGCACCCTGTGCCAGGGCCTCAGCACCCTCAGAAAACTGGGAAGTACAGCATCCTACTGTCTATAGAGGGCTTCTTATCCTTCCTGGAGGGTTCCTGGGTTCTTCTTCCACCATGGAGGAGCTCCTGGAGTTTTGGAGATATGAGGGAAACCTGCTGGGGTTGGACTTTTCTTGGACAGGCTGAGTCACAAAAATTGGCCAAGTGCTCTTTTTGCTGCTTTGATCGTGGATCCCAATGCTGAAACTTGGGATGAAGACAAGTTTCCTGATGGCCTTTGGGGGTGGGTGTTTGCCAAAGGCATCCTGTGATTTATAGCCCGGGGTTTTTTTGGCTAAGAGGGAGGCAACGGAGCACGGGGAAGATTCCCACCCTCCTGGAGTGCTCATCCCTGGCAGGAGGCTTCGGGGATGTTGTGGGATGATGGTGAGGGCTTGAAATGGTGCCTTGGGAGATGTGTTTGTGGTGGAGTGTTGGGAGCAGGCTATGGCAGAGATCCTTAGGGATGAGTGAGGGACACACAGATGGTCATCAGTGAGCTCCCATAACTCCGAGGACAAGAAGGTGGAGCTACCACATCTCAGGAACTTCAGGACAGGATGTAGCTGTCACAGTGGAGGGACAGAAGCCAACCCTGTGCTCCTCTGGGATCTGCAGCTCCATTCTGGAGGTGCTGGCACAGCTGGATATCCCAGAGGCTCTGCCTGCTCCATCCTCTCCTCACCTCAGTGCTCACCTGGAAGCAGCATCATGTGTCCCTGCTCCAGATGGATCCCATGTTCACATGCAAGAACATCCTCACCCTATCCCCCAGGTCCCTGGGCTCTGCCACGGAGATGTCCCAAAAACAAAGTTACCCGGGATTTTCCCCCCCTCCAGCCAAGGTTTCTAAGGCAGAGATCCCTGTATCCACACACACCCTGTCCGCTTGGCAGAATTCCTAGCTGGATTTATTTCTGCCGATTTGCCTGTCTTGGTATGAAAGGGATTTGCAGAGGGAGAGCTGCAATTGGCCGGGGTGGGCTGGAGGCCCCCGGGCCGGCCTTTGCGGATCAGCGGGTGACCTTTCCCGGGAACCTGGGGGATCCAGGCGGGCAGGGACTTCTCCTGGGCTTCTCCTGGGCTTTCACGTGGGGTCTTTCAGGATGGTCTTTCACTGACTTCCTTATCGGAGCAGGGGGAGTTGGATCTTCTCTTCCACTTTCTTGGCAGTGCCTTTGGCACCGCGGGCTGGCTCCGGCCCTGGCGGCCTCTGGACTCCCACTTGGGAGAGACAGATAAAGGAAGGATTTTCTGTCAACAAAACCCTGCCCAGCTTCCCTGGAACAGGGCAGGGAGGGGAGGAGGAGCCCTCTGGAGAAAGGACAGGGAAATCCACCACCTGCCTGTGGAGCAGAGGAGAGGGTGGAAGGCTGGGAGTTGATCCAGGTTGTGGTGTGTTCTGCAGAGGGTCCAAAGGGAATCATAGGATGTCTTGAGTTGGAAGGAATCCCAAAGGATCTGGTTCCCACTGTGTGTCTGTGTCCCCGCCCTGGCTTGTCCCACGTGTCCCATCTCCGGGGATGAGGCTTTACACCAGGATGCAGTGGGTGGGTATGGACAGCTGGCAATCCCCAGGGATCTGCTGATCTACTGAGTCATCCCTGCCCATGGCAGGGGGTTGGAATGAGATGATCTTTAAGGTCCCTTCCAACCCATTCTGTTATTCCATGATTCTCAGATCAGTTCCTTGACTGCATAAGGGTCTGGTGGTGTTTCCAAAGCCCTTTCCTGTCCTTCTCTCAGCTCATGCTTTCACCTCCTCTCCCCTCCAGGCCACGACATTAATGGAGCTCTGGAACCATCCAACATTGACACCAGCATCCTGGAAGAGTACATCAGCAAGGAAGACTCTCCGGAGATGTAAGTGCTTCCCTTAATCTGCAGCAGGAGCAGTGTTCCTTGTGATTTTCCATGGAGATCACAGAATCCCGGAATGGTTTGGGTGGGAAGGAGCCTTAAAGCTCATCCAGTTCCACCCTGCCATGGGCAGGACACCTTCCACTATTCCAGGTTACTCCAAGCCCTGCCCAGCCTTTCCTGGAACACTTTCTGGGATGGGGCAGTGACAGCTTCTCTGGAAACCTGTTGAGCAGTTTCCAGCCCTGAAATTTGAAGAATCATTTAGGAATCACCTCTGCCCCTCCAGAATCTTCCTGGATTGCTTTTTGCTCCTTTATCATTCCCAGCTCTTTTTCCTGTCTCTTCCTTGCTTCTTACCTTCAAGTTTTCTCAGTCTTTTTTGTTCCCTCTCTTCATCCCCCCAAGGGCACCATAAACACTTTTCCTTAATCTGTGCACTGGGAGCTCAAATTAAATCCCCAGGACTACGTGAGTTTGGAGAAGGGATTTCCCTGTGTACCCCAGCTTTGGGAAGGAAGATGGAGTAGACCTGGAGAGCACCAAGGGAATCTGGGAGCAGAGTGGGAGTGGGATCTTTGGCATAGCTGGTCTGTAAAGCTGGAGCAGGGTGAGCAGATCCTGCTGCCTACACATTCCTTGAGATTCCTGTCCTGGGCACTTCAAAACTTCCTGGGTGGATTTTGGACTCTTCCATCAGTCCCCCTGACCTGTTTCCCTGACGTTGTCCCGTTTTCTCCCTCAGCTGCTTCCCTGAGATCCCTGCTCCTGCCAGCTACACACACCCCCAGCCTTCCAGCTCTGCCGGCATCCCCGCGCCTCCCGCGAGCTCCATCAGCAGCGTGAGCAATTCCTCTCCCAGCACTCCCCTCCACCTCCCTCCCGCCGGCAGCCAGCTCCCCATCCGGCATGGTCCTCTCCTGGCCAATCCCTGCGGAGCCGCCTACGGAGCTCACCTCAACTGCAACAACAACAATGGGATGGTGGTGCCCAAGGGCTTCCTGGGTGGCCACTGCCTGAGCAACGTGGTGCCTCCAATCAAATCAGAGCCCAAGGCCTCCTATGCACCTGGGTAAGTGGGAATGGGATGGCAGGATAAGGGTGGGTGTTGGGATGGAGGCTGCTCCAGGTTGGTGGCTCCTGGAGGGTCCCACGGAGCTGTGACAGGTGGTAGCATTGCCCTGTGGTAAGTCCTTGATTTTGGACTAGTGGAGCTCCTGAAGCTTCCCAAAAGGTGTTTTGGGACCATTCCCCATGCCATCATTGAGTACTGGATACCTCTGCTGGACCTCTGTATGTGGGAGAACACTGGAGCATTTTTTAAGGAGGAGGAGACAGAGAATAAACTGGAACAAGACAAAAGCCTCTGGGATGGAACTCAGTCTCTGGGATGTTGCCATGACTGTCCCAGAGGATAGTTCATTGCACTGGGCAGGCAGATGTTCTTCTCATGGCCTGATGTTGTAGATGCTCTGCTCCAGAGAAGAAGATGGATCTGAGCTGGATGTGTCATTTTCAACAAGCTCTGGGGAAGAGGAAGGGCAGGTTGTAAGATTGCTGATGGACCCAGCTGGAGAGTCATTCCTGAGAGGAGAAAGGATGTGGTTCCTGCTCTCTGGGATGGAAGGAAGGGAACAGTAACATCCCAAGGTGCTATGCTGTACTCCAGTCTGGATCTTTAGGTGGTGGTGGCGGCCATGGACAGCTTTTTCCCGTGGGATGGATTATGGATGTAAGGACAGTGAGGCCAGGATGGCTCCAGGACTGGCTCTTCTCCCTCTGCCTTGTGCCCTCTAGTGTTGCCAGCAAGCACAACGTGGGGATTCCCAAATTTGGGAACACTCAGCCAATGACTTTCACCCTATGGATGAACTTGGAAAGACATCCCAGAAAGCTAAAATAAAAAAATCTGCCTTTCTTTTATTCCCAGACCAGGGGGTTTTCCCTTGCAGTGATCCCAGAAGGATACCTGGAGCTTAGGGGGAATCAAAAGCATGAAGTGATGCCTTGTTATATCCTTTTCTTCTGGATGCATCTGGAATTCTGCAGGATGTCATGGATAAGGATCCTACCTTGCTGTCAGAGGTGGAGACCTTGTTTGGATGTAGCTGAACTGGATCACCTTTGATGGCAGCATTCCCTCAGCATCCCAGAATGACTCTTCCCCCTTGTGCCAGGCTTTTTCCAGTGGAGAGTCATGGAATATCCTGGAAGGGACACACAAGGATAATGGAGTCCACTTCTTGGTCCAAGCATCCCATCATGTGCTCAGGGACAATGTGGTAGATACCAACAAACCCTTCTCTTGGACTGGGCACATCCACCCTTACCTCCCTGTGGGAATTCTGCAGTGTCCACCTTTTCCAGCCTTCTGGATTCTTTGAATTGTGCTGTTCCCTTTTGTTACTGGCCAAGACTTGGCTTGCTGGTGCATAAATCCTGATAAATCCATAGGAAATACAGTATGAACCCAGATCCCACATGGCAAGGAGCCTGGAAATGAGGCTGGGAATAGATGCTCCAGCCAGGCATGGGAATGGAATGGTGGAAAGGTACTCCAAGGGAAGGTGGAGGATGGAAGTATGGCAAGGGCTTTTTTGGGATCATCCTACCTCATCCCTCTCCAGCCCCTGCTGTGTGCAGCTTCCCATGGAGAATCCAATTAATGGGCCTTGGACTTCTCTGGTTCAGGAAGATCCTATATCCTGGTTCCCAGCTGGAATTGTTGGTGCTGTCAAGAGCAGAGTTGGAGCAGTGTGTCCTGTGCTTTTCCTCCCTAATTCATTTGCTTTTTGGCTGGCTTTCATCCAAGAAGCACTGGGATTTGTCTGGGCTTATTTCACATCCATAAAGCTGATGAGGTAGGATGGGTGAATGAAGAGGAATTCCCATGGAAAATGGGAACGTGCCATGGTCTCCCTCCCTGTCCCTGCTGTGCCACCACACACGACCTGGTATTGCCATTCCTAGCCATGGATATGCTGGAAAAGGCAGCTGGGAATTCCCACTTTTCTTTTGGATTGTGTTTCACAGTCAGGGTCAAATCCTGCTCCTGGTGATGTTGGAATATATCCAGAGGAATACAGCAGGAGTTGTGGTGGTGCTCAGGTTTGTACAGGCAAAATCCATTCCATGGGCTTCCCAGACCCCCCAGAGCCTCCCATTTCATAGAATCATGGAATTGTTTGGATGTGAAGGGACCGTAAAGCCCATCCAGTCCCAGCACCTGCCATGGGCAGGGACACCTTCCACTACCTCAAGCTGGTCCAAGCCTTTTCCAAGCTGGCCTAGAACAGCTTCCCAGGGTGGGGAGATAGCTCTGTGCATTCCACCTGATCACTGACATTTCCATAGGAAGCACACCTTTCCCTAGGGAGCAGACAAATTTCTGTTTGGCTTCTTTTCCCTGGAATTCTCACTGTCAGCTCAACAAAACGTCCCTATTCCTGAGCTTCAGTGGAAACAGTGACAGTGATGGCAATCCCAGCTGGACACACTCAGGGTGTCCAGGATCTGCTTCAGGTGCACCTGGGATTCCCCTGCCAGATCCTGGAGGGTGCTTGAATCCACCTGGACCTCTTGGTTGTGCTGGAAGCTTTATTAAAATGTCTTTCCCTTCTCTTTTCCCATTGCTTCACAGCACTTTGCCAGACTCCCCCCCGGATTCCGGATCGGAAGCGTACTCCCCTCAGCAGGTGAACGGTAAGTGCTTCAAAAAGGGAGAAGGGGGACGAAAAAATCCTAATCCAAACCCACCACCATCCAGCATCCACCCCCTTTTTATTCCCTGAAAGTGGTTGGCTCTGCAATCTTTATCAGCCGGGAGAAAACAGGCGGCTGCACTACGTGGGGAGATTATCAGTTAGTAAATATCCCTCAGCTTTTGCCCATTGTTCCGCTCCCGGCTTTGGAAAAGGGGAGAGGGACCGGCACAGAAGGAGAGCTGGGAATCCACGGACACGGAATCTGTGGTGGGAATCCAGAATCCACGGACACTGAATCCGTGGTGGGAGTCTGTGGGCGCAGGGAGATTGTGGCAGGGTGGGATGTGGAGCCCGCCATCCCCCTCGTCCTGCCCTCTGCCTCGGGAACACAGAGCAGGAGCGCGTCCCTGACATGGAACCTGGCTCTGGGAAGCAGCCATGAACCCGCCATTCTCCAGTAAGTTCCTTCCCAGCCTTTCCCTCCCCTCCAGCTGATCCCGAGGATCTTCCCCTCCCACTAAATGGCACAGGGAGCCGGGACCCCCTCCAGGATCACTGCAAGGTACTCCTGGCTTCCCCCAGGAAAGCCACCGAGGGTTGTTTGGTCCCTCTGGTGACCTTCACTGTTCTACCATGGAAAAACTCCTTGGGAAGGAAGGAGGGAAGGTTGTCCTGGTCTCCCTTCCCCCTCAGCAGGAGCACCCTCTTCCCCAGGCTCCAGCCCAGTCCCCACCGGGAACAGCGCCTGCTCCTTTTTTTTTTTTTTTTTTTTGATGGAAGAGGTCAAGAGTTCTGTTAATCTTGCTAAAAAAAATCCCTGGAATTCCTCCTGGCCCTTCCTTAAATATAACAAAGAGGCCGGGTTGCTCACCATGGGGAGAGCGGATTTGGAGTGCTCAGAGCTCAGTTGGGAAGGAGAGCAGGCTCTGGAGGGCACCCACAAAGCTGGGATTGCATTTCTGGAGATGATTTTCCCTGGATTTGGGAATGCCTTGGGCAAGCACATCACTTACTTGCCTGTCCCTGGCTGGGCTGTCCCTGGGGCAGCCTTCCCAAAGTAAGGCTGGCCCAGGATTGAGCCTGGAAGGAGGAATCTGGTTCCATGTGTGTGGAAAAGGCACTGAGAGGTCCCAGTGGGAAGCAGAACACCTTAGAAGGGAGCAGGATGGGTGAAAGCAGCCCTGCCCTGGCAGCCTTCAGCAGGAGGACCCAGAGCAAACACATTCCAATTTTCCAAACCTTCTGACGGGAGGAGTTTTCCCATTCCTGGTCAAGCGCTTTGGCCTCATTACTCAACCCCTGCCTGGGTGTTCTGAGGCCAAAGTCCATCCAGCTCAGCCTGGAAAGATCCAACAGGTCCTTCCCTGCCATTCCTCTCCGTGTTCCCAGAGGCTGTGCCTGGCTTAGCCAGTCCCTGGATGTGTTTTCCAGCTGGTTTTCCACATTGGAGCATGAAGAAGCTTTGCCTTGCATTCAAAACAAAGTCACTTCCTACCCCACAGTTTCCTCACATCCCCGGAGTCAGTCCCTCATTCCTGGCAGGATTTCGGTGTCCTGTGGGGACACCTGAAGGTACAGGTTGATGCAAATACCAGGGAAAGGCTGGAAAAACTGGTGGGCTTTGTCCTGGTGAAGAGAAAGGAGGCTGAAGAAGGACTTTGGACAAGGGCATGGAATGCCAGGACAAGGGGGAATGGCTTCCCACTACCAGAGGGACATTGGAAAGGAATTCTTCCCTGTGAGGGCAGTGAAGCCCTGGAATGTATTTCCCAGAGAAACTGTGGCTGCCTCATCCCACTTGAAGTATTCAAGGCCAGGTTGGACAGGGCTTGGAGCAGCCTGGGATAGTGGAAGGTGTCGCTGCCCATGGAAGGGAGTGGGTATGGAGTGTTGAGGTGTTGAGGAGCAGGGCAGGAAGTGACATGGATTTGCATTTCCCTCCACACCCGAAACATTTCTGTTGGTGCTGGTGTAGTCAAATCCACCCTAATTATAGAATGGCTTTAGTATCCCATTCCAAATGAACGGAGAAAGGTGGAATCGCATTTGAATGTCCCTTTTTATTTATTTAAATTCAGGGATCAAAGTCTCCTCCTGGTTTCAGTTAAAATATTTAAAGTTCCCCCTCAGAAATCCTTCCTGGAAGTGCTGGGGGTGTTCAGGTAATTCATTGACTCGTCTCCCTCATTGTCCCATGGAATGATAGAATCTTGGAATGGTTTGGGTGGGAAAGGACCTTAAGGCTCATCCCATTCCAACCCCCTGGGCAGGGACGCTTTCCCTAGCCCGGGTTGTTCCAAGCCTCATCCAGCCTCAGAACCCAAGATAACTGGGTCAGTGCTGGACCTGGGATCAGGACACTCCTACAACAGGACACTCCTACATCAGGACACTCCTAACTTTGGCTCTTTCTCCCTTTCCAGATCCTCACCTCCTCCGGACCATGACTCCCGAAAATATGTGTCACATGACTCCCCCTTCCCGTCTGGAGCACCCTCCTCCTCCTCCGCCTCCTCCTCCACCCCCNCTGCAGCGGGATATGTTCCTGAAGGCCGAGCCCCTGATGCCTCCGTACAGCGTTGGGCCGGGAATGGCGCCTGCCGAGCTCCACCATGCCCAGCAATCCCAGATGCTGCACCAGCTCCTCCAGCAGCACGGAGCAGAGTAAGGGCTGGGAATGGTGGGGGCGAGGGAATGGGAGCTGGAGGTGTGTGGATTGCCTGAAGTGTGGGGTTCGGTGGTAGGAACAAACAAGGGGAAATCTGTGGAAGGTTCCCTGCCCGTGGCAGGGGGTTGGAACCGGATGAGCCTTAAGGTCTCTTCCAACCCAAAGCATTCCGGGATTCTATGGAGTTTAAGATGTCGCTCAGCACATGAGTAGTGGCCCAGACTCAGCAGCGTGGGATAAGTTGGGACAGCACTGTGGGAATGTTGTGTTTGCCATGTGAGATCCTGCTTGTCCTGGTCACGGGTTGTGGATTGTCGCCTCCCGACTCTCCGTTCCCTGCTGTCTTCCCGCGGTGTCCACAGCCTGCCGGTGCATCCCGCCAAGAAGCGGAAACACTCCGAGTCCCCCTCCAACACCCTCAATGCCCAGATGCTCAACGGGCTGATCAAGCAGGAGCCGGGAATGGGATCGGTGCCGCTCAATCCCGATCGCGTCCAGACGCCTCCCTGGCACCAGCCGGGAGCGCTCTCACCAGGTACCCCCATTATCCCCTGAATCCCAGCCCCACTCCCGCCGGGCCAGGGGCGTGGGAGGAGGGAAGATGTTTGCCAGAGGTTGCCAACCTCTGGGATTCACCCCTGGCCTGGGTCTGGTGCTGTCCCAGCAGTCAGGAGGGAAGCTTCAGGCAGTGCCAGTCGCTTCCTTGGGCTCCCACTCCTCTGGATACTCAGCCCAGCGAGTAAAATCGGGATTTAGTCCATTTTAACTGTTCCCCACAGGCCTGATTCAGGATAATGACAGCCTGAATGGCTCCTACCTGGATCCCAACTTCCAGTCTATCAAGTGGCAGCCACACCAGCAGAACAAGTGGGCAACTCTGTACGATGCCAACTACAAGGAGCTGTGAGTGATTCCTTCGCCGCTGGAGAAAGTGGGATTCACATTCCTTGTGCAAGTGGGGTTGGGAGCATCCCACTCAAAATATGGAATAAGGATCTCCCTGGTCTGGGCTTTGTGGTGGAGGTAATGCTCCCCACTGCCCCTTTCCTGCTGGTAATGTTACTCCTCCACACTTTTTATGGATAATTAAGGAATAGCAGAAAGCATTTCAGCAGCTTTGGTGGCAATTCCGCAGCCTTGCTCACCATGGAGGGCTTCATTGGCAAATCTGGCCTTGTCCTGAGGAAAGTTGAGATGAGCAGCACCTTTTCCCCCTCCCTAGGTTTATCAGGATCCTGGATTTTAAATTTAGGATTGGGAATTCCTAGTGTGGGTGGCTGGAGGTCATCCAGAGCCACTTCAGTGCAGCTTGAGCAGTGTGGAAAGGAGCTGGAGGAGTGGGAGGAGGAGGTTAGGGGGGTAGAGGAGGAAGGAAAGAGAGGAAAGGGGTTAAGGAAATCTAGGAAATGGCAGACAAGCCAGAGAGAAAGGCTGGGATGACCAAGACAGGGAAGAGAGAAGTGGGAAGGTGGGCTGGGAATTGAGGCAGCAGAGGGTGGAGACAGCACACTGGGAAGGAGGAGTGCTCAGGAGGAAACCACTCTGGATCCTCCCTGCATTCCTGGGAGGTGACAAAGAGCTGGCAAGCACTGGGATGGCTTCCAGGAACCTCTCAGGGACCCTCTGTTCCCTCCCAGTTCCCTCCCTCCTCTTTCCACACAACCAGCTGGGGTCCTGTGGGGGACATGGAGCAGGGAATGCTCTGGTACCTGTGCATAACCCAGGACTATGATCACACTTTGCCTGGGAATGGGAGCCAAGGACTCCAAGGGTATGGGCAGAATCCCCTCAATTTCCCACACAAATCTGCTCATCCAGTCTTTATCCCATCTTTCATGGTGGTGCCAGTAGAGGGAATTCTCTGTTGGAGCTAGTTGCCTCTCTTGGACTCTGTGGCTGTTTTCCCACTCCACAGCAGGAGAGGGATAATTTGGGAAGACAATTCCTTCTGGTTTACCAAGCCATTTCCGTAAAAGAATATCATCAGCTCCAAACCTATCCTGCACTTTTCTCTGCTCTCTACCACCAGTTTGCTCCCTCTGGATGGTGGGATGTGGAAAGCTGAGCATCTCCCATGGATCCTGCCCCCAAATCCCTCTTCCAAGTGCAGGAATTCCACTGCCAACTCCTCTGACCTCTGTCTGGACACGTCCTTTGGTTTTCCAGCCTCCCTTTTCCTTCTCACTGCTTCCTGCTCTGGGAAGATGATTTTCCATCCCAAACAAATCACAGCCTGTCCCGTGCCATTTCCAGGCATTTCTATCCCAGTTCCAGAGATTTTCCATGCACCCTGGTGTCCCCAAGTGGATTGGCAGAGACAAACTCCATGATATTTTCTGCTGGACATGGAGGAGCTGCTGGAGAATATCTACAAAACCAGCCCTGCTCTTTGGATCTTGGGATCATTCCCTAATTCCTGCTTTCAGGATTTAGGGTAAAAGCCAGAGCAAACCCACTCCTGGGGCATTGAGGTCTTCATCCTGTTGTGTAAGGAATAAATTCCATTGAGGTGACTCCATGGGGATTTGAGGAAGCCACGTGGGCTTTGTTGTGGTGGTGGATTTGAGTGGAATTAAGGGTTAAAGGTTGATTAATTAATTTTTAGCTCCACGTTACCTCAGGGGACTCTTCCTGCTCCTGTCCAAGCTGGACCTACATCTCTTTTTAAATGGAATATGCCTTCATTCTCCTGGTGCAGCACTTTCCCGGGACAATATATGAGAAACACACAAAAAAAATACATCTTTCCTTGCTCCTATAATGGCATCTTTTAGGTTGGTTAATTCAAATTTGGCAGGTGGGAATTGTCTCCTTCCTTTCTGCTTTTGGGTATCCTCAGCAAATGAGCAGCATCCACATCTGGATCCATAATTATTCCCTCAATTTAGCTTCCAAGGAGCAGCCATTCCCAGTCTGGTTTCTGCTGGAAGCTGTCCCCTGTCTCAATATGCTCTTTGAGTTCCCAGTGATCCAGGTGCCCAAAACCTTTTCACAGCCTCAGGAATGTGAATCATCTGAATTATCTGATTTTTCCTACTCTTGATCCTAAGAAAAGAGTCCAGAAAGGATGTGAAGGAGGGAGAGCATGGGAAGCTGTCCAGGTTCTTACCAGATTCTTGGGAGCGATTACAGGGCAAAAAGTGCAATTAATGCTGTTCCATGTTTTCCTCCCTATGCACACAAAAAATTAGGTTCCATAAGGGGATGGGGTAGGTATTAGGTTCCATTCCAGGCCTGTGTCTCAGGTTTTGCCAAGGAATCCGTGTTGTTGAAGGAGACAGAAATCCCTGGATTAATTTTATGGATAACATACAATGTTTTTGGCCTTTTGCTCTGATTTTGTGGTTTTAGGCTCAGTGAACGTTTCCAGGGATGAGCTGGTTTCCAGCAGCAGAGCCAGAGGCCTGGAACCAGGCAATTCCCTAATTTACTCCTGGGAGAAGGAGCCATTAATCTCCCTGACAGTGGGCTCTGATTAATTCCAGCTCCCTCCTCCTTCTCCCAGTTTGAGGGAAGGCAGCTGGGAATAGTGCAACCCTTCATGGAAACATCTCCATGCTGAGGCCAGAGCCTTGGAACTAGGAAAATGGGAAGGTGCTGTTCTTTTCCCATCCAGCAAACTGGTGCTGTCCAGGGGCTAATCCTGGGGTTTTGGGATTGCACCCCTTGGCTGGTGGAAGTGTCTGGATAAACAGCTCCAAACTTGGCTGTGCTGCACATCCTGGATCTCACCAAGGGAATAATGGAGCCCAGTGGGATGTGGTCCAGACCTGCTGGATGTGTTTTGGGATATGTGATGTGGGGTGCTGGTGATGGATCATGGATGTGTCCTGGGAAGCTGAAGGGAATACATAGCATGGACACACAGGATTGTGTGGGAGAGATGACAGTGTCCTGCTGCTCAGCTGGAGTTTGTGTCCTGGAAGCAAAAGAAATCAGGGAATGCATGGAATTAGGGAATGTTTTTGGATCAGGGGTCTCCCAATATTATGTTTTAGGAGTGGTTTAGATATGGGGAAGCCTGGATGGACGGATGGAAGGAATGGGGGAACATGAGCATCCCTCTGCTGTCCTGCTCTTGGCCAAATCCCAATATAATTCCCTGTGGGGAGTTGGTAACCCCTTACCCTCACTGGGATTGGGAAAAACCTCCTCTGATCCTGCCCTTCTGCCCTGCTTTAATCCTCCCCTGTCAGTGGGGATGTTTGGGATCAAATAATCCATTTGACCCCAGACCTTTTATTCCTGACACTTTGCCCTTTGGCCCCTGCACTGTCCCTGGAAAAGCCAGCATGGAAAGTAGCTTCTTCCCTCTGATCAATCCCAGTGCAGGGATCCTGAGTTGGGAGATGCACCAGCCACAGCCATTGGGAAAATGGTAAAATGGTAAAATCAGCCTCTGGAAAAAGAGCCTCTGGAAGGGGATTGTGGAAGAGCTGGAATTTCCAGAAGGCAGAGGAAGGAGAGCCTGCCTGTCTCCCCTCTGTCAGCACACATTTAGCAGCCATCAGTTTTCCAATTTGGGAAGCATCCATGGTTTGGAAGCTCAGATAGACCCACCCTCTCCTTGGCTTTACTAGTTAAAAAACAGTGGGAAGAGTGATGAACACTCAGGAGCCTTAAAAACAGCCAGGAATGGCTTCGCTTGGGTCCCCTTGGGATGGGGGTGCTTGGGTCAGTGTGTCCCAGTCAGGAATATCCAGATGGAGAATCCAGGGCTGAAGCTGGGAGGAGGTTGGGGAATTCCTCTCGTGCCTCTGAGCTAAGGTAGTGCTCTGCTCCCACCGCCTGGTTTGTGTCTGGAGCAGGGCACAGCATTCCCGACTCCCTGGGGCGTAAGGAGTGAGTAGTTCCTCGTGGCCATCCCAGAATTACTCATGGCAACCTGGAATCACCCCCAGCTCTCATCCACATTAACTCCTCAGGTGATTGCAGGGGGAGAATGGTTTTATTCCAGAAAAAAAGGAGGGATACCAGTGAAGAATTCCTATCTCCTGCTTCCCAGCAGGAGCGTCCTGAGTTCTGCTGCGTTGCTTACTGTCAGTCTGTCCACCTCCCCTCCCCTTGCTCCAGTCTTTCTGGAGGTGGAAGTCTGAAGTGGTTTGGTTTCAGGGGAAAAGTACTCCGTAATTCTTAAGTCTGAGGTCCGAGGTTGGGCTGAGTTCCCCCTTTATCTCATCCCCTGTTCCTTAATTAAAAACAATGGGATTTGAGTGTTCTGCTGGATGAGAGGCAGTTCCTTCTCCCCCTTCCGAGGGCCCACCAGCCCAGGATTGGGCTTTATGGATGGTGAGGAAAACGGACTCACTGCAAAGGCCACATATTTCCCTGATTCCCATGGAAACCAGCCCATTAAGGAGATGTAGATCAAACCTTTCCAGCTGGTGTGTGTTCATGGAGCAACCACAACCCCTCCTCCTCCCTCCCTCTCCTCCTCCTCCAGACCTGTCCACGGGGAGCTGGAAGCTTTTCCACAGCAGCCAGAGCAGGTGGTTATGATTTCAGCAGGAATTTGGGATACAAGGGTACAGCTGGTAGAAGGTAACACTGGGAATACCACAAGGTGTGGGTCAGTCTGAGCTGCTACTCCCAGTGAGCCACATTAAAGGGATGCTCGAGGCTTTGGGCAGACTTTTTGGAACTTGGAATCTCCATATTCATTCCCGGTTGAATGGGAAGAGCTGTAGAATGATGTGGGTGGGAAGGGACCTTATAGATCATCCAGTGATGATCCACGGGCAGGGACACCTTCCTTTAGTCCAGGTTGCTCCAAGCCCCATCCAGCCTGGCATGGAATACTTCCAGGGATGGTATATCCATGGTTTCTGTGGGAAATTTCCTGGTCTCACCTGCTCCCTCTTCCCAGCCCCATGCTCACGTACCGCGTGGATGCCGACAAGGGCTTCAACTTCTCTGTGGGAGACGACGCCTTCGTGTGCCAGAAGAAGAACCACTTCCAGGTCACCGTGTACATTGGGATGCTCGGTGATCCCAAGTACGTGAAGACCCCCGAGGGCCTGAAACCCTTGGAATGCTTCTACCTGAAGCTGCACGGAGTGAAGGTAAGCAGGAGCTGAGGGACCATGGTGAATCCAACTGGGAAAAGAGGGGTCAGGAGGTGGCTGGGAACAGGTAACAGCACCTCTTCATGTAGTCGAGGAATGTGTGGAATCACACAATCGTGGAATTGGATGGGTTGGAAAAGCCCTCTAGGATCATGGAGTCCAGCCCTTCCTCCAGCACTGCCAAGGCCACCACTAATCCATGTCCCCAAGTGCCACATCCACACAGCTTTTAAATCTCTCTAGGAATGGTGACTCTACCACTGCCCTGGGCAGCCTGTTTCAATGTCTGACCACCCTTTCCATGAAGGAATTTTCCCTAATATCCAATCTAAACATCCTGTGAGGCCATTGAAATACAAGTTCTAGGATGGGCTCAGTCTGGCTATCTTCACGATTGCTTCCCACTCACCTTTCACTCTGGAAGGATAAAGGCACTTTGGGGAAGATCCTTCCACCCTCAGCCTTTTTGGCACTTGGACAATGCCCACACTCAGGCTGGCTGTTAGGAGTCAGATGTACCCTGTCCTGGAAGGGTGGGCAGAGAGCTGGGAAGGAGGAGGTGGGAAGGGGAAGGTCTCTCTGCTCTGTGCCACATTCCCAAATCCTTCTCTCCAGCTTGAGGCCTTGAACCAGTCCATCAACATCGAGCAGTCACAGTCGGACCGCAGCAAACGGCCCTTCAACCCCGTCACGTGAGTATGTCCTTGTGGGAATGAACATCCTGTGCTTCCAGGGAATAAGCAACAGCAGGAGAAGGTGGGGAAACGATGGACTTGGAGGTCTCCCACTCCTCTGTGTGAGTGTCACACTCTCCAATTTTCTCCTGTTTTCCTCTCTTTGCATTCCCAACCCTGCTCTGTGCCCAGTTCATAGACCTGCCATGGTGGAGCAGGCCAGGAGATGGCCATTCCCAAAAAACCTTTCTCTCTAGGTTGTTGCTCCAGCCTCTTCATACCTGGTTCCTCAGAGCATCCTCAGGGCATGAGGAATGTGTGGCAGGTCCCAGGACCAGTGTCCGGTTGGGAATGAGGGAAGAGTGTTGTTGGGTTTAAGGTCTCCAGGTGCAGGAATACTGTGACTTCCCACCTAAGGAAGGAAGAGATAGGAGAGGAGTGGGAAAAGATCGACACCATTCCCAGATAGCCACCATCCTCGCTCATTCCTTTGTTTTCCTTTCCTTCCAGGGTGAACCTCCCCCCAGAGCAGGTCACCAAGGTCACTGTGGGGCGGCTGCACTTCAGCGAGACCACAGCCAACAACATGAGGAAAAAAGGCAAACCCAACCCGGACCAGAGGTGAGGGAGGACACAGGGGCCTCTTCCAGAACATCCTGAGAATCCTGTGGATCTGCTTGTCCCTGGGTTGGGCAGAGTGGCTAGAGTGGGGCACGGGAATAGGGCTTGGATTGTGGACACCAGAAGGCGTCCCTGGTCTGGGAGGGGTTGGGGACACCCAGCACAAGGAGGGGGGGTGAGGAGCCCACCATGGTGCCCAGTGCTCCAGAGGGGACGGAGATCCGGCTCTTCCAGCACAGGATGTGTCCCTGAGCTGTGTCCCTCTGCAGGTACTTCATGCTGGTGGTAGCCCTGCAGGCACACGCCCAGAACCAGAACTACACACTGGCAGCCCACATCTCTGAGCGGATCATTGTCCGGGTAAATCCCTGTCTCCTCCCTCTGTCCTCACACTCCTTTGCTGAACCATCCTGGGCTGTTTCCCACATTCCACATTCAGAAAATGTGTGGATGTGCCACCTGGGGTCGTGGTTTAGTGGTGAATGTGGTGGAGGTGCTGAGTTGGCTTTGATGTTCTTAGAAGTCTTTTCCAAAGTTGGTTTCCCACCTTTCCCACTTCCTCCAAGCTCTCCCCGCCTTGCTTGTAGCTTTCCCTCTCCACACTTGGATTCTGGCTTCAGACTTTCCATACCTGGTTCAAGAACCTGTTACAGGATAAGGAAGGAATCCCAATCTCAAAATGGGATCAGTGTCAAGTAGAATTGTTGGGAATGAGGGAAGAGTGTTGTAGGAACTCTGCAGCAGGAAAAGATGCAGAAAAATTGGGCACTTAGCCAGAACATCACCTTTTCATGTCCTAAGGCAGGGGAGCAGGAAAAGAAAGGCACCATTCCCAGGCTCTCCCAGGGTTTTGCTGGAGCACTCAGCTTCAAAACACGAAAGCAGGTAGTAAAACCCAAACAGGGACCTCAGACAAGAGGTCCACGATGGATTAGGCAGCCCAGCGCAGAATTTCAGGGAATTGCGGGCAGCCTGGAATGCTCTGAATTTGGGACCCAAGAGTATCGTCCATGCCACTTGGTTTCCTGCTGTCCTGAGTGGCTGGAACACTGATAGCTGGGATAACAGCTGAAGGAAGCAAGGATATTCCTTTACGGAGAGGAGAGGAGCAGGAAGGGCCAACCTTCCCCATCTCTGCTTCCCAGCATTCCCCTCCCTGTTTTTCAGTCAGTCCCTGTTGTCCCGTTTCTCCTCAGGCTTCCAACCCGGGGCAGTTTGAGAGTGACAGTGACGTGCTCTGGCAGCGGGCGCAGCTCCCAGACACCGTGTTCCACCACGGCCGCGTGGGAATCAACACGGACCGCCCGGATGAAGCCCTGGTGGTCCATGGCAACGTGAAGGTCATGGGGTCCCTGATGCACCCTTCGGATGTCCGAGTGAAAGAGGACATCCAGGAGGTGAGAAGCTGGAAAACAGGGTGGGCTTGGGGTCATCAGGAGTCTGAAGAACTCCAGTGATTCTTGCGGGTCCCTTCCAACTCGGGATATTCCATGATCCTATGACTGTAGAGTGGATGGGAAGTGCCTTAGGATCCTTTCTGTCCCAAGCACAGCCAGTCCACCGTGTCTTAGGGAATATTGACTCTTCCAGTGTTAGCCAGAAGTACAAACAGTAGGAAAAAGGTGGAAAATGAGTGGAAAAAAGGTCAATATGGCAGGTACCACACTGGGCCTTGCCAGAGCCTGGGTGAGAGGCCTGGCTCTGCTCTGAATTCCTCTCAGCTAGATTTTCTTGTCCAGAAAAGCTGGATATAATCCTGTCACCTGTTTTTGGGAACTGTCTCTTCCCTGTATCTGGTTCTGCAAGGAGACTCAGTCTCCTGATTTCCCTATCCAAGGATCTTGTCTCGACCTGGACATTAACCCCAGTGTTGGTACTTATGGCTGCTCAGAGCAGGATTCAGGGCTATCTCCCAAAGGAATTCCCATGGGCCGTAGTGGGTTGTCCTGCTTGGATGCAGAGTGGTGGGGATTTGAGAAGCAATATCCTGTTGGGAATTCCGTGTACCTGTTTTGTCCCAGGTGGACACCATGGAGCAGCTGAAGCGGATCTCCAGGATGAGGCTGGTGCACTACAACTACAAACCCGAGTTTGCAGCCACGGTGGGCATTGACAGCACCTCTGAGACAGGTACATCCCATGGGAATACACCTGTGAGACAGGAATGTCCCATGGAAATACACCTCTGACACAGGAATGTCCCACAGGAATTCCCTGCCTTTCCCAGGGGCTGTACCCAGCTCTGTACTAGGGCAGCCCCACAGGTGTGGGGTGGGCAGGAGGGGCCTTCTAACCTCCCAGATTAAGGAATCTAATGAAATCCCCTCTTTAGTGGGCGGGAGAGAAGGTGGCACTTCCCACAGGGTGAAGGTTTCTCCAAGTACACTATGGTGGGGTGATGATCTCTGTCCATAGAATTTGGGGAGCAGCCTTGTCTGACCATCCTCTGCCCTTCAGGATCTCCAAGGAGCCCTGCACAGCTTGGAATGAGGAAGGGACACTCTGGTGTCACTCCCGGAGTATCCAGGGGGTGCAGGATGATCCCATCCCACTGTTCCATCTCCACACAGGTGTCATCGCTCAGGAAGTGAAGGAGATCCTTCCGGAAGCTGTGAAGGACACTGGGGACCTGGTCTTTTCCAATGGAAAAACTCTGGAGAACTTCTTGGTGGTGAACAAGGTTGGTGGCAGCCAGGAGGCTGGGGAACCTTGCTCGAGGGAATTGTGGAGCTAGATATGGAAGAGAGAAAGTGGGATGCCTGGGAAATGCTCCCAGATGAGTTTCAGACCTGGTTGGTCTTCCAGAAGTCAGGAGCAGCCCTGGGTGGATATCGGACACTGTCAGGGAGGAACCAGCCTGATGCTGGTGAAATTTGGCAGCATGTCCCTTGGGAAGGGCTCCTTGTTGGCAGCTTCCTGCAGGGAGGCTCCCAGTCCTAATCTCCCATTCCTAGATAAGATAAGGTGCTTATGTCAGGATAACCTGGAGCACCTGAAAGGTTTCCTGACCTTTCCCAACCTGCAGCAGCCTGGTTGCTGCTCTGGGAATTGAAGGGACAGTCTCCCACAGCACACATGGAGGGCATGGATCATCCAGATCCAGGTGTGCCTCAGCCTGATTCCCTGGCAGGAGCGGATCTTCATGGAGAACGTGGGAGCCGTGAAGGAGCTGTGCAAGCTCACGGATAACCTGGAGACACGGATCGATGAGCTGGAAAGGTGGAGCCACAAGCTGGCCAAGCTCAAGAGGCTGGACAGCATGAAGTCAACTGTGAGCTCTGGAGCCTTCAGGTACCCAGGGAGCCACAGGGAATGTCCCCTTTCATCCCAGAAGTTCCAAGGGGCAGCTTGGATTGGGAACGGGGAGATGAGGAAGGACTGGGATGTTGGCTGGATTTGCTTGGCCTGGAGTGGATTTAAAGAGCTGAGCTTGGGGAGGTTTGGAATTCCCACAAGACCAGCCCAACAACACCCAGGATGAAATGGTTTCCATGTTTCCCTAAAGTCAGTGGCTTTCTCATGGCAAAGAGTTTCCCATGCTTCCAAAATCTCCATCCTGACCCTGCTTATGCTGGTTTTGGGGCAAAGCACCAAAAGGGTTTTTGACTGTCACACCACAAAAATGTCTTTTCCCTCCCAGAAAATCCCATTTTTGCCTGGGAATGGCTTGGAAAGCTATCCCAGCTCAGCTCCATTCCTTCTTTCTCCTTGCAGCCAAACTGGGAGCCAATTCAGCCGGGCAGGAAGCGTGCCCCACAAAAAGAGACCCCACAAAGTCACCAGCAAGGTAAGGGATGGATCCCACAGGAGCAGCGCTGGGAGCAGAGAAGGCTCAGCCTGGAGAAAAGGAGGATCAGGGGAAACCTCACTGTCCACAAATCCCTGGAAGGAGGTTGGAGCCAGGAGATTGGGCTCTCCTCCCTGCTTTATCCTAGAGGAAATGGCCTCAGGTTGTGCCAGGGGAGGGCTAGGCTGGATGTTAGGGAAAAATCCTTCATGGAAGGGGTTGTAAAGCACTGGAACAGGCTCCAGTGGTGGAGTCCCCATTGCTGATGGGATTTAAAAACCATGTGGATGTGGCACTTGGGGACATGGATTAGTGGTGGCCTTGGCAGTGCTGGAGGAAGAGTTGGACTCCATGATCATAGAGGGCTTTTCCAGCCTCAGTTTTCCCATGATCTTCCTTTCTATCTACTGATGGAGACATTAAATGACTTCTAAACTTGGGGAGTTGAGGATTCTCAGGGAGGCAGGAAGAGAGTTCAGGATGGGCTGGGGGAGATCCATGCAAGGACCAGAGCAGTGAGGGAGCTGAGCTGGTCCAGGGTATCCTGAGCTAATCCAGGATTTTTTCCATCACAGTCTCCATCAGTTGTCCCGGAGCAGGCCTGCATCAGCCAGCGCTTCCTTCAGGGCACCATCATTGCCCTGGTCATCATCATGGCATTCAGGTGAGATCCCACTCCTGGGCTTCTGCATCGGCTCCCTCCAGCTCATCCCTTGGGACCATGCCATCCATGGGGTGTGCAGGGAGGGGCTGTGGGTCTATGGCTTCTTCCAGAGAATTCTGGAATGCTTTGGGTTGGAAGAGACCTTAAACTTTGTCTGGTTCCAACCCTCTGCCATGAGCTGGGAACTTCCACTATCCCAGGTTGCTCCAGCCTGGCCTCGAATACTTCCAGGGATGGGGCATCCATCTCTCCTGGGCTGGAATCCCATGGAAACGGATTGATCTCATGCTGTATCCTTGATCCCTGCTCCTCCTCATCCTGTCCTTTTCTCTTTTCCAGCGTGGTGTCCATGTCCACGCTCTACGTGCTGAGCCTGCGCAGCGAGGAGGATCTCGTGGACATCGATGGGTGGGTATTTCAGGAATTGCTGGGAGGGATGAGGTCACCTGGGAGAGGCTAGAGCACAGAAACTGGGATTACTGAGCACAATTCCAGAGCTGCAAACCCTGCCAAGCACAGCCACATATCCCAGTCTGATGGTGATTCAGTTATCTGGAGCAGAAGTGAGGAATGGAGAAGGAAAAGGGAATCTCCTATTAGGGTGTGCTGAATGTTCCTTGGATGCCTCCAGCTGGACTTAAACAGCCTCATCTCACTGGTGCAGCAGAGCTGGATCAGCTTTGGGAGCTCGTGTAACCTGATAATGAGTCTCTTTTTCTCCCTCTCTTTTCCCTCTCCCATTATTCTCCCTCCTCTCCACCTTACATCTCTCATCCAACTCACTTTCCTTCCCCTTTGTCTTCGATTTCCCCGTTTTTGTGTTTTCCTTCCCATTATCTTCCGTATCCTCTTTCATTCCCTGTCCTCCTGGTCATCCTCCCACTTTCCTGTCCTCCTTGTCTCCCTGCACTGTCCTGTAGCTCCTTTGCTGTACCCACTGCCTGTCTCCTGGCCCTCTTTCGGCATGGGGGTCCCGGAATTCCGGTCGCTCTGTGTCCACGGTATGTGACTGTTTCATTATTTCATTATTTAATTCCTTTGTCCCTTCTCTTAATTCCTCTCTTTTTTTCCTGCACCATGAAAGAAAAAGAAACTGAAAACAGAGAAAGGGATGTGAGTCTTCCAGTGGGATTCCAGGAGGAAGGGTTATGGGTCTTGTCAGAGAAGGGAAATTAGGAGTAGGAGATGGAAAAATCAATTAATTAAACGTTATATAAAGAAATTGCATCCTGTAGGGACAGCAGGAGCAAGACAAAGCTGTATAAGGAAAAGGGATGAGGCAGTGGAGGAACATAAGAGATAAGGGTTGGATTTAGACTGGGGTGAAGGTGAAGCTCCAGAAACTTGTGCCCACATTCTCTTTGGAAGACTGGCATTGAGTCTCCTTTCACCTAGAAAAGAAATCCCTCTAATTAGACAAATCTTGGAAATGACAAAGTGGTTTCTTAATTCCTCTAAATGAATGAATCTCCATCAATCCCACAGAAACCTGGAGCGATGCTCAGGACAGGTAAGGCATGGACATATGTGTCCAGAAGTGCTCCTTGTTCTGCAGACCTGGGAGAAAGATTCCCTCCCTTTCTCATCTCCCTTACCCTCAGGAGATGCCTGTGGTGTCCTCACCTCAGGTCTTGGATAGCTGCAGGGAAACACCTGGAATTCCATGGGATGAATTTGTGGGGGGCAGATTGTGTGTGTTTCTAAGGAGCAAGGTGAGGAACAGTCTGTCTTCAAGGGATAAAGGGCACATTCCTTAGGGAGTGGTGAGAGCTTGAAGCCTGTTGATTCCCAAGCACCTAAATCCACCTGGGATCTTCCCGATGGGAGTCAAATCCACCATGTACACCCTATTCCAGCATGTTCCAGGAGGGTTGCTGGTGTCTTCTGAACCAGCTGGGACTTTTCCCTGCCAGACATTGAACGGCCACATGATTCCCTGAGGAAGTTCTGAGCTCTCCTTGCTGTCTTCGTGGCTTGTGTTCCTTTCTCCTGCCTTTCCCAGATCACTCTGTTCTCCTTCACATCTCCACTTGCTCCATGTCCCTCTTTCCATCCTCCTCCTGCTGCAGCCACTTTTCTCTCCACCTGCAAGTGACCCCATTGTCCACATCCAGGAGGTTTCCAGCATCTTTTTCTGCATTCCAGGTCAAGCCAGAACATTGACAAGACGCAGATAGTTCGATCCACGGCCGCATCGAACGGAGCTGGCAGCAGGACCCCCCCAGAGCACGGTGGGTGATGGATTGGGATGGCTCTGGTTTTATGGAAGGGCTACAGGACAGCAGGTGCTGCTCCTGTTCCATCCCTTGACTTATTCCCTGTGTCCCTGCAGTCCCAGATGAGACACATGGAGTAGCCCTTGGCATTCCCGGTCGTGGTGTGCTGGCCTGTTTCAACCCCCCCTGTTTTTCCACGTGCTGCTCCGTTGCTCCCACTGACATCTCCTCCATTGTCCCCTCGGAGACCAGCCCTGCCCATGCCACCAACCGGACAGGTGAGGGCCAGCCCAGATTCCCAGAAATGCTGGGACATCTCCAAGGTTTGTGTCACCTCGTGTCCTCCTTGTGTTCCTTGTGAGAAGGTATCTTCAGTCTCCTCCCGGATGAACAATTCCAGTTCCCTCTCCCCTCCAGATTCTTCGTCATTCTCATTCCACTCCTTTGGAAGCTCTTTAATAGCTGATAACCTTTCTGTCCTTATTCTTGGATGTATCCTTTATATCCTTCTCTGCCCACATGGTGCAGTTTGGATCCTGTTGCCAGGGGGATGTGGGGGCTGGAAAGGATTTGGAGCTTTCCACGTTGCCAGCAAAACGTCATGGGAAGCTACACCAGGCACAGCTCACCTGAGCAGCTCTACCTTGAAGTCTGACCTCATTCCCTCCTCATTCCATCACCAGCTCCGTCAGGCACATAGGGAATGGAAGCACAGAATTCTGGAATGCTTTGGGTCAGAAGGGACCTTAAAGCCCATCTGGTTCCACCCCTGCCATGGACAGGGAACCTTCCACTATCACAAGTAGCTCCAAGTCCTGTCCAACCTGGCCTGGAAGACTTCCAGGGATGGGGCAGCCATAGTTTCTCTGGGCAACCTGGGGAGCATCAGGAGGTGACATGGGGACAGGGTGATCCCAGTGCTGCCAGCCTCTCTCTGCCTCTCAGCACGACCTTCTCTCCCATTTTTCCGCAGACCAAAGCCAGCCCTCCCTCCTGCCAGTGACAAATATCAAAGCCAAATCCAGGGGCATCACCGGGAAATCCACCTCCTACACCAAGTGGCCAAAGACTCCTGACAGGTCTCAGAGCTTCGGCAGCCCCAATGCCAGCCCCTCCTCCCCCTTCTCCCACATCCAGGGCAAATCCAAGTACATCTCCAACCTCTCGCTCTCCCGCAGCAACTCCCGGCAGCAGCGCAGCCTCCGGCAGCCGGTGAGCGAGTGGCCCCGCACGGAGCAGCCCGGCACAGATGGTACGTGGATCCCATCTTCTTTCCCTTCCAGCCTATGCTCTTGGGATTTTCCACCCTTTGCTGTTCCTAAACATCCTGTTCTCACCCCGGCAGGGCCAAGCCCGGTGCTGCAATCCATCCGGATCGTGGAGATCAACCTGGCCATCCATTCCCAGTACTGCGCCGCTGCCGACGCCTGCAGGCGAGTGGGAAGGGCTAGCTGGTGGCACCTTGGTGGCACTTCGGTGGGAGCAGCAAATAGGAAAATCTGGGAGTTTTTCCAAGATTTTCTTGGGTTTTTCCTGCCATCACCTCATGCTGCTCCATGGGAAGAGGAGCTGGTGCACCCAGCTTTCCCTCAGGGGTTGTGTTTGGTGGTGGGCTCGTCCTTTAGACATTGGGAAGTTCTCCCCTCTGAGTTCTCAGCCTGCCAGGGATTTTGAGTCCTGTCCTAGCCTTCCCACAGTCTGGTGACATCTTATGCTCTCTCTGTGTTCCCAGGACTGGGAATTTCAGCTACCGCATCCCTGTGAGCCAGCAGACAGCTGTGAACACCAACCTGACCCTGGAGATGAAGTGAGTGCCCATCAATCATGTCCTTTGGGAGCCCCTGGAGTGGCTCATGTGGCCATGGTGTCTCCATGGGAAAGGGACTCATGTTCCCCCTTTTGGGCTCTCATGGTGTCCTCTCTTCCCAGCTCCTCCTCCACTGTGTCCATCTCCCTTTGTGACCTTGTCTCCAGTGATCCCTGCCAGGATGCTGTGAGCGGGAACAGCTCCACTGACTCCACAGATGCACAGGTAGGGAGAAGAGGACAGCTCACAAAATACACATGGAATCAACCTCTTTTCAATGGTTGGAAAAGTCCAGCCCTTCCCCCAGCACTGCCACGGCCACCCTGTCCCCACAAGTGCCACATCCACACAGCTTTTAAATCCCTCCAGGAGTGGGGACTCCACTGCTGTCCTGGGCAGCCCTTCCCATGAAGGAATTTTCCCTAATACCCAACTTAAACCTCCCCTGGCACAGCTTGAGGCCATTTCCTCTCATCCAGTCCTTTGTTCCCTGGGAGCAGAGCCTGATCCTACCTGGTTGCCCTCTCCTGTCAGGGAGTTATGCAGAGCCAGAAGGTCTGTCCAGAGCCTCCTTTTTCTCCAGGCTGAGCCCCTCCAGCTCCCAGAGCCCTTCCTCATCCCACTTGTGCTCCAGGAGACATCCATGGGGTCACTTGACAGCACGAGGCTGTGGATTTCCTCACAGAACCGGCCTGGAGAACATCCCCCAAGCTCATTCCTCATCTCATGCCAGCTCTTCCCCTTCCTTCCCCAGGACACCACGCACCGCTGGCCTCTGGTGATGCTGTCATTCCGGGAGTTTTCCTACCACTTCCGAGTGGCGCAGCCGGTGAGTAACCGCAGCTTGTCCAGGGCCACGTGGAAGGAGAGAAATGTGGGATTTATGAAATGTGGAAATGCAGGTTTAGCACCAGGAGCTTCCCACAGTCCTGTGGGTGATAGGAGGATGATCTGTCCCTGCCCCAGGCCATAATCCAGGTAGAATTCCGCTCTTGGAGTCGCACCCCTCTCTAAGCTGCTTTTCCCATTCCTAGGGCCGAGCCGACTGCGGCACTTCCCTGGAGCAGCTGGGACACCTCTTCACTGACTATTACTTCCAGTTCTACTGGCTCTGTGAGTGAGTCCCGGCAGCACCAGTGCCCTCTGCTCAGAGACAGGAGGGGAACTGGTGCCACTGGGAGCCTCCCGAATTCCCTGCTCCGCTGGCCCCCAGCCCCACCTCATCCCCGTGTCCTGCGGCAGCTCCGGAGCTGGAATGGTGATGGCAGGAGACACTGAAGCTCAGGACAGACAGGACCTAAAAGCCACCACCAGCCCTGTGGTGGCTCCTGGGGGGACCTTGCACCAATTCCCAGCATCCCTCTCCTTCCCTTAGGGGGATATTTGTATCCTCCATCACTTCCCCCTCCCCTTCCAACACTGGATTTGGAAGCATCACACTGGACTGAGCGTGGACAGCTCTGCCACATCTCAGAGGGATGCTCCTTCCATGGACAGGAGCCCCATCCCGGTGCTCCCGGGGATGTCCCACATCAGTTCTTCACAACACTGGAATTGCTTCAACACTGGAGCCCTTTCCAAGAGCCAAACGCTGGAGTTTGGCCTGGAAAGGATGGCTGTGCCTGGACCTACTGGAAGTTGTACACTGGAGTTGCTGTTCCTTCTGCTTGGCCCAGGGCCACTTCCCACAGACTTCCCTGAGACTCCCGGACCTGCCAATGGACACGTTCCTCTAGGAACAACCGAAGAAGGAGCAGCTTCGACGTCATCCCCCCTCTTCTTTGTGCTCTTAGATCCCATATCCATGTGGGATATCCAGGTCTGGATGGATAAAACCCCCACTCAAGCTGCTGCTGAGGCCATGCCACACCTGGGGACACTTGTCCCCAAGCCAGGGGTGACAAATGACTGTGACTTAACCACAATAAGTGTGGTAGGATCCGTTTTTATCCACTTGGAAGCGGCGTGTGCGGAGCTGCCTGGTCGGCTCTGGAACCAATGCCAACCTCTGCCCAGATGTGCAGAGCCTGGAGTGCCCTGCAGAGCAAGGCTAAGTCCCTGGGAACACCAGGATCTGTGTCCAGGCAGGATCTCTGCCTCAGGAGAGGGGTGGTGCTCTCCCAAAAGTTGGGATGGCAACAGCTGCAGGCTGTCCCTGCCCTCACAGAGTTACGCTGGGGGGATTTTGGGATATTTTACTGTTACAAGTCCTTAACTTGCTAAACTACTGAATTCTTGTGGGGTTTAAGCTGTAAAAAAATGGGAATTTCCTTCTGGCCCCATTGAGCCACGTGTGTCCTGTGGGAAAACCAAGTGGCTCCCTGTGCTTCCTCCTCCCCGTCCTGCTCCTTGTGCTACAGAGGAGTTGTCTGCGTTCCTGGAGGCTCAGCCACTTCCAGGATATTCCAAGATGCATTTCCCTGAGGAAACAAGTGAGGGGAATGCCACATGTTCATCCTAAGGACACTCTAAATCTGCTCTGGAAAAACAAAGATGGGTTTTATCCAGGTAAAGTGATGGTTCCTGGGCACATCTGGTTTTATCTCCCATCATTCCCCTCCTGAGCAGCCCTAAAATTCCTGGTGATGTCACTTGGATTTGGCATCTGCCCCCAAAAACTGTTTGTAGGGAAGTTTCAAGGCCTGGAAACACTGAATTATAATAACTAAAATCCACTGAATCCTGGGAAGCAGGGAATAGTGGGCGAGCAGGGCATTCCAAGCAGCCAAACAGTTGGAAAACCCAGTTTTGGGAAGCTCAGTGGGACAACAGGACGCCCCAAGGCTTGGGAATACCTATGCACAAGCAGGGGGGCTCCATGCTCAGCTGGATTCTCTGTTTTTCCTTGAAATTGGGAAGGAAATACCCAGATGTAGCTGAGTGCTCTTCCCTCCACCTGCCCTGAGCAGTTTTTCCTGGTTTTAAACCGGGAAGTGACTTCTTTGGCAGGTTTATTGTTCCATTGGCAATCAGTGGCCCAGGCTGGCAACGTCCTTCCTCAAGTGAGTGATGCTGAGCTGGGATAAAAGCCCCTGGAAGAGGAGACAGGGAATTTTGGGGGAGGCCAGAGCCTGCAATCACCCCACCCCCCCCCCTCAGCCAAGACACCCCAGTACATTCCACCCCACTCCTGAGGGAAGGAATCAATCAGTGGTGGCCCAGGAGGAGTTGGGATCTCTCAGGTGTCCCCAGGATGCTCAGCCATGGGATTTAGGGAGATTCCCAACAAACCAAGTGCCTGGAAACATCTCTAGTGCCTTTTTCCTTATGGAACAGCCCCAAGGAACAGTGTTTTCCCACATATATTCCCAAATGTTGCCTCAGAAATGGTGCCCGGGTGGTTTAATTGGGATGTGGCAATTCCTGGAGTGCCAAAGCCAGCCCTACCCACATGGAGCTGGCAGCAATCCCTGGGATCAGGAGAGGACAGGGATTCAGGATGAAGTTTTTAGTGTCAATAGTACCTTACGTCTTGAAGCGGCACAGGTTGCCCAGAGAAGTTTTGGATGTTCCATCCCTGGAAGTATTCCAGGACAGGTTGGATGGGTTTGGAGCTGCCTGGACTAGTGGAAGGTGTCCCTGCCCATGGTAGGGACTGAATGGGCTTTCAGGTCCCTTCCCAACCAAACCATTCCAGGATTCCATGCTAAAAATCATCCATCGGCTGCTGCCCAGTGAGGCAGCAACAAGCTCCAAAGAGGTTCAGAATTGTAAAATGAAGGAGTCATGGAATTGCTTCCAGGCCCGTGGAAACAGCTGTCTGCATGGATTTCTTCCCCAAAACGCATCTCTGCCCCTTCCCTGTCCCAAATCAGTACCAAGAGAGTTCACAATCAGGCCTTTCCCTGCGTGGGATGGAGGGAATTCTGAGCCGACCTCTCCAGCTTGGGGAAATCTCTCCCTATCCAGCGGCAAAGAGACATTCCTGGCAGAAAGGAAGACAAAAGGGTGGAGAACGAGGCTGTTTGGGAGTTGTTTCAAAAGCAAATTCCCACCTCTTCTGTCCTACTGTTGGAGCTTAAAGCCTGTAAATAGAGACTATGGCACCACTGGAAGAATTAAGGAAAAAACACCACGTAAAGCACTAATTTTGTTGGTTTAAATGTTGCTGCCACAGCTTTAATCACTGTATTTTGCCAGCCAGTTCGTAGAGTTGCATTTGTAGCAGGTTATTATCGATTCCTGGTTTTTATTTGTGGGGAACAAGCGTGGTTTCCCTCTTTTCTTCCTGATTTATATTTATATTTTGCTGAATTTGAGGGCTGAGTTTCTGGATTCCCCGGATTTTTTTTTTGTTTGTTTGTTTGTTTTGTTTTGCTTATTTAGACTATGTTTTATGCTGGAGGTAAATGTGCCCATATGAATAAAATATATAAATACTGCTTTGTATCCAAGGATGGCTCCTGGTGTTTTCCTCCCTTTCCAGGGAATAACTCAGGTGAATGGCTGTAAAACTGCCCACAGGATGAAGGAAATTCCAAGTCTTTAGTCAGTGAAAGTTTCTGGATATGCCCAGTCATGGTTCTTTGGAATGGGGATAAAAAGGAGAAAGGAAGGAGGAAAAAGAAAAGAAGAAGGGGAAAGAAATTAGAAAGGGAAAATGAAGGAAGTAGAAGAAAAATAAAGAAAATAAAGAGGGAAAAGAAAGGTTAGATAGACAAGGGGAAAGGGAAGAAGAAAGCAAGAGGACAAAGAAAGGAGGAAGAAGAAAAAAAGGAGGGAAAAAAGAAGAAAGGAGGGAAAAAGAAAACCTGCTTCTGACCTCTCATTGCTCATGTCAGAGGGCAGACTCAGATCCAGAAGGATCCAAAAGCCCACAGAGGAAATCCTCCTTCCCAAATAGGAAACTGGGGCTTGAATTTGTGATTTGGAAGTGGAATGGCTTGAAAGCTGGGCTAAAAGTCCAATCTGCCTCTTGAAGGCATATAAATCAATTCCTTGTTTCTAGGCCAAGAGGATAATTCAGGAATTAATGAAGGGCACATCCAGCACCACAAAACTCCTGGTTAGGGATGAGAACAGGCACAGCATTCCCAAAAAAAGGGTGAGGGGATGTGATGGCAAAGAAGGCTGAGGGATTAAAAGCAGATTTAGGATTTATTTTGCACAGCCTAGCTGCACCAGGACACAAGGTGGCACTGGAACACCTGTGAGCACACACAGCACAGAAATCTGGGATAACACTGGGCATATCCCAAAATACCTGGATCTTGTGCCAATATGGAGAAAGGGAAGCTCAGAGGGACCTTTTCACTCTGCTCTACTCCATGACAGGAGTGTGCAGCCAGGTAGGATTGGTCTCTTCTCCCAGGGAAAGTGACAGGACAAGGGGAAACAGCCTTAAACTGCACCAGGTTTAGGTTTGGGCATTAGGAAAAAATCCTTCATGGAAAGGGTTTTAGAGCACTGGAACAGGTTCCAGAGGTGGAGTCCCCATCCCTGGAGGGATTAAAAAGCCGTGGTGGCCTTGGCGGTGCTGGAGGAGTGGTTGGAGTGGGTGATCCTAGAGGGCTTTTCCAGCCTTAGACTTCCCATAATTCTACCCAAGCCCTCTGGAAAAGCCAGGTTAAAAAATTTAAAATAAATAAATAAATAAATAAAAAGACAAACCAGCAGTCCTCAGGCAGGCAGTGTCACAGAGCCACTTTTATTCACCTGTGGGTCACTGCCTGTCGCAGACCACACCTGCGTTTTCTCGTTGAAATACAAAAGAAATACAAAAAGAGCCTCCCCGAATCCCCCATCCAGGCCGCCCCCGAGGGGTTCAGACGTAGATCCCGACCCAGAGCAGCAGGAAGAGGACGCCGAAGCCCATGAAGAGCGAGGCCACCAGCGAGATCAGCAGCTCCTTGTAGATGTCCCGGGTGTACTTGGTGGATGTCACCTCGTAGCTGCCGGGCTGGGGGTTAAGGTGATAACAGAGGCACAGCAAGGCGAGGAGACCCCCACCCGCTCCCCTGTCCCCGCGAATTAGGGCGATAATCCGGGATTGGGAGGCACAGCAAGGGGACGGCAACCCCCGCCCGCTCAGCCGCGGGGATACACGAAGAACCAGGCGGTGAAGAACATGCCGATGGCCAGCAGCACCACGGTGAGGTGCGGGAACACGGCCGGGTTCACCGGGCTCGTGTATCTGCTCATCGCCTCCAGCTCCTGCGGGGACACGGCGGTGTTCAGCGAGGCCGGGCCTGGCCCACTGTGGCAACCCCCGGTTCCCCCATCCCCACCCTCACCATGTCGCCGGTCCCTGCTGCGACACGTCGGCTCCGCTCCCGCCGCTGCACGTCCGCCCCCCTCCGCCGCCGGAAGTGGAAATGAGGGCGGGAACGAGGCGCGGTGAGCGCGAGGTCCTTCATAATTGGTTGGCGGCGGCTCCCGGCGAGCTTGGCGGCAGAGCGCGGGAGCGGCGGCGCGTGAGCGGCCGGGTAATGGCTGGGGGAGAGCGGGGTTCTGAGGGGCAACGGGGGCTCTGAGGGGCCATGGCGGCTGGGGGAGAACGGGAATCTGAGAGGGAGTGGGGGCTCTGAGGCGGTAATGGCGGCTGAGGGAGAACGGGAATCTGAGGCCGTAATGGCGGCTAGGGAAGAACGGGGATCTGAGGGGGAATGGGGATCTGAGGTGGTAATGACGCCTGAGGGAAAACCGCGACCCTGAGGGAAAATAGGGTCTCCGAGGCGGTAATGACGCCTGAGGGAAAATGGGGACCCTGACGGAGAATGGGGGCTCTGAGGCCGTAATGGCGGCTGAGGAGGAATGGGGGCCCTGAGGGGGAGGGAGGAGGGGTTGATGGCAGGCCTGGGGAGCTGGGAAACAAGGAGATAATAATGGGGAGGTGATGGGGTCTAGATGGTTGTAATGATGGACATAATCGAATTTTGGGGAGGGTGATTGGGATGGGAGGGGCAGAGGTTGGAAAGGAGAGTAAATGATGGGCCGGGAGGGGGGTGGTGAGGGATAAGGGTGGCCTGAGGCAGGACTCGGGATAACGGCTGCCAGTAGAGGCCACAGCCCTTGGAGAGATGGTTTGCAGGGGAAGCATTGCCCTCTTTGCTTCCCCCTCCTTGGGGGGCCCAATGTTCCTCATGCAGAGCCTGCTCTCAACATCCCCTTTTTCCCTTCCCCAGGATGGGAATCCATGGCTTGGCCAAGCTTATCGCTGATGTGGCTCCCGGGGCCATCCGGGAGAACGACATCAAGTCCTACTTTGGCCGGAAAGTGGCCATTGACGCCTCCATGAGCATCTACCAGTTCCTGATCGCCGTGCGGCAGGGAGCTGACGTGCTCCAAAATGACGATGGGGAGACCACCAGCCACCTGATGGGGATGTTCTACCGCACCATCCGCATGGTGGAGAACGGCATCAAGCCGGTGTACGTGTTCGACGGGAAGCCCCCGCAGCTGAAATCTGGGGAGCTGGCCAAGCGTACGGAGCGCCGGGCCGAGGCGGAGAAGCACCTGCAGGAAGCGCAGGAGGCTGGGGAGGAGGAGAACATCGAGAAGTACAGCAAGAGGCTGGTCAAGGTGACCCCGCAGCACACGCAGGAGTGCAAGAAGCTGCTGATGCTGATGGGAATTCCCTACGTGGAGGCACCCGGAGAGGCAGAGGCCAGCTGTGCCGCCCTGGTGAAGGCCGGGAAGGTGTATGCCGCCGCCACGGAGGACATGGATTGCCTCACCTTCGGCAGCCCCGTGCTGATGCGGCACCTCACGGCCAGCGAGACCAAGAAGCTGCCCATCCAGGAGTTCCACCTGAACCGGATCCTGCAGGATCTGCAGCTGACCTGGGAGCAGTTTGTGGACCTGTGCATCCTGCTGGGCTGCGACTACTGCGCCAGCATCCGCGGCATCGGGCCGAAGCGCGCCGTGGAGCTCATCCGGGAGCACAAGTCCATCGAGAGGATCGTGCAGCAGCTCGACACCAAGAAGTACCCTCTGCCCGAGAACTGGCTGCACAGGGAGGCCCAGAAGCTCTTCCTGGAGCCTGATGTGATCGATCCCGACGCCGTGGAGCTGAAGTGGAGCGAGCCGGACGAGGAGCAGCTGGTGCAGTTCATGTGTGGGGAGAAGCAGTTCAATGAGGAGCGCATCCGCAACGGCGTCAAGAGGCTGAGCAAGAGCCGCCAGGGAAGCACCCAGGGCCGGCTCGACGACTTCTTCAAGGTCACCGGATCCATCACCTCAGCCAAGCGCAAGGAGCCGGAGCCCAAGGGATCAGCCAAGAAGAAAGCCAAGACCAACTCCAAGCCCAACAGCACCGCAGCCACAAAGACTAAAAAGGCAAAATAACCGGATTGGGTGCCCACAGACCTCTGGGACTGGGTTTTGGGAGGGCCTAATGAGGAATTTTAGACTAATGAGAGTTGTGTGTCAGTGCTGCCTGTTAGTGCTGGGAAGGAATGGATGAGGCTGGCAGAGTGGAAAAGCTTCTGGGCACAAGCACGCCCAGATTTCAGAATTCCAAAGCTGAACAGCTCCAGAGCAGACTCAGGACAAATTAGATTTCACCCTGATCCCATCCATCACAGAATAGGTTTCAGCAAGCAGAAACTGGAAAGATAGCAGTGGAAGGCAAGCTGGAATTGGGAAGGAGGCTTCAAGTAATGAGGTAAAATTCTCCCTTTAACGAGAATTCATTAAGGTTTTTCCTTCTCTTTTCATGATCACTCTCCTTACTCAAAACCCAGTTGTGATCTCAGTTGTCCAGGATAGTCTTGGCCTGCTTTTAGTGCGTAATCCAAGGAAAGCTGAGCCCAGACTGCAGCTCTCCCAGCCTGAAATTAGCTTAGAAATGCTTAAAAATAAAAATATCCATAAGCCTAGAGCTGCAGCCTCCTCAGTCCCTGAATTCCAGAGGCATTTTTCCGTGTTGTACACACTTAAAGGTCCCAGGATGGGAATGAGAAGCTTTTATTTCTTATTTTCTGTATTTTCTATAGTGTTTTGCTTGTCAGAGCCACAGGATGAGTTTTGTTTTCAGAATAAAATTTATAAATATACACAAAGACACTGTTTCTCACATCCTAGAGAAGTGGCTTAAACCGTGTTTTTAAATGAAAATCCCAGTTTTAGAGGGAATTCCGTAACAGCCAACAAACAAAATGCAGTCTGGAACACAAAGAATTCCAATTTTGAGCTCTTTGGATGCTTCGTAGACATCAGAAATCCGTGAGTCTGCTCTTTGCCAGTTTGGAAAATAAGAAACTTGCTTGTTTTGTGGGGAAATTAATATTAAATATTTATTGTGCATTAATCTTGCTAAAATTGGGATTTATGTTTCCTTGGTGTGGATTCTCTTACATGTTTCAATCCATAATTGTTTTTTTCCCCACAAGTTTTTAAATTAAGTGTTCCTCTTTTGTCTCCATATATCTTCATAGGTACAGGAATGGTTTGAGGGATAAAAAAATATTTTAAAATAATAATATTTGGAAGTAAGCCTGGAAAATTTACCAATTCTAAAAGCTGCTTTTCCACCACCCTCTCCCTATCTGGTGCTTCGTGGTATTTCACTCTGTTTTTCCTCCATTTCTCATTGCAAACAAAGATTCCCACTGCTTCTGACACTGACATAATTATTAATGAATTCCAGTTCCACTCTTTATCCTGGGACCAAGTGCTGTGGTTTGCTAGGGACCCAGCAGAGCCAATCAGAAGGGGCACAGGGGATTTGGGGCTCTCAGGTGTGGGCTCTCTCCCCATGGGAAGACTGGAATACTTTTCCACCTTTTCCCCTTTTCACCCTCTTAGTTCTAATTAAATGAATTTTCAACTTCTTCATCCCAGTTTTCTGGCTGGCTGCACCATGACCTATGTGTTACCCACAGCATTCCCATCCTGAATCCAAACCCAGTCCGTGCCAGCTCCTGGAAAGAAAGGAACCCTGTCCCAGTGGAAAGCAGAACAGTGGGAACTCCCAGACAGCTTTTGGGGAAACCCCAAATTTATCCAGCACAAAGAATGCTCCGGAGTGTGCCAGCTGCTGCCACGAGCTGCATCCTGAGCCGTGACAGCCATCTCCTGAGAGCTCCCTTGTGTTCCCGTTCCCGCTGGAGCCTCTTGTCCAGCGCTGCCCGGAGGGTTTTCTCCTGTGGCACTGCTGCAGTGTCCTGGGAGCCGTGCATTGGGCACCGGCGGCTCAGGGACACTTGCTGCTGGGAATGCTTTGCTGGAATGGCTTGTGCTCCTGATTGTATTTCCAGGCTTTTCCTGGCCGTGGGTATCTGGTGAGTTCTCTGGATAGCCACGGCTCCGAGGCAGCAGGGAGACCTGTCCATGTGAACTCCTCCATCTGGAGTCCAGCAGATCTCATGGAGGCTCTGGCAGGGATGGAGACCTTTGCTATAAATAGCCCAGGTGTGGAGATCTTCCTTAGCCTTGTCCTTCACAGCCAGCTCCAGGGAGCATCCCTGACACAGGAACTGCTGCCTTTGCCGCTGGAGCCTCTTGTCCAGCAGCGTGCGGAGAGTCTGCTCAGATGGCTCCACTTCAGGATCCTGGGAGCTGTGGATTGGGCACCAGCGGCTCCAGGACACTTCCACTTGCTTCTTGGCAGGAACAGGCCAGCTTCCAATTGGAGCACAACACGGGTCACAGAGGGTCTGGATGGGAATGGAGGAGCCTTTCCGAGGGACGGACATTCTTGGAAGCGTGGAGGATCTCAACCAGCGTCGGGCTCTGCGGAGGACCGAGCCTTTTCCAGCAGCAGATGTTTTCCGACGGATCAGGGGTCTTGTTGAGCTTCTGGAGGACTGGGGGCTCCGGGAGCAGCTGGAGGAGGCGCAGCAGGGCAGGTAGCCTTGCTCCAACAGCTGCTCCAGGTCCTCCCACGACAGCTGCCACATCTCCGAGTCCCGTGGGAAGGCCGCCTCGGGCCACAGCGGCGTCACCAGGTCCTGCAGCTCCCGGGCCGCCGTCACGCAGGGGGTGCAGCGGGGGCCGCAGCCGCAGGGGATGTACAAGGGGCTCTCCGGGGCAGCCGGGCCGTGGGGAGGGGTCTCCTCGGCCGGGGGGGAACCGGGAGCCCCCGGGGCCGCTCGGCAGCACCGCGAGCCCCTGGCCCGGCTCCCGCGGCGCTTCCGCGCCTTCCAAACGCGGGTGGCCAGCAGGACGGCCGTACTGGCCACCAGCAGGACAAGCGTGGGGAGCAAGAAACTCATGGCTTCATCCGTGTCCCATCGTGGCCGCGCTGAGAGCCAGGGGGTGGTGGCTCATGTCCCGTAGAGACACCGTGCTGATGTCACAGTGCTGCGGGTGGGACACCTGTGTGACGTCACAGCCCCGCCTCACCCCAGCGCTCAGCCCCAGGGCACCCCGTGCCTCCAGGGGCGAAGGGCTCCATGTGGGCACTGGTGGCCCTCTGGAGCAGAACAGGTGGAAAGATTCTCAGGCAAGTAGGACACAGTGATGAGGAGGAGGATGACGGTCTCATCTCCTGGCTGACAGCCAGGGACATGGATTGTCCCATAGGACACTGCAGAGTGCTGGAGGAGGAAAAGCTCTGCTCAGTAACCACCAAAACATGTCTGTTATCCACAGCATTCCCATCCTGAATCCAAACCCAGGGCTGTGCCACACACTGTGAAGAAAATGAACCCTGTGAATCCAACTAAAAGCAAACAACCAAACCACTGAGGCGGAGCAGCGTGTTTTCTGTGGAGTGTGATGGTGATGGAGAACTGCATGAGGATGGGATTTAGCTGGGGGGACAGGGGCAGACTGGGTACCTGCAACATCCCATGCAGCATAGGGCAGGAATGGTCACCTGTGTGGTCACAGAAGGACCTGGAGGGTGGCACCATCACCATGGGTTGAGTCTGGCTGGTTTGATGTCTGGTATGAGACCACATGTACTGGAGATGGTGGAAGGTGGTGGATGCTGGTTTTCAGGCTGTTGGAAAGAGTTTGGATCCCTTCCCTCCCAGCTCCTTCTGGAGACAGTGTCTGTGGAATCATAGAATGGTTTGGGTGGAAAGGTCCAGCTGGGAGCAGGTCCAGGCTGAAGGTCTGGCTGGACTAGGCCCAGTGGGAGTAGGGAATGGGGCTGGCTGGGAGAGAGCAGTTGGGACCCAACTGGGAGGTGCTGGTGACTCCTGGCCAGACATGGAGTCACAGAATCAGGATTAGAATCAGCTGCAACCCCAGGCCACCTCCTGCGGATTTCCGGGGAGAAATGCAACTGATGGGCTGAGACTGATGCTAATTGGGATTGTAATAATCAAACGGAGATGATTGCATCTGATTAATGCCATGAGAGCTTGTGTGGGGATCAGAATAGGTTGAACTGAAGCACAGCAATGTGGCTGGAGGAACAAGCCCGTGGCTGCTGGGGAAAGGCTTTGTTGATGTCCAAGAGTTTGGGTGAGGCTGTGCTTGTGTGTGGTGCTAGGGAAGAGAAGGAGAGGAGCTGAGCTCATGGAATTGCCAGGAAAATTAATCCACAAACATCAGAGGTTTATGTCCAAAAAGGAGACAGAGGTGTCTCTTTTGCTCTATTCAATTAAAGGGAGAGGCCATGGGGCATTCCCCTGGGGTCTCTCGAATTTTTGGAGGACACAGCCTCCTTTTTATCCTAATTTCCCGGCCATTTTATCCTAATTTCCCTCTCTCTTTCCCCATTTCTGAGGTACTTGAGAGGTTCAGACTTCCCGGAACGCCTGATCCCAAAGACTCCCCTCTAATGTATAACCCTCCCTTTTAATTTTTAATTCTTACAGAATGTAGAGGTTTTCTTTCCCATTGTTTCTTTCCTCTTTCAATGTCTAATTTCATTTATCAGCAAACCTATAGTTTATTAGTAAAAGCAAATATCATTTTCCATTCACCAATCAGTGGAATCCTTCCCATTGTTTCTTTTATCTCCCAGTGCTAGTTTTATCTACCAACAGACCCACAGCTTGTTTGTAAAGACAAATCCACTATTCCTCTCAGAATTAAGCAGGAAGGAAGACAAAACTAATGTGAGCTGTGTTTTCTTCCAGGGAGACACACACATATACACACACACAGGGACATGCTGGAATGGCACTTTATTGCTCCATGGAGGGGTCCAGGGTCTCTTGGTGGCATCAGTAAGTGCTGAAGATGGCCTGGATGTGCTCCCCATCATGTGGTTTGTAGGTGCCAACTCCTGCAGCAGAGGGATGTGTGAGGCTGGGATCTGGAGATCCCCACCACAGATCCCAGCCTGTGGGATGTGATGGGCATTCCCAGCTTGTGGTGGGAATGCGGGCCACAAGCTCCCCCGCACCATCCCTGGCCCCCTCCCCCACCTTCATCGAGGGCATTCCCAGCACTGAGGAACTGCCAGTAGGTCCTGTCCTCCGTGCTGCCAGCCAGCCCGTGGATGGAGGTCACATAGGGGCCCCAGAATGTCTGCTCTGTCTGGAAGCTGTAGGAGAGTTGAGGAGACTCAGGTCTGGCTGGGGAAATGCCAAATCTCACCTCCAAAGCCACCCTGGCTCTCACCTAAAGGTTTGGGGATTCTCCTCTGCTGCCACCTCCATCACCTGGAGCAGAGTGGAGCCACTTGGGACTGTCACTGAGGTGGAGTAGTGGAAGTGTTTTCCCTGGAGTTCGTTGGTGATGGAGTATTGCACCTGGATGGGGGCTGTGCAGGGAGAGAGAGGCAGGGTGGGCACCTGGCACACCCCCAGAGGGCACAGGGTGGGAACATCATCCCTGTGGGGTCTGGGGGACTCCAGGTGGGATTGGCGTACCTCTGGGAACACCGTGTGTCCCCAGCATTGGGGACATGGGCAACTGGCTGCCTGGGGACATATCCTTGGTGGCAGCACAGTCCAGGCCAGCTGCATCCAGGTAGGACCTGCCCACCAGGATTGGCAGCACCTGGGCGATGGCCATGGGCTGCTGGTAGTCGTGGGCATACACCACGGAGAAGGCCTGGGCACAGTCCCACTCCCGTGGGGCGTAAAACTTCCTTGTGGCCTCCAGCGCCTGTGGAGTGGGTGGGAGGTAGAATAACACATCTGGGAAGGGGACCAGGTGGCCGTGATGCCACACTCCCCTGGCACCTCCCCTACCTGCAGGGCCAGCCCCATGCTGTAGATATTCCCAATCATGCCATTCCTCTTCTCCTGTTCATCCAGGAAGCCGTTGCTTACTGTCGAAAGTGCCTCATGGAGCAGATCCTGCACGTCCTGGAGCTCCACGTAGTTGTAGACGCAGGCCAGGGCCAGTGCCACCATGGCCCGGGTGTCTGTGGGATCTTGGAGTCACCACCAAGGCTTGGGACAGCCCCAGGAGTGGGAATGTGGGAACAGAGGGGTTCCTTACCCATGGAGAGGTGGCTCTCAGGGCTCAGCACCTGCTTGGCCAGGGCCACCGATGGCCCTTGAGCACCGCCCGCCTCAGCCAGGCACAGGGCCAGGGTGTCCAGGCCCACACTGTACAGGGTAGTTTTGGGAATCCCCTCGGCCTCTGAAAGCAAAGAGTGGCAAGATGACAGGGTGTGGGGACAGTGACACCCCCAGGCCCCCAAGTCCAAACAAACCCAGTTTGGCCATCTCCTCATCTGTTTTCTGCTGCAGGACACGGATCAGGTCGAGGGTCTGCTCCAGGGCATGGACACGCTGGGGATCCTGGCAGGAGGAGAGGAGGGCGAGGACATGCAGAGCCACCTGTCCCGAGGTCATGTCTGCAGGGACAAGAGGGCAGCCAGGCTGTGCTGGGCTGGGCACTGCAGGAACTGGCAGAAACCTGGTCCCCCAGGAGCTGGTGCCTTCCCTCCTTTCCCCCCTTACCTTTCTGGGCTCTCTTCACTGCCTCCTCCTTGATCTCCTGGAGCAACCACTTGTGGATGGGACCATCACTGTCCCCCCCAGCCAGGTTCATGGCCAGCAGGACACTGGGATTTGCTGCCTCCTCGAGATTTACAGACCCCTCCATGCGCTCGAGCAGCTGGGAGACCATATCCTCAGGGGCCACTGGAAGGAGAGGGGAAGTTACCGGGATCCTGTGTCCCACCTGTGGTGTCTCCTGGTTCTCCATGGGTGGCTGACACTCACCACAGCCCTCGGTGGCCGTGCAGCCCACCAGGGCCAGCAGGACCCCGATGCCCAAAGCCACACCAAGCATCCTTCTGGAGCCAGCTGACCCACTCAGGGTGGCAGAGTCCTGTGGGAATTCGGCTCTCTGGGTGTCCTCTCTGCTTTTAGCTGTTCCCAGTGTCCTTGTCCCGTCACCTGCCCTCCCACAGCCGCCCTGGCTCTGCCAAGTACCACTGGCTTATCTGTGTGTCCAGCGGGGGAGGAAGGGCGGTGATTTTCCATTTGGGATCACTGGGGACCCCTTGGACCACTTCAGTATCCACGAGGCTGTGATGTTGTATGGGATTCAACCCAGTATGTCCCAGAAAGAACCACCTCAATCTTCCACCCAAGGTCCTGGAAGCCTGAGGAGCTCCAATCCTGGCTGGGCTTTCTCCAGCTGTATCCCGCTTTGACTTTTCCAGGAAACTCCAGCCCTGATAAGCTAACTTCAGTACCAAGAAAAATGGTGGAGAAGGTCATACTGGACCCTGCTGGGAAAGCAATTCAAGGACGGTGCCTGTGTCACGCACAGGAAGCTCAGGATAATGGTGAGAAATTCCCGTCTAACTGGTTTCTTATCCTGCTGCCATAAGGCCTCCTGGCTCAGAGGTGATGGGAAGGCAGAGCCTGTTCATTTTTGGGATTGTAGTAGGAGTTTTGGCCCTGTTCCTCACAGAATCCTTCTGGAGGTGTCCAGCTGTGAGATGAGCAGGGACAGGACGTGCTGGCTGCTGTGCTGGATTTAACTGGGATAGGGAACTTTTTATTTACTGGATTTGGATTCAGGATGGTAATGGTGCGGATAACACACAGGAGGTTTGGTGGCTGCTGAGCGGGGCTTGCTCTCCTCAAGCACTTTGCAGTGTCCCGTGGGACAATCCAGGATGAGGCACCATCCTCAGGGACATTCCCTGTGCCGTGTGGCAGACACTGGTATGGGGGACAGGAGCTGGGGGGACTTTTGGGGGCTGTCCTGCTCTCCCTTGATTTTTCCCTCGCCCCCCATATTTGGGGGATATCCACCTGGAAAAGGTTTTATAGAAGCATTGAGGTACTGGCCAGGGCACTTGGACTCCTTTTATGCCTTTTATGGGCGGGGAGTAAAAAGGGGGTGGAGCAGTCTGGAGGGTGATGGTGTCATTTGGCACAGCCCGTTGTGGTGAGGGATCAGGTGAGTGAGGGATGAGGGGAGCCGAGTGAGATCCCCCCCAAAAAGGAGGTTACAGCCTGAAAATTCCTGAGTGGTTTGCGTGTAAAATACTGAAAACTGCAAATATTCCCATTTTTGTGTATTCTGTGAAATTTTAATGCATTTAAAAACTGATTCCGAAATGAAACCCAATGTCTGCTGTGTTTTAGACAGAATATAGACTGTAAGGAATTCTGATTACGGAGCTAGAGGGTTTGAAAATACAAACATATTTCTCTATCCGGGGCCAAGGCCGGGGCTGCTCCCGGAAGGAAACAGCGGAGCTCCGGCGCGGAGCCGGGAGCGGCAATGGGGGAGCCCGGGGAGCAGCGGGGCCGG
>WBNO01010671.1:0-17124 GCA_013400575.1 Peucedramus taeniatus
TATATATGTCTTGGATATACATTTGCATAACTAGACAGCACTGGTTATGAATCAGCAGACTGTTTTTGTATAACTTTTTCTCGGAATTTAGCCTTAGTCATTAAATCTTTTGGAAGTAAATGAGATTTTATCAATATATTTCAAATAATCTAATCTCTAAATAAAGCAAATAGAGTTCCTTGGTTGCAGAAATATATTTTAGGACAAAAATTATCACTTCAAAATGATAGTTCTTCATTAAGCAACAGTTACACACTGTTATTTATTAGATCTTCTCTTTCATGACAGAAAGAAACATTATCACAGAGATAGAGACAACAAATTTCCAATAAAATTCTGGTGTCACCAAAGTGAATGACAAAATTCCCATTAACTTCAATAGGAGCAAGAAAAGCCTTTACCCAGATTTCTTGGCAATTAGTTATTAGTTACATAGCTGTATCTGTGCACTCAGGTTAAATAATTAATCTTCTCAAAGCAGTTCAAAAAGTTGTTAAAAAAAAAAAGAATTTTATTTTTTGTCATTTAGACAAGAGCAGAAGGTTTGTAGAACAGAAAAGCAATAAATAAAAAGTGTGCCCTTTTCTGACACAGAAAGAGATATATAGATGACAGAGAAAGTTTTTTCACAAAAATCTCACCTACCAAAGAAAGTAAGATGCTGTGAGAAAGGAATTTCTAGCTTGACTCATAAGGAAAAGTGTGAGAAAAATTTATATTTTAAAACAATACCAAAAAGACAGGCTTAGATGTGGAGAAAAGAAATAGTGTCATCTAATTCCTGTATTATCAGAAACTGGAATTTATTGTGTTCTTGTAAATATACCAAATAAACACTTTATCCTTGTTTTTCCTGATAGTGAAAGTAGATGGCTAGATACCTTTTGCTTACAAGTACAGTCCAAACAAGTATCATAGTTTTGAATCTAGAAAATACAAATTTGTAAATACAGTGATTTTTTCCCCATTAAGGTAATTTTTACATGATCATTTTGCATAAGGCAAATAAAAGCTCCCAAGACAGTAGTCCTGCACAACTCTGATGATGTGCTGAACAAAGAAACTCTACAAACAGATTTTATGAAGTAAACATAGTCTACAATTATTTTGTAGTCTATCCCTCAGAGAACAAATAAAAAACTTAACAAAATGGTTAAGGCTATATCTCACCTTGGTGAGTCTCTCTTTTGTTTGTTCGGTTTTTTTATTAATCTGATATTTTGTGGAAACAAGTATTACAAGCTATTAACCTATGACAGTAGCTGGAGAAATGGGACTTCACTAAGATATTTAACACTTATTAAGAACTCTTTGTATGAAAACTCTCCCACCTACAACCTCTTAGCAGTTGTGTTTTGGAAGACCAGGAGCTTAGACAAAATGTTTGCTAAAGGGTAAAGTAACACAATTAAATTAATACTTGAATGTACCTGAGGAAAAAAAGAATTAGTCAGCTCTTCTGTTCCATTATTCTTTGTTTATAGCAGTAACTGTATATATCTAACAAGACTGTGAACATAATCCCTTCTTCTAAGAACACATTTATAATTTTATCTTCAGAATAATTTTTTCTACTGTAAACACAATTCAGACAAGCTTATTTGAAATTCTGACTCAGCTTCCCAATCACCAGAAAGGGGCAAAATAATGATGTTTGGCACTGTTTTGTGATCACAAAAGCTGTATGTAACTCTGCACTCAATAATTTAAAATTATTGTTAAACCATCTATTGGTGGATCATTAGTAACCATTACTCATAAAATGTCAAAAAAATCTAGGCACCTACTCCAAGTTTTAGAAACATCATGTTACAGACATGCAATTATTCCATCTTGCACTAACTACTTCAGACAATTTAAATGTATGTAATTAAATCTTTCAGAACTGTGTCTACAGTTTACAAATTTTAACATATACAAGACATTAGTACTTTTAAAGGAAGTACTTCAAAGGAAAAATTACTTATCTTACTACATCATGGCAAGCACTAATTGTTGATGGGGTGTTTTTCCTGTGAAGGCTCAGCTTTGTCATGAAACAAGCACTATCTAGATTATTTTAGTGCTACCAAAGCAAGCAATTCATGATGACCATTATCTTTTCACTTTTCTACATGTTCAGGCTCACCACAGTGAAAGAAAAGGCAGAAAATGATTTTTCCAATTTATTATTGCATTTGTCTGGAGGCAATTTTCTGACTGAAATGACACAAAATCCACTGGGAAACAAGAGCTATGGACCTTATAAATATGCAGCCATCACTTCTATGATCAAGCTTTTGACTCTGTTGCTATGGCTGTCATAATAAGATGGAATGCTATGGGAGAAAAATAAAAAGGTTTTTTGTTTGAAATTCTTTGGTGCATTCCTAGCGCCCACAAATTGCTGCCTATTGTAGGCACCACAGAGTCTAAAAAATTATTACACACACTGTTGGCAGCTGCTGTCGGCTGACATGGTAGCTGTTATTCCCTTCAGCATGTCAGTATTTCAAAAAATTCATTACAGCTGCCTATTCTTCAGTGTATTATGTTAATGTGGATGATTTAAGCAATTATTTTCCTTTTGCTGCCTATCAGAATCTGGTATACTTTAGCTTCTCCCTTTCTCCATTTACTCTTTATCAAACAAAAACCAGAAGAAATTTATGGGAATAATGACATAAAAATTGTTTTCCTGGACAGAACACTGTCAATATTATCTTCTGCTAACTGTAGGCTTATCATTACTACATTTTCATGTTTCCAATTACAATTTCTGTAACTCAGGAGCCTCAGATTCTGCTTGCAATGTGCTGCAGCTGGCACACTGCTCCTCCTCATCAAGTATGACTGGGTTTTGCAGGTAGACACTCTTATCATTCTGATTTAACAGGAGTATGATGTGGTAAAAAAATCTCTGACAGTCAAAAAATGGCTGAGAGTACTTATATGGCCTTTTGCACTTCATTTTCTGATCCAGCTGCGCAGGACTACGGCTGACTACAGAAATATCTATCTGCTCTGTTGGGTGGCAGAAGATTAAACAGTGAACCCCAATCAGGCTGGAAACAGATACGTGCTCAGTATGAACAGACAGCTGTGTGGAGGTTGGTAACTCGGGCTGTGATTCACTGCATGGAGCTCAGGACGAACTAAATAAGAATTGGCTCAGTCCTAGGGAAGAAGTATTTTGTTACTGCTGTTATTGTCTATGTGATCTAAGAAGCAGTGAGTATGGATGGAAGCTGTATTGAAAATGAAGCTTAGGGAAATACAGGATATTCAGTTAGTAAGAAGCAGAAGTTGACAAAGAGGTCCTGAAGTCAACAAGCAATATTGTAAGTTCTGCAGAATGTGTGAGTCCAGGAGCAAAAAATTCAAATGTGTAGGTCTGAAAGCTCCCTAGACCCTCAGAAGCTTACCTGTACATAAATAATAATTATGTTTCTAGCTCCTGCAGGTTCTGAACTTCACAGACTCAAAAACAGCAGCTGGGTCCTGATTTGCCAGCTGGCCTGAAAGAGCACTAGTTCTCTATTTGTTTTCACTTGAACTGTTCCCCACAGGAAACTTAGATTTTTTTCCCCCTCTCCCTATATGTACTGTTTTTGAAACAGAAGTCTACTTCTATTCCCAGAAGTGGAATTCATAATTATAGAAAGGGCATTATAATTTCAGATTTGAGCAACTCAGTCTGCATATTTGTGTATTCAAGAAATCTATCCAAACAAGAAGCATAAATTAATTATTATGGTTTTACTTGGTACCAAGGGTCAAACACTCATCTTTGATTAGCTGTTAGCTTCTTTTTATCTCTCAGATCAATAGAAAAAGGTGGAAGGTGGGAAAAAAGGCTGAGATTTTTATTCTTCTCAAGCCTTCCTTGTGTATACTGAGTAGCAGTTGAACAAAGACAGAAGCTATACTGAGAATAGTAATGCAGTCTGCAAAAGCCACTTACCAAATAAGAAGCTGATAAAACAGAAGTGACTAGCCAAAGGGAACAAAGTATTATCTGACTTGCATATTCAAATGTAAATATGCAAATTTTATAAGTACAGTTCTATTCTGCTGTGAACCACCCTTCAACATATGAACTTGGAGTTATGATAGACTTTGACAACTCCATTTCTTCTGTTGTTAATTGCACATTCCTTTCCTTAAATACAAACATTTCTCTAATTTATCTCTTTCCTTTATATACCCATGTTAATGGAATTTTCTCCTCTGTGTTTTCTGTCCAGCATATATTTTCCTCTTTCATTTTCTTTTTTTTTATTTCTTCTTTGCACATACTCCTGAATTCCCCAATCTCCCCACACAATAATTTTTTTTTTCCTTTCTGGCTTAGTGAGAAAGTGCTAAGAACAGTCAGGAAACTGCAGTTCCAGTAGAACAGAATTCCCAACAGAGAGCTGGCACTGACTTCATAATTTTTTGGAGAGCTTTCCTTACTTTCCATGAATATCATGTAGGATAAATACTTCAAATACCTTAGGTGGCTGAAAGGCACATTTTCAGCTCATTAGCGGAGCAAAAAGTTGAAGAAGAGATACTGCCATAGATTTTTTGGAGAAAATCCGACTTAGCTCTTGCTTCTTCATCTGATTTATTAAGGAACAAGAGCAACAAATGAGAGAGGAGAAAAAAATGTTCCAGAAATTCAAATTCTGTGATGCAAAGGAGTTATTGAGTTTCTAATTAGTTAACAGAGGCTTTTATGCATTTTTTTGACACTCAGTGCTGTATGTTTTTTCCTATGATACAGCCAACCTGTTCAATTCCTACATTGATCTTTTGAATTGTGACTGTGCTTGCAGCTTATGATCAGAGGTATAACATGAAAGATAGGTCAGCTGGGAAACAACAAGCATAATCACCAGTAGCATGCAAGTCAGCATTTTTCCACTATTAAAATATTTTTACAAAAACTCAAGACTTCTATTACATGACTGTAATGAAAGCTTGAATTTAGACTTAAAACCAAAGCTGATTCATTTTGACAAGAAAAGATAGATTTTCAAAGAAAAAGAAAATAAAGATTTTCAAAGAAAAAAACGATTTTCGAAAGAAATCCTGAGGAAAAATTTTAAGTTACCTCTTTAAAAAAGACAATACATTCTTTCTTATTACTTCTTTGACTTCTTTTTAAGTTTCTTTGTTTTTCTACCACTTCCCATCAGCAGAACAAATGGAGGAATTAGGATGTAAGACTCATGGGTTGAGATAAGGTGAGGAAGATCCCTTACCAATTATGGTCCTGGGAAAAACAGAAGAAACTTAAAGAAGGTTAATTTGATTTATTTCCAATTAATAACAGTGAAAATGGTGAGAAATAAACCCAAAACTTCCTCCCACCTTGCTTCTTCCCAGGCTCAATGTCTTTCCTGATTCTTTTACTACCTCCCCCTGGGCAGGGCAGGAGAGGAATAGAGGTTGCAGTCAATACATAAGACATTTTCTCTGTTGCCCCTTCCTCCTCACACAGTTCTCCTGTTCCAATGTGGGTTTCCTCCCACAGGATACAGTCCTTCAGGAATGGGCTGCTGCAGCCTGGATCCCCTGCAGGCCACAGTTCTTGCCACAAAATCTTGTTTAGCATTGGCTCCCCTCCACAGACCACAGTTCCAGCCAGGATCTTGCCTCTGCATGGACTTTTCACAGGCTGCAGTGTCCTTCAGGACACATCCACCTGCTGCAGCATGGGGTCCTCCATGGCCAGTGTGGATATCTGCTCCAACATGGCCTTGCATGGCCTGCATCCCTACCCAATATGTGACTGTAACCTGTAGAGAGGTATAAACTAGGTAAAAAATCCATCTGACTAAGTAATGCAAAACAATGTATAAAATTAAATGCCTTAGAAGTAAAACGTGAATTTTGGGCTTGGATTAATTAACATAGTCTAAATTTCTGCTCCTGTTACATAAGTTACTGTTGGGATCTTGACCTTAAGCCTTATTTAATTTATCAGTTATATGCAGTGAGGAGAATACAGTGTGAATACAGGTAGAACATATAGTGTGAATACAGGTGAAAAAGGATCATTGACATTCATTAAGATTATTAGGCTTCAGGATTACAGCAGCATCAGTGCCAAGAGTGGACTTCTCATAAAAATAAAATTTTTAAAAGTATCTTAGAAAGCCAAGTAGACTTCAAGCTGTCATATTACTTTCAGCTGCTGTCTTAAACATGGCTTCCCAAGAGACAGAAGCTTATTCCAGTCTGTGAATCGAGTGTGCCTCTGAAGATGAGCTCAAAGAACATAAGCCTGTAGTAGTTGTGGCTTTCCAGTTTCTCTGTTGTCAGACTTTTCCTAACCGAAATTTTGCAGAGATTTTAATCTCTTTCCCTGGCAGTTATAGATTTATAAATAGAAGAATCTGATTTTCTCAGACAGTCTCTTAACAAAGAGACTTGTCCCTTGGTCTCCTTTGAGTAATATCTGGTACCCTATGAAACATGTGGAAGGCCAAGGAGAATCTTCATCCTTTTTTGGATGTGGGAGAAACATAATGACAAAGGATGAGAAAAAGGCTGAGGAACTTAATATCTTCTTTAACCTCACTTTTTAATAACAAGACCAAGACCAGTTGTTGCCAAGGTACCTAGCTCCCTTAGCTGGAAGACAGGGAGGAGAATGAAGCCCCCTAATACAGGAGGAAATGATCAGAGAACTCTCTTAACACCCTCCCTTCAGATGCTTACTGACATAGGTGCGGTCACTTCTCAGTCAGTTTCTTCTTAAGGCTGAACAGGCCCAGCTCCCTCAGCCTTTCCTCATAAGAGAGATGTTCCAGTTCTTTAATTATCTTTGTGTCACTCTGCTGGACCTTCTCCAGGAGCTCCATGTGTGCCTTGCACTGAAGAGTCCAGAGCTGGGCACAGCACTCCAGATGTATAGGGGCAGGATCACCTAATTTTTGGGCCACTCACTGCAAGAAGGACATTGAGGTGCTGGAGTGTGTCCAGAGAAGGACAACAGAGCTGGAGCACAACGAGGAGCAGCTGAGGGAGCTGAGGTTGTTCAGTCTGGAGAAGAGGAGGCTCAGGGGTGACATCACTCTCCACAACTACCTGAAAGGAGGTTGTAATGAGGTGGGTGTTTGTCCTTTCTGCCAATTAACAACTAACAGAATGAGAGGAAATAGCTTCAAGTTGCATGATAGAAGTATTGCATTAGAAATTGGAAAATATTTTTTTCATGAAATGGTAAAGTAATAGAACAGACTGACCAGGGAAGTGGTGGAGTCCAAAACCCATTGTACTTGAGGATGGTGGTGGTGGTGGTGCTAGGTTGACGGTTGGATTTGGTGATCTTATAGGTCTTTTCCAACCTAAATGATTCTATGAAGCTGTGATTATAGATATATTTCAACTCAAAGTGTACAAAACACTGGGAGTGCTACATTGTTACCTCACTGGTAAGTCAGCGTTTTTTATAACTCAAATGAATTTTTTGCTTGCCTTTGGGTTCCAAAGCCTGGAATGGAGTTCTTTGGAGTAGTTTGTGGGTAAAGGGAACCTAAACTTGAATCAGTTTTCATCCATACTGACTTTAGGAGAAAAATTTACAATTAAATAGCCCCTCAAGTTATACTCAGTCTTTCTCCTGGAAACAGCTAGATGTGGTGGTCTATAACCGATACAGGGATAAAATTAACAGGTAAATGCATGGTCAGGAAATGATACTTTGGCTTACCTTCCAGCACTCATAGTTGAGATATTAATGGAATAAGAGAGTGATTTATTTGCTAGACAAAGAGACACTTTTTTACCTTTATTCCCTTTTTTGTCTTTTGCTTTTGAATCTCAGTGAGAAATAAACTGACAAGTCTGTGCTCATTCACTTGTAAATTAATGAAAATATGTTAAGACCTTTAATCTTCATTCTAAGTTGAGACAGAGTAGGAATGTTCTGTATATCACCATGCAGAAGAGAGGAAAGATTGTTAGGTGTAGGTAAGGCAAAAGATCAATGCATTCAGTGTATAATTTAATGCTCATAGGAAATGAGTTTATTCTTTATAATAGAAAGGTCTACTGTTTTGGCTTTGTTAATGATGAAGAATCACAAAAGAGATAGAATCTCAAATGAGAGAGACATCTAAAAGAGGACAAAAATCCTGATATACATTTAATTGGGATATCAAACAATACAATTCATTCCCAGTGGAGAAAATTACTCACACGAATTGTAGCAAAGTACATGAAAAGAGAGCCATGTGTCTCTCTATGCCATGGTGACTAACTGCTTCAATAATTTTCCTTTTCCTTTTTGCACATTTTTTTCAGCTGGATATAGTTACAATCTAAAAATAAAAAAAAAAAAAAATCATTATTTCCTTTTTACCATTTCAGCATAAAAATAGCATTAAAAAAATCTTTTCCCAAGCATAAGGACCTAAGGATCCCAGTTGCCTGTCTCAAGCACTGTTAAGGCCACAGAAGGAATTTGCCATGAGATAAGCACAGAAGGGACTGACAGGGTGGTGCTAACTCCAGACCTAGCAGAGGTGAGGTCTGGTTAGCACATCCTGGGTAATGTATTCAGTCAAAAAATCACACTGGCAAACCGTGTAAAGAGCCAACTGTTCATACACATATCACTGATCAAACAAAGACTACTCCAAGTTATGGGACAGATGCCATCTGAGACCAACAACAACCTTGAAGGAAGCTGTCCTGGTTTGAAAGACAGGTATCTGCCAGCAAAAGCTGGAATCTCCCTTTGAATAGAGAATGTAAACCCCCTCCCCCACATGATTATAATTTTGCAATTGGAGGCTCTCAGGCAAAGATTTGGGATTATAGGAATAACAGTTCTTTACTAGGAATATTAAACAAAAAAAAAAAAAAAANGCGCCCTTCGGACGGACTGCCCCTGTTCAACTGCTGTTCACAAGGAATGATGCTCCACCCTTTTGGTTTTGGTCAAGTACCCATAAGTACCCAGCAATTAGTTCTGTAGCAAACCACGGGGAAAAAATTCCACAAACACAAAGGAAACACATCCAACTCCCAACAGAAGCTCCTCCAAATATCATTCCCTGGACACCTGGAACTTGGACTGGAAGATAAGCCACAATAGCTGGCAACGCGAGATAAGATGAAGGTGTTGCAATTGTCCAGGTGTTATCTCAGACCAGGATGGAGGTTAGGGGAGAAGCTGGGAGGTAAGAAGGGATGGCTGATAATGGACACAAAAAATGCAGAATTTATGGGCCACAAGCAAAGCTAACTCAGGAACTATGATGAAATCAACTTGGAGCGAATGAAGAGCAATCCGGCAGAGGGAGATCACAACCACTGACTCAGGAACCACCAACCAAAGAAATGCACCAACTCAATGGGAAAGAAAGAATGGGAATGGGAATAATTAGCATTAGAAGTGAGGGAATTTTTTAACCAATAGAATAAGCAAGCTGTGTAGCCAATGAATATTAATTCCTTTGTTTGCTAAAACGTATAAATAGTAAAAAATTTTTAATGACCCCTGCCGCCCAGAAGCCCAAAGAGAAGAAGGACCAACTGGACTCTGCTGGTCGTGGCTGTCTTCTGCTTGAACTCTCTCTACCTTCTCTATTTCTTCCTGTCTTTCTGCCTCACATTAATTGTAAAATAAATTCTGGACTATTTACTTTGGCATATGGTCTAATTTGATTTAATTTGGGCTGAGACATCTCTCAATAATTGGATTGTAATACTAAGTGTTTAAGTTTTGGTGGTTTTTCACATAACATGTGGTGTTAATTTAATCTTAGACTAAACAAATTAAACTACCTTACTAGTAACTAATCAAACTCAGCTAGCCCTCCTAGTTTTTCTTCCGGAGAATTGAGACCTTACTAACATGTAATTCATACTTTCCTCAAAAGATTTCAAAATTATATTGAAAATTTATAGATGTCTCCAATATCTACATAATCTAAAATCTCTGTCTAAATCTTTGAGATATATCATATGTCTCTAATCCTTGCACACAGGATAATATAAAATAAAACAAAATATGAGAAGCATGTTATCTAATTCATCTGATCAAATATCAACATATATTTTAGGATTAAATAAACCATATTTTTTTCTCTTCTCTTAGCAGCAAGGCAGCCTAGTTTTACTACTTCAGATATAAGGCATCCTCATTTGGTTTAATATCACATGAACATTATTGTTTGTAAAAATTACAACATTAATAAAACAGCTTGTTGGAAGAAAATTAGGGTGCTTTGGTTTTTCGGGGTGATTTTTTTGTTTGTTTGTTTATTTTTTTGATTCTTTTTTTTTTTTTTACATGGAGTCTTAGTTTCATTCACTGAATTTCCATTGTGATCCTTCTGGAGGCAATGCAGCATGTAATTCTTCAGCTTCTATCATAATGGTAACCTATTAGAAACAACAGAGTGATTCAGTGGTTAAAAAGTGCCAAAGAAAGAAAGAAAGAAAGAGAGAGAAGTAAAGAAAAAAAGATATTTACACTCTCCCCACCCCCCTTTACATACAGAAAATCAGAAAGGCCATTATTTTAGCTTTCTAGGTTCATTTTCGTTTTCCCCCTCAGTATCCCTGTCAGACAAGTAGACTTTGCTCATTTCTAATTTCTTCACAGGTAAAATATGTTGTAAATTTCTTTACTGTTTGTGGAAGAACCAGACAACACATAAATCAGCCATATCCTCAACTGAAATTCTACAGAATCAGTCTTCACAGAAATGAAAAACAAAGAATGTTCCAGGGCTAATTTTATATAGCCTCACAAGAGTCCTGTCCTAATAATAATACCAATATTCCCCAGCCTTGCTAGGGATTATGAAGGAATATTGTTTTACTTTGCACCTTTTTTTTTTTTTTGTCCGGAGGGTCATTTAAAGCACAGCTAATCAATTTATCTAAGATCCTTTGAGTCAGAAAGTAAATAATGTAGTGCCCTTATCCCAATAAATCTTTATCATCCCAGCTACTGGATTCTTCCTCTCCTTGGGTATCATTTGTTTTCTTACAGCAATTTTTTGCCCTAACATTTCATCACATGCCTTGTTTTTTGGCACATTTATTAAAAACCTTTTTTGTTAGAATGAAAGTTAGAAACCTACCTGCAGCTAACTTATCAAATACTTAACTGGCTGTTAATCTCACTTCCTACTTCACTTCCTACTATTATTTAAGATAGAATTATTTTTTCTTATTTGCTTATATACTTTTAACATTTTTAATTATGATGTCTATATTCCCCATTATTTTTTCTATTTCTACTTCTTAAAAATATGTTCAGTCACATAAAATCTTATATTTCTCTCAATGCTTTCTCACTGTTTTCAAGTCTATTAGAAAAGCTACTTGCTTTCTGTAATCTGTATCTACTGAAACTTTTTTCTCCCCCATGTAGTAGTTTGTGGACATAGATATTGTTTGGAGTTTTGGGATAGGATCTTTTATTAGTGGAAAATAATTCTCTCTGTTTTCACAGCATCCACTTCCTTTGGCCTTGGTATCTAGTGGCAGATGTCTTTCCAGCAGAAGCCATTTATTAAAGGTATTCAGGTTTTTTAGTAAAATGGAATTCTGATAGTCATTGCAGGCTAAGTGAAATTAAATAGACAAAACCAAATTATTCTTCAGTATTTTTTATATTTCCATCCTAAATATCTATCTTCCTAAACAAAATAAAATGAATGCATTTTAGCTAGAGACGAAAAATTAAAGTGTAGATTTGCATGGTATTATTAAACATGGCCCTGCAGCATTACAGTCATTGCAAATTTTGACACCAGCTCTCGTGAGCATTCACATGAGGCCATCTGTCTGTGAAAAGGAAAAGCTTCCTTTGTAAATGCAAGGTGACAGCTGGAGGTGAGTTGTCCTTTGACAGGTTGAAGATAGTTGTGTTTTGAGAGCAAGCAGATATGCCTCTAATCAAACACTCTGTAATTATGTTTATCTCAATATGGCCTACATATTGGGAATAGACAATACATTGTATACACTTTAAGTATTGGTAAAATACCATCTTGAGACATCACCTGCCATCATCTTTGTCAGTGTATCAATTAATTTCAAAGAGGATAATAAGTTCTTTAAATAATATACATATTTTAGGATGGTATAAATCACTAAATTTATTATAACAAAACCTCCTTGCTTGGAAACAAAGCCATGCTTTTCCACAGTGGAAGTTGACATGATCAGCATGCAAAAAAGAGACATCTAGTCTTATTAAGACTTGGACAAATTGAAAAGCACTTGTTTTCAGGATTGCCATCTTCTCTTTCCAGCTGCCCATAGAAACAGAAGGCCAGAAATATTCCCACTGAAACACATCAGGCAGGGGTCTGAAAAGCTTTTCAAAGCCTAGCAAAATGACTTAACGCAGACATCTGCAAAGTATATGCAATGGAATTTTTCTACTCCCGTTCTTTTTCCTGGATTTACATCATAATTATCCCACATGTTACTAACTAATTTATAAAGGTGCACTTTTCACAGTATACTGGAGTGCAGTTCTTGCTATTACAGTATTACAAAACCATGAACGTGCAACTATGGGCTACTGATACTACCCAAGTCTTACATGTAATAACCTTCCTATCTCTGTAATGTATCAACTATATAATCTTTCAAAACATTCAAGAGTGCATCCTAGGTTTTGGGGATGGAATTTTTTGGCTTTCATTATGACCCGTCATTAGACTTTATGAAAACATTTCTTTAAGTCAAATGTAATGTAGAGAAAACCACTATAAAGCCAGTAAAGTTGTTCAAAAAATAAAACACATAGAAATATTTAGGTCAAACACAATATTTAAGAGTAATTACTATGATCTCAGGACTGTTATAACTTTTCAGTTGACTTATATTTCTCCCTAAAATAGCAATTACTGCGGCCATTATATTTCACCTATTATTTCAGAAACTACTCCTATAAAATAATTAATAATTTTTAATAGAAAAAAATTCAGAAAATATAGAAAATATCAAAATAGAGTATTTGAAACATGAAGGAGAAGTATTTCTAAGATAATTGATTCCTGGTTTTTCCAGAAGGACATTGTGTTTTATGCATCACAATCATTTCTAAAAATTACATTCAGATTGGAGCCACCATAAATTACAGCACAGAAGGTCCTTTCTTGTTATCAGAGTCAGCCTACTCTTCCAAAAGAAAAAAAAAAAACAAAACTGATCAACAGTCAGACTCTGATTGATTTTGGATAAAATAAAATAAATAAGGTGTAGAGTAAAAGACTATCTGGTCCAGCCTTTCATAGAAAGGGGAGCCAGGATAAGAAAATCAGAAAGGGAGTTTAGATGAGATTATTGGGAGCAAAAATGAGAATAGCAGAGTTCTGCTTAGTTCATTGATCATCTTTTGGAGATGAACCTTGTCAAATTCCTTTTGAAAATCTTCATAGATTTTATCAGATGAATCATATATTTATCAGCAGGATTCTTCACAGGTCCTACAGCAGTAAAGACTCTATCCTTCTTTTCCAATGTAATGTTGGGTATAATTTCACACAAGGCTACTTAATGTGTGCATGTATTTTTCAATTACAGTTGTCACAAAAATACTAATAACATAACTGTAAGAAGAACTATGCTTAGAGTTCTCTGCTGGCATCTCAGAGCACATTTCTAGAATTTTGCTTAGTTCTGTTAAAAAAATCAGCTTTCTGATTACAAGTACATGAACAACTTCTTAAATAATATTGAGAAGAAACTTGAAGTTGCTTTGAGTTAGAACTGGACCTCTTGGTCCTGCTTATGCTGTCACTTTAAGACCAGTCTTGTCTTCACTGTAGCCTGTCCATGTTTCTCCCTAAAAATACTCAAGTTTATACACAAAACAGACAGACTATAAGGTGGAAGCGACATTAGGATACCAACACTGGTTCAGTCTTCTAGGTCAAACTTTGAAGTCTGGTCAGATTCCTCAGAGGTCATATTTACCAGAGGTTTGAAAAATTTGTAGCGTCCCTGGGAAACAAGTTCCAATTTGGGGTAGTTTTGATTCGGTTTGGTTTGGTTTTGTTTTTTTTTTTTTGTTTTTTTTTTTTTTTTTTTTTGGGTTTTTTTTTTTTTTTTTTTTTGGTGGTTTTTTTTTTTTGTTGCTGTTGTTTGTTTGGGCTTTTTGTTTGTTTTTCTTATTCTTCTTGTTGTTGTTTTCTAAGTATTTTTTGTGGGTTTCCATTTTTGCTCAAACTTGTACAGCTCTCTGAGTTTTATGTTCCAGGGTCTGTTGCTGGACAAGTACATAATATATCTGTATTATTTGTATAGATCACATCTACTTAACAGCTCTATAAATTCCACTGGTTTGGATTAGTGACCTACAAGTAAGAACTTAATGTCACAATATGCCTTAAAGTTATTGACATCAACTACATGAACTGACAGTTTTCTCAGAGGACATATATAAGATCTCTATTCCCTTTTAATGGCAGCAACTAGAGAGGTAAAGTAACCAAGGTGCCCTCAAGTGACAAGCAGTACCTTGTGTGTGCACAATTGAATCAAATCCATTAACTTTATTGTTGTTTTTCCTTTGACTATATTCAGACCTTAGTCATGGAGCTCACTTAAAAAAACCAGAGAATTAGATGAGGTCTGTAGGCAGTTGTGTACACCTGAGAGATGAATCCCAACTCCAAAGACAGATGTCTGGAATTTGAAATACAGTCCTGTTCTGACCATCCCAAATACTTTCTATTTTGCCTGAAAACAATATTCTTTTTAAAGTCAAGGTGAATATAAATTCTGACAATAATCTGGCATCTTAGAAAGCATTGACAGAAAATGTGGGGCTTGTGGTTTCCTCTTAGAAGTAAATTGCTCTTCTTAAATATCTCTTCCTGAAGTAAGTTCTCATTGCTTCTGTTAAACCCAATTTCAAAATTATTTTAGAAACAAAGAATGAGACAGCCTGAAATAAACATGAAGAAGAAATTAAAGCATGAGCAGTTGTGCTCTGTTGAGTGAGGTGGCACTGCAGAGTGCAATACTCAGGGTGACAAGGCAGGGACCACACCTTGGCTGTGTGAGCACGAGCCCATGAAGTGCTTTCTCAGCTGTGCATTTGCCAACAAGATGCATTCAAAGACAGGGCACCCTCATCTCCTAAAAAGGTTGGACAAGGAGGGATTTCCCCACTCCTGGGCAATGGCACACTTGTAACCTTCATGACCTGTATCTTTGTGTAAAGGAGCGTGTGTGTATGTGTGACAAGAGAGACAGAGAGAAGGTTGTTGGCTACAGAAGGGTGTTTAGAAATATGTGTTTATTGACTTTTTAAAATGTCTAGTACAGTGTTTTATCTTCTGTATTGTTGTTATTGATTTTGACTGTGTATTCACAAATCGCTTGTTAATTACTTGTCACCAATAAATCAATAAGTCACTTAGATCATGATTTTCTTTAAATTACCTGAACTTAGAAATTTTTACCTGTGATAGATTTTCTGAGGTTCGGATTTTTGTTGTTGATAGCTGGAGAACCAATTTATTTTTTTGTCTCTAAAAATGGTCTTTTATTCCATAGGATGCAAACATAAATATTGTCTGCCATGTAAGACCCCAATATTTTAAAGTGCAACTCTTGGCGTTTCTGAGAACATTAGCTCCACAGATTTGTGTTCCAATATAGTTAAGAAAGAATGTTATGCATTACAGACCCTATTTAATAGCTTGCCCAATGGCATGCTACCCAGCCTCCAAACAATCCAGAAGTGTCATAAATTATAGCTCTATTTTCACCTCTTGGAAAACACTGTGGCATTTTAAATAATATTATGCATCTTCATTTGGACAACTCACCAAGCTCTCTATCAACATTCAAAGTAGGACCATTTACACACAATGAGAAAGATCCTTGCAGAATGAGAGCTCTCAGCTGGATACAGATTCATACAAAGAATTACTGAGAAATTGATTCAAAATGTATTGTGGAAATACCAGGAACAAAATCAACACAACCAAACCAATGTGTGGAAAAAATCTGCTACTGATGTTGAGAAAGAAAGAACAGTAAAATTGGAAGATTATGACAGACACGGAATGAATTTTATGTGTACTTAATGTTTTTTTCTTCCTGTAGTGTACTTCATAAGATAAATTTCAAAATAGAAAACTTTTTCTTTAATATGTGATAAAATTTGATAGGTTTAAAAATCACAGAAATATGTTATACCCCCTGAAAAATTAAGATCCTAATTACTCAGTATGAGAAAACCCACAAGATATTATCACACCCGCAAGTTTTGCAAATCCCTTTTAATCACAACAAGCTCTTTTATTAGGAATAAGTATTTAATAAGCTCAAACTTGAATCTATCATAGATAGCTTGCTTGTCAAATTGCAAAATCCATATGTAAGCATTTAGTCAGTATTTGAGATACAATTCATTAGGTTTCATTTAGTATAAGAGCTAAAAAATATTTGGGGTAGAAGAAAATAGTTTAAATTACATGGCAATATCTTTGTTTTGATTAAAGGTATTTGAGTATTCATTTATCAGACTCTGTACTCACATCACATACTTTCATAAGTGCAAACGTTTTCTGCAGTGTGAAATACTTAAAATACACTTCATACCATGATGTATTTGACAATGGGATATATTCTGTATTTCTTCTTAAAGACACAAGATGCAGAAAAAGTCAACGGGGTAAAGAAGAGGCAACAGATTTTACATTCTTCACCCAGCAGCTTTGCATTTCAGACTTGTTTTACAATAAAGCATTTCAGATACACTTCTACCTTGATATGTGACTTCCCATACAATTCTGGGCAAGAGAAACTATAGTAAGAAGAACATAAAGTTTCTCCCCTCGAGCTCTAGGTGAATTCCTATAATTTGCTCATCCCATGTGTAGGAATACAGTCATGAGAATTAAAGATAAAGGTTTATAAATTTACTGTTTCATCAGTAAAATATGCATTCATGCTCACCATCCTATTTGAAATGACAAACGAAATAGTTTCTTTAATTAATTAACTAATAGGTAAAGTATTTAGTAGCATAAAATGAATAATAATAAAACTTTTTGTTGCTTTGAAGAGATTACAAACTTAAAAAGTCTTTTTTGTGGGCTGTAGCTTGGCTGATATGTACTACTGGAACCTTTTTTCTATTTATTGTATGTTGGG
>WBNO01010672.1:262-25122 GCA_013400575.1 Peucedramus taeniatus
ACTGGCATCTATTTTCCATCCTGTGGGGCATGTGTAGATCAGAATGATGGTTGCTCTGTTTTTCTGTCATCTGTTTCATTACAAATCTGAAGTGCTTTAAATTGTCCTCTGGATTAAAATGTGTTGCTAAATGGAAGGTTTTGCATGTGGAAAAACAAATGAGCAGTGGAAAGGACTCATTCTGTTTTCAAAAAGATAGATCATCAGGCTGTTCTCCTTCCACAAATTCTGTGTTTATCTTAGCACTGGTCTCGTACCCAGGTAATGTGTCCCTGATTTGCCATGGTGAGGATGAGGACAGTATTCAAAAGAATTTGTATATGGAAAACTAGCTGAATTTCATTGCTGAAGTTGAGTGAGCAGTGGCAGGGCCAGGCACTAGTATGTGCACTGCAGAAGAATAAATAGTTAAGAGGGTCTGAATAATTACCATTCCTCCTAATCAATTCAGTGGCACACATATACCACTGGTGCATGGGAAGGAAAGCAAGACAGAAATGTGGCTATTTCAGCGTAACAGCAACAGTCTGGTCTGTATGTTGGCTATGCCATATTCAGTGGTGTTCTTAACATGGCAACCTACTTTTTCACTCAGCTTCCCTGGTAAGTCTGTCTCTCTGAGCTACTAGCAGTAGAAAACAAAATCCAGAAATGTTCATCTGAATTCTTTGACTGTCTTTAGGCTTCTTTGCTCAAGTTCTAAATGACAAAAAGGTTTGTTGGGCATGTTCATTGTAGCAGCCAGTTGCAGCTGAATCCATCTGCAAGCAGGCTTTTAAACCTGTAATGGCAACTTCTGGCCCTTAAAACGCGAGGCTGAGCATTCCCTTACTGAGTCAAGAGAAAAATGTCTTTGAAATATATGTCCTTATGTATGTCCATAAGGACAACTCATCTTTTGAACATCAAATATCAGACACTAAAGTCTGAATCTACTTAAATAAAATTCTGAGTACAAACACTTCATTAAGAGTAGAAGATAACTTCATTTAGTACAAATGAAGTGGAAAAGCCATCTTTCATCTTTTTCTTGTTAGGATTTTTTATGATCAGGATTCATATTTTGTCATAGGGTTTACAAGAACCTAATAGATCTATAGAAGAAGTTTTGGAAAAAAGCATTCAGATCACTTAAAGAGCTTTGAACACTTCTTTCCCCACAGGACATAAGCTGTGGTAGATCATTGTAACTTTATTCAAGGGAACATGGAACCCAAGTCTAAACTAGGTTACCTAATGGACTGAAGTTGGTAAATTCTTCCATCATGCCCAAACCCAATGTAACATCCATGTGGATAAAAACTTAATACATTTTTTGTGAGTCACTAATGTTAGCAAAAGGTAATTTCAAAATGGGATATAAACTTCTATTCCTGTCTGCTTTTTTCATAATGAATTATTCTAGAGATGTTTTCCTTTAACACCAGCCTATCCCTCTCTCTCCCTTGCTCAGTCTGCAACCTAACCAGGAAAATATCTGCCTTGTTAATGGAAATTACCTTTAGATGATACCCCTAGTCAGAGATAGCCTACAAGGGAGTCCTAGCCTGATTTTACATGACAAGTTAAGCCAATGAAAAATGCTGTAATGAATTCTGGTTTTCTGCCATGCAGATCACCCTGAAGCAGAATGCTGGCTAAAAGTGAATTATGTGTTTATCATTGCTATTTAGTATCATTAGTCTAAACTGGGTCCTCGAGGAATAGTCTCATCAAACAGATATTCCCTGAAGAAAAAAATCATTATTCTGAAACATGTAACTGTCCTGTGACACTTTAAAACAAACAAACACGACACAAAAGAACCCAACCAAACAGGCTGATGTTTGGAAGATGTGGTGTTGGAGTGGAATACAAGAGTAAGTTCCTAAACTGTATTGTCTCACTGTGTTTCTACAGATGTTTCCTTCCTACCTCAATCAATAGTGAGGAAGCAGGATTGGATCCCTAATTGTTTGTTTATTTATCACCCAAGATAGCAAGATTTGAATTTTCCAAGTTGCTATGTTAGCAGCAAACCCAATGACTTTTGATTTCTCCTGGATTTGCATTCTTTGCTTTCCTGAGGCCAAACTGAATGTCTAACAGATGAATCTTTGTCTGCCTTTCCACCTGTGAAGATGCCAAGTTGTGTCTCTACCCATTGCTCACCCACTGACTTTCAGGAACTTGTGCAAGGATATGGTTTTCTTTTAGACTTTCAGGATGAGTTTCAAATTGCCCAACAATCTCAAAAGTTATTCAGGGGAGGAATAGATGGATAGACCAGGAAACATCATACTGGATAAACATTGCTTTTTAGAAGAACAAACAAACACAGAAACACCCAAGCCCAAAAAAACAAAACAATAAAAAGAAAAGCAAGCCCCCATGTTTTACTTCTCACAAATAACACAGCATTAAGGACTTCTTGGATACTGAGTCCTGCTATCCGTGCTGAAGTCTAAAATCACTAAGAATGGCATCTGGCACCAGTGAACATGCAGGCTCAGCTAAGGTAGTACAGAGACTATCAGAATCCTTTAGCATTTTTGGTAAGATGGTGAGGAATTGCAGATCTTGCTGTTGGAAATGTGTGTATACTGTTTTGAATCACACCTATGTGTAGACACATTCCAGATCTTCAGAGATGCCAAAACTTTTGCTATCTAACTTGGCAAATATATCAAAATATATCTTTTCACTTTTCTTTCCAAAGTAGGCTCTTGGTTTAGCTTGCATACCCTATACAGTGATTTAGCACTTTTTTAAAAAACTGTTTTTTTTAACATCTTGATGTAATTACAAAAGCATATGTGTATCACTTAATCCTTTAAACCTTTCCACTGAACTGAATTACATAGCATTTCTACAGCCAACCATATGATCACTTTAACACTGCATGTATATGAGGGTTACTGCAATAAATCAGATGACTTGTTGGATATTTTCCCTTTGCTTCTGCTTCAAAATAAATTCCTAGTCACTTGGAAAAGGTGACAATATATGCTTGCAAATGCAATGCATGCAGCAAGCAGCTGTTCTAGTAATACACTTTTTAAAAAAGGTTGCTTCGGGTTAAAGAATACTTTTGTCCTGATTCTGGTTAAACCTCTGCAATGTAAGAAAGCCCTGCTTTGAGGCAGAGGACAAGAGTAAGGCAGTCTATCTTGTGACAAAGGGTGTAGGCCTAACTCAAAAACTTTCAACTGTGACAATGTATTTAGGTGAAGAAGAGACATTTGAAGCTAAGCACTGCCAGAAAGCTTCTTCTAGAACCTACCCTGCTCCTCTGCTTTACAGAGGCGCTGGACGGTGACTTCCTACACAGTTCTTACCCTGGCCAAAAAGCAAGGATGAAGTGAAAAGTTAGAATTGCAAGGGAAGTATTTCAAACACATCAAGAGCCTTAATTATGGCATTGTTTTTCACAGCTTACTGTTACCTTTTCTCCTTCTTCCTTTGATGTTTATGTGTAATGAATGCCTCTGTGCAAATAAACCCCCCATAGGTATATCATACCAACAGAATTATTGGTGCTTGGCCTCTCCATTTCTGCTGCTGTAAGTATATATGCAATTCCTGCTTCCAGTTCTTGTTTCATGGCAGGGGAATCTGCACAATGCTGTGTGTCTTTGCAAGACTAAAGCACTGGCTCATTACGTTTGCAAGGAGCTCTGAGATCTGAAATGAAGTTAAATGTTAAGGGCTGTTTAAAAGCTAGAAGCTGAACCGCAAATACCTGGACCCTCAACCTCTACAGCCTTACTCAGCTGAATACAGGACAGCAACAGCAAGTAATTCTGTTGCCTTTCTTACAGAGGCAATGCCATCAAGAGAAGTGATTGTCTCCCTTTTTTTTTTTTTTTTTAAAGTTGGGTAGCAGAAGCAACATCCTGAACATGGACTAGAAGTGATTGTGAGTTGGACTACAAAGAAGTCTGCTAGCTCAGTTAGTGTTTATTTCCAGATATCCTACTATTATTGCATTTTTAGCCATTTATCTTTTTCTTTTCCAAGATGTGACTCACTGAAGTATATTTCCTAGCTGCACTGCAATCTTTGTGGTACAAAACAGAAACAGAACATGTCTGGGTTTTACTTCAAACTTCATCTCATAAACATTGTGCAAAGACCCCCCCTAATTGAGTTAGCATTTGAACTGACCATAGTTTCATCCTTTAATAAATTTAAGGTCTTACAGATGCCAATAAAACAGTCTGTTTCATTTAGCACACTGAAGTCTGGGTAGAAATAAATAAATGCTAATGTTTTTCAAGTTTCATATCCATAGAAAACAGTGAATGGTGTCCCAACAAATGATGTGAAAACTGTTGTGTAATCTGTCCCTATCATATTAAGAAGAACACTTCTGCCTTCTGTCAGGGAGCACTTGTAGTGCAATGCTTTGGCTACATTTATAATAGGAAATTACCCAGGTATCTGGTAACAGAGTGTTCTGGTTTAAATGCAGAATTGTCCTCACTTTGAAGGATGGATTGTCATTGAAAGGTTGGTGAATCCCACTGGCATCTGATGGAGGACTAGAGGATCTAGCTTGGAATATAAAGCCCTTTAGTTCAGAGATTGCTTTCTTACTATACATTTAAAGTGCCATAAAGAAGAATTGATTCAGGAATAAACAGTCAAGTATTGTTGGGTTTGAAATATTTCCTAAAATTTTATGCATTAAATTACTTCCTTCTTGGAAGAGTACATGTGGGCTTATGCACAGAAAGAAAAAGTACTTGTACTACTTTTGTTGTCTCCATAATTATTTCCTTCCCTGTCTTGTATTTAGCAGTGGAGGTGGAAAGACAAGTTTGTTTCCTTTCTCTTTGGTTTGGCAAAGAAATGACTCAGAGCAAAAATGTTTTGGCAAGTCTAGTGACCTGTGAAATCAGTTAGAAATCAGATGAATCAACTAAGGAGTTAACTGCAGAAATAAATTACAAAATATTAAAGCACCCTCATTGCTGCTTTAGCTGTGTTTCTGCACTGGAATCTTTCTATTAGATATTCTTAAGAAAAGCATAATCTGAGTTCCTCTACTAAACAAAAACAAACAAACAAACAAACAAACAAACAAAAAAAAAGTGAACTGTCACATACAAATTTATGTATAGCTTAACAGGAACACTTAATTTGAAATATTCAATAGACCTTGAAGTGGGAACCTGCTTTAAGAAACCTATCTCCAAAGTACAACAATTATGAAACTTGGATGAAATATTGGGATAAAACCAAAATAGTTTAAAAATGAAGGAAGGAAAGAAAGACAACAACTTAGTTGTGTAAGACCACACTTGGAGTTCAGGTCTGTATGTCTGTATTTCTGTAAGTTTTTTAGAGAACTTGCATCTCAAAATATCCTTAAAGAAAAGAAAGCAGTGTATCTGATAAAATATGTCTCCCTGATTTGAGTGCAGTGTTCATGTCCCATGGGCAACACAAAAAGGGAGTCTGAACATCATGCAGTCAAGCACACTCCTATCTGAGGAAATTATTCTGCAGAGACGGTGTTAAACTAAATACTGTCACTTGTGTTAAACTCACTGGACAAATATTACTACATAATGTGTAAGCTTTGGTAAATTAAAGAAAGCAGATACAAATTTGAGGTCTTCCTTCCTAAAAATCCCAGGGTTTCTTTTTCTTTTGGAGAAACTGACCTGACAGCATGAATGGGGGGCAAACAAGTGGAAACAGTACCTTCTAGTAGCACTGCATATTTATTTTAGCAACTCTTAGGTAGCTGGCAGAGCTTAAGTGTCATATCTGACAGAGAAGGGAGACCAAGTGTTATTAGCCAGTATGTTTGCTTTGTGTGGGAGCTAAAGTGACTGGAATTTTTTCTTAGAGGACTTGACTGTGACCTCCATAATCAAGAACTGCTCTCTGCTTCTCACAGTTGGGTGCTGTCAGCAATCATTCACACCCAAAGAGCGACAGTGGTTTGTGTAGCTGTGTACAAAGCTGGGAGGGCTATGGTTTTCCCAGCATTGCTAAAATACCTGACTAAGCTCTGCAGGCTGAGCTGGTGCTGCAGTGGCAGCACAAACAGCAGTGAGCTTTTCATCAGCTTTCATGGCCTGTACCGCTTGCCATATCTTGCACTTCTAGTGGGTTGAGTTCCATGATGTAGAGCAGCTAAAGGAGTTGGGATGAGGCAGCATCCATTAAATAAATGGCACGGAATATCAACTGAAACTTCAATGGAAATTATTTATGTCAAGCTGGCTTCTCTTGGAAGACCCATACTGACAACTGCTTAGCCAGAAAGGTTTTCAATTGCTCTGTTCAATGTAGAATCCCCAAAGCTTATTAAGGAAGGTGGTTCACACACATGTAGCGATACAGAGTCAGTAAGCTGCCCACAACTGGATTAGAAGTAATCTGCCTTACAAGAGTTCTGTCTGGTGAACAGAGATTCTTTTGCAGGAGAAGGGAATGAACCAGATTGTAATCTGTCTCTGCAGTGAGTCTTTCCAGGAACAACATAATTGCATTATAAACAAGTTATTTTAGATGTGAAAAAAATATTATAAACACATTACAGTTTGTTGTATTTACTTGATTTCATCTTCTTCACTGGACTGTTTCAAGGCAATGCCATCACTGAGCTTGGAAGCTGTTGCGAAGTGTTTGTGAAGATGCTTGAATGTGCTTATTCATGGGAATTAGGACTTGCAAAGCTTTTTTTCCCTCTGTTTTTATCATAGTAGCTCAAGCTGTGGAATCATCTGCCCCAGCTAGAGAAAGAAGCACCATCTCTCTCCATTCTAAAGAATAATGAGAGGAAAACAGGAAACGTACCTCAAGGAAATGTTCCTCATGTGTTCTAAAAGATGATGGCTTATTTAACAGATTTCACCTATTTTGCTAGGGTGAAAATTAAATTGCTTTAACTGGTATTATATTGCCCACCCACATCTCTGTTTTATATCTACCTACCAAAGTGATTGTGGTGTGTTCGGGGATGTGTGGTGTCTGGGATATTTTTGTGGGGTGTTTGGGCTTTTAGGTTTTGCTTTTTTCTTTGTTTTTCTAATGATAAATTCCTAAATTTGTAGATACACAATTGATTTCTGTGAATTAGGAAAAAAATAAGCTTTTGCTTTTTGTGGGTGGGAATGGAATTAGTGCAAGTACCTATAATTCATCCTCTTTTCAATTTTATAGACCTCATACAAGTGCTGGCAAATACCTGATTGTTTTGCTGCTTGTATAGGAGAAAAAGCCTATGAATTCGATTTCTCTTCCCTCTGACTCTTCAGGGGAATTGTACTTCTTTTAGTAAGTTTTATGACTAACTGTGCATTTGATTGAATAGCTGAAAATACTACAGATGGTAACTTCCATGCATAGCTCTAAGGAAGAGGGTGTTCCTTTTTTCTTTTTTGCAGTTCCTGTGACTGTTGATTCAATAGAAAGTATTTTTGCTTTTTTTAATCTCATCACAAATATTGAGTTTATCTTAAGGTCTTTGCAGTGTTACTGTGCTGTCTTTGCCCTGAAGCTACTACCTCAAGCCCTAACAGGAGGAGGCTTGCCCAAGCTGCAATCCTGCCCATAAACATAACCTTCATTAGAGATGGATGGTTGTTCTTTACTTCACCTCCTGTCATGGTGCAGATTAAAGTTTAGTTTAGCATACCTCATCATTTTCTGTCATAAACATTCTGTGGCATGGGTGAAGCTTGCCCACTAAAATGGGACAAGTTTTCCATTGCTTTCCCAGGAGCTGCCTTTCCACAGTTTATTAGGAAATAATTAATTGAAAACCCAAATTTACCACCAAATGAAGCTGCACAGATGCTCCCAGTAGAGGTTCACTGCCCCTTCCCAGGGAGTGCATCACTGAAGCAGGAAGCATTGTGTGCTGGTGGGACCAATGGTTACTGTGTTGCTAATTAATAACTCAACACTGCAAAACATTCTAAATTATTGTCTCCTCTCTTTTCAAAGCAACAAGTATATCTTTTTCTACTTACATCAAAACTTAAAAAGCCCCTTTTTTAAAGGCTGACCTATGTTTTAAAATAGAAATTGGATGTCAGTTGATGAGCATCCAATTTTTGGTAGTTCAGGACGAAAATCTTGTGCTTCACAGGACTTTTGTTTGGCTTTTCTCCGTTTTGAATGCGCTTACAGTTCTTCAAATTAAGTATATAAAGATCTAAATTTTGGCCTGGTTTTTTTCACTCCAGATGTGCTTGTCTTTATTCTCACTAATTAGCTTTCATTCCTGAAATTGATGCTGCAGAAGTAAGCAGCACCCAAGGCAGTTTCAGTACAACATAAAAGACACTGATTTAGCTCTCTGAATTTTAAGTTGAAATAAGGTACTGATGCAGCTTTTCTGTCTCTAATTTTCTTTTTTTTTCTAAAAGAGCAGCAAAAGATTTATTAAAATTGCATTGCCTTGTATAAGTTACAAGTTATAGATACTTTCCAGATTTCCACAAATTACTTGTAGAACTATTTCCTTTTCTCTTTTGGATGCTTTAAACACCTTCAAGAACAATTACATAAAAAGAGAAAGTTCCTTTACTGTTAAAGGGATTCTGCCAGAGACACTAGAACAAAGTGGGGCTGAGACAGTTTGGAGGAAATAATACTCCAACTTTGCCCTTCCATTTGTAATTGGCATAAATGTGTCAAAACAAAGGACACATCCAAGAACATTTCTGTCCCTTCGAAGACCCAGACCAAATTACAACCAAGTTCTTTCATCATTTTTGTTTTATATTTGGCCAGTCTTTTGAGTTAGGTAATGGAAACTTAATCCTTCTCTGCTGCAAACTGTTTTGCAAGACCAATGGCTATGAAGTCCACCTGCTCAAATCTGAGGAACAAAAAGATACTTAACATTTGTTGCTGTTCTCAGAAAATATCCCCAAGTACTCTGGCAAGGCTCTTTCAAGAAAAAGCTAAACCTCTAGTTCAAGAATGACATTTATCATGACCTGTAGTACAATGTTGTCATCAAGGTAGCAGACTTGGACTGCTCAGGTTAAAAGGCTGAATTACTCAATCTGACAAGCTTAACACTTCCACTTAGCAAACCACACTTAAATTCCTGTCTTGACCTGACTCTTCAGATGTCTAAAACCCTTAGGCCATATTTGGCCTGGGGTTCCTTAGGAACCACAAGCTTTTGCAGGAACTGCAGAGAGATCTCTTCACAAACACACACCAAGATTTCATGATGCTGCATCTGCACACAGCCTGCTGAGCGGTAATAAATCTTTTCCCACAACTTCTCTGTCAATAAGAGAACTACTTAGAATGAGTTGCTGTGGGCTACTATGTCTGTAGCATGACTGTGAATATTGTACCCATATGTGATACTCTCCTGAGCACATCCATCCTGCACAGATGGGTTTGTATTCAGTCACCACTGGGCCACTGTTTTTATCGGCATTTTTCTGCTTTCTTATGTCCACTTTTTTAAAGGGGCAAATCACTAGTGACACAGTACTTATTTTTCACTGCAGGATGTTCATTCAGCAATTGTTCTAACCTGATCTGAGGCAGTCAACTTTTGGTTTTAACAAATACTCTCCCCAAAGTTCATACTGAAGAACTGAAAATGTTCCAAGGTGGTTAAGTACCTTTCAGATGCATCCTGCCCAGCACACAAGGACCAGCAAAATGAACCTACTCAAATGCTCTAAAACTGTCTGCTATAGGTTTCCATGCTGTGAAATATCCTGTTCTGGGAATATCCTGTTCTGTTCCTGTAGGCAGTGTGTCCCTTCTGGATTCCTGAAAGGCTCTGGCACTAAGGAGGAGGAATTCTTGAGTGGAAGATGATGCAAGAAGAGATAGGAAATGCTTGATTGAAGAGAGGGAGGATAAACCTGCCTGACAGAGTGTGCCAGTATGTGTCCAAAGGAAATGCTGGAATCTCCCTTCTCAAGGGACTTCAAAAACTAAGCATTAGAAAATGTACTGCAGGGAACAGTACTGCATTGGCAGGAAAATGGGATGGATGATCTAATTGTTTTCCATCTTGCCTAAGTCTGTGAATAATCCAGGTCTCTTTAGCTGCTCTTTTTCTTACTAATTTCCAAAATATTATGAGTTGGGAATTATTTATTTTGAAAGAAATTTTATTAATAATAATTTCTTTTAATCCATCAGGTCTGATGTACAGCATATTCTGTAACCTACTTTCAAAATTTGTAGCTAGGTGTAGTACTAAACTCAGGCAAATATATATAGATACAGCTTGTTTCTACAGTGTTTATCTGCAGAGTTTTGGGTGTAGTCATACTCAACTATTTGGTGGTGTGGTATGAGTAATTCTGTGCAGGTAAATCTGTAAAGTTTGCATAATAATCTTTGAAGAGACTTTGAATTTCCTTTGTTCTCCTGCTATCACAGATTCTTCCTGATACAATGACAGCAAGTGTCCTAGTATCTGTATGGATGTTAGTTAGCATGACAAGCATGCACCACCTATATGTCTCTAGCAGGCTTGGTAGTATTCATTCATTTATTAAGGGAACAGAAGTAGAAAGAATATTTTTGCTGAATTGGAAATTTTATGGGTTTTGTTGTGCTGATCACCCACAAGTTTTAAGGTAATTTATTTGTGCAAAGAACCTTCATCTTACTTTTCCCTTATTTCTGTAGCTCAAATATGGTATAGTTTGTATTGCTTCTATATGACTTCTAATTTTAGTTCCCCATTAAGAAAATTCAATATATAAGCACGTGTACACTTGCATAAATATGAAATGAAATATCAGGAAGATACTTAACTCTGTCCCTGGTGTAAGATGTACACATTGCTTTAACTCCAGCCATTCACATACTGAGATAGCTGAATCAGATCTCAGGACACATCAGATTAGATAAGCAATGTGGATGTCTTAGAGTAAAACAGCAAGACTGTAAGTACTTTAAGACAGAATTCATACAGCTCTATCCGTGAGTTCAGGGAGGTGAGCTAAGCAGATTTCAACATGCTATTTCTTCACAAACAGTAACCAGTTTATCATCCTAACTCCTACATTAAGGACTGTATCACCAGTGTGTTTTCACACAAAGGAACTGAGGCACACAAATAAAAATTGTACTCAGACTTACACAAGCATTGGGTGGCCTTGCTGCTGATGACTGGAAGTATTCAGGAAAAGTTATGTGCCTCACGAGTGTGGGTACAGATTTTGCATCCAGGTCCTGCACCTGAAATGCAGACCTTGGCACGCCTGGTAACTTCACCCTAGAAATATCTTGTTTCATCATTTACTCAATCAGTGAGTTATAGTTCATTCTAAAAGCAAAATACCAGCATAAACTTTCATTTACAAGAAATAGAATCAAGAAGCTACATCCATCTAAGTATCTACCTGTTAAGAAGAGAGCTGATTCTCTTTTGGATCTGAGGCATTAGGATGACTTGTTTAGGATACACTTTCAAGGCAGCAATTAATGCTGAGAGCCAGTTACTTTTGCTAAACTCATAAAATTGTTAATCCCTTTGTGAATCTGTTATGGAGATCTTGTATTAGTCATCACAGTCTTTTTTGAAATGTCCATGCTAGAATTCACGATGCTGTTTAGTAATTTGAGAAAATGGGCTTTCATTTAGCTCCTGTCACAGTTTTTGGTTTGAGTTTCCTTTTTTTTTTTTTAAGATACTATTTTTTCAGTAACAGAACTTTAAGTTTGAGCATCTGATGGAGGGAGTGATTCTTCTTTTTCTAATAAAAAATTATCTTTGAAGCTAGCCTCAGTCTAGAAAGGGGAAATTCTCCAGCTGTTTCAAGCTATGTGCTTGAATCTTCAAGCATTATAACAGTCATGTATTTTCTCCCTGCCCATGCAAAACTACAAATTTCCTATGGAGCATGTGATTGCAAGTTCACTGAGCTAAGAGACTTTTTTTGAGTATAGATTCAAGCCCTTTAAAAAGGCATTTACCCTAAAGAATGTGGAGAACCTTTCTTAAAATATGCTTATGATTGCCAAAAGAAGGGACTTTTAATGTATGCATGTGAAATATTCAATAGAAATTAACTGCTGCTCCAGCTCTGAAAAAAGACTGTACTGAGAAGGAAACGTTGCCAGATGACACCAGGTCGTGAAGTGCTTTGTGAGAAATGTCTTGGCCTGTTCTAGTTACTGATGAAATTTGCTTTCCATTTCAGTAAGGCCAAAATTTCCCAGTTGGATGATGCCCTTGAGATTACCAAGAACACTAAGAAAAATTTCCCACCACCTCTGATTAATTACCCAGAGTAACAAGTGTTCCCCTGGGCCATGTTTTGTCTCAGCTATAGATAAGCACTGCTGTGTGAATTTTAATGAAGTGCAAACTGCAGCAAGCAGGATAAATTCACCACTGCACCATGTGGTCCTGTTGGCAACCTGGTAACATAAATCTAGAATAATAGTAATTGCTTTCTAATATAATAGTGCTAAGAACTTGAAGGTTACTGATTCAAGTGTATTTTGAGGTGGGGAGGATGAAAGGAGGGGAGAAACACACTAAAAGAGCTTCAGCACAAATTAATTTAATGTATAAGAGTTATTTGTAGAGGAAATCGTGGAATATTGGCAAGAGCACAATATCTATGAAAAATCTCCAATCCTTTCTACAGCCCAAATACTGATTTTTTTCTTGTTAAATATTTCTTCTTTTAAGTATTTTTTCTTTTTAAATATTTATATTTTATATTTTCTACCAATTGGTGCATTTAAAGTATTTAGTAGTGTCTATAAGAATATACAGTATGTTATCCAAAACAGATGTGGTTTCTTAATTAAAATAAAGTACATCTTTTTTATAATCAATATGTTACAACACATAATTAACTCATGAATATCATGATCACATCAGGTTAGTACATTGAGAATTATTCATAAAAGTTAGATCTGTTGGTAGATTTGGGATGCATGTCCTTCTTCACTTGGTTAAACAGTTATTGTCTTTCCCAACATACCTTGCCTTGTTTATATTCTCACAACTAAAGGAATAAAAGATATTTGTTTAGCAATGAAAAGGAAAATTCATTTGGGGCATATTTTTGTTTTTTAAATTCATGTGTTTCAGTGTCTTTCTTCCTCCTTTTTAGCCCTGAGCTGAAGCACAGCTTTTCTTAAAATTGAAGTGGAGGGTGTATGTCTTTTGAACCTTTTTTTTCCTATTATTTGTACAGAACACAAGTTTGAAAGAGCTGGAATAATAGAGACACAAGTGTCTCTTAAAAATCTGCATAGTTTCAAAATTTTGTGTAGACTTGCCTGTAATCCTCCAAGAAGTCCTCTGTGAGTAGGGAAGCATAATTTGTCTCATTTTATAGATAGTAAACACAGAAGTGGAAAAGCTACACAACTGTAAAAACAGACAGATGGTCCCTAATCTTTGATACGAAAAAGGATCAAGGGTGGTGGTGGAATAAAAGAACAACCCAAGCAAACAAACCAAACCAAACAAAAAGAACCCAACCCAAAACAACTGCCAGAAGACCTATCAGGTTTACTACTGAGTTTATTCAGGGAAAAGCTTTGATGATTCACAAGTGGCTCTTAGCTGCCAGTCTTTTCACTTTGCTTGCTGTGCATGTAGTGCTGCCCATCACCTGTTGTTAATTATAACATCCTATAAATCTAGTGCTAGAAGACTAGCACTGGGACACAGTGCCTGCTCTGGCTTAATGGACACTCTAGGAAAAAAATAATTTTTCAAGAATTTATTCCTGGACGAGCTTCTATGAACCTGGCATTGTCATGAACTGATACTTCTATTAAGAAAAACACAAGTGAGTGCCTTTAAACAAATAAGGTGCTGGCTTTGTACAATCACTGTGGTTTCAAACACCATATCAAAAAACATTATGATGGGAAGCTATCATTTAATAAATCAAAAAAGCTTACTTGGTAATAAATATTTTTCTTAGAAACCACAATATTCTCTTTTCTATGGATCATATGACTTTCCAGTTCCTGATTTTTTTTACTTTACTGGAGTAACAAAGGAACGTGGGAAATAACTCTGCATGGTGAAATCATTCAGTTAAGTTGTGCCTACACTGTAGTCAGAACAATTTAAAAATGTGTGATTTCAGGCATAGGTGATCAAATCATTCCCTTTTTCAGGTAGCCACAAGTTGGCTGAATTGGGCAGTGCTACCTTTCTGAGATGAGGGAAGTATTTAGTTTTAACTAAGTCATGTAAATTTAATTTTTTATCTTTGTATTCTACAAAGGGGTGAGCAGTATTTCCATCTCCAGTATGGGAAATAGTTTCTTGCCTGTATGGGCTCTGATCATTAAAAAAACCACAACAAACTAAAGAAGGCCATGAATTGCTGCTATTGACTCTGTTCTATGTTGGCTGCTATTTGGGTAACTCCCACTTGTAATGATAAAATCAGCCTTTGTAGTTAGCAGTGAAAAGAAAACCAGTATTTAAAATAAAAATAAACATGAAAGAAACTGTACAAAGACGTAGATTCTGCTCTCAGTGACAGCAGTCTAAACTCAGATTTGGTCTAGACACAAGTCCTGTAAAGATCTGCACATAAACAACATCTATAAGAAACATACTGCTGCATTTACACAGATGTATTCTCACATGTCGAACACCTGCTGACATAAAATATCCAACTGACTGGCACCTATCTACTGACATTACCACAGACTATCAGGTGGTCATAAATATTCAGCAACAGGCTTTGCTGGAGACATACAGGCATTTCCATACTTGCATGTATTTGTATATCAATTCATACGTAAGTAAGTTTCACCTAAAGAATACAGGTAATAAATTCTTCTGTAATTAATACCGCTCTGTACAAAGTCCTTCAAGTTTTCCAATGTCTGCTAAGAAAGGCATGAAAAAGTTTATACAAAGTCTGAAGAATCACCTTGTTTTACTGGAATCCCTTTTATGATGCACTTCTCGTGCAAAGACCACCATATTCTTCCATTTTTTGGTTCCACACTTATTCAATATTCTGAATTTTTGTGTTCCTGGGTGTGAGATTCTTTTTCTAATGAAGTGCAATGTGGATATGAATATATTTGTATGGCTTCAATGACTTACTGGCTCTGCTTCCTGGTTAAAATATGGTTTTGATTATCCTTAGAACTCCTGATTCAACCTACTTTGAGGAAGTTGAGCTATATTGTTTTTTACTGTTCACATGACACGGTGTGCGTTCTAGCTGAGATCCAAGGTACTGTACAGTGGACTCACATCAAAAGAGAAACTGGTGCAGCAAACCTTGATTGGAAGCTGAAATGTAACTTAAGGAATATTAATAACAGAAAGGTATTGAAATCAGAGTTCTGGCTTTAAGCAAACAATTTCTCAGCAGTCCGAAGTGCTGGTTTAGGAGATGGATAGGACAAAAATTGCTGAAAATATATAAGAAATATGAAGCCTTGGAAAAAAAATTAAATTGGTGTATTATTTGTTTAACAGACAGGTTTTAAATGGCCTCAAAGAACTATGTTCCATGTTGGTTACTGTTTTGCAATGAAATTCCATTACTTTGAAAGCAAAGGTGGAGCCTGCAGCAGCTCTGTTAGATATAACAATGTGTCTATCCTCTAGCTGATCTTCCTGTGCTTCTAGCTCTGCATTTTGTTTCTTTTTATCTGGAGCGGTCATTTTATAACAACTCATTTAAATCTTTAGGACTCTCGTTAATATACTATGAATGTTGTGCAGTGCTATTAGGGCAATGGACACAAAACTGACCGTATCTTGATTACTGGTGTGCCAGGAAAGGAAGAGATACTTTCTGAAAATCTTTTTTACATAACTTGGTTCTGAAGTTAATTATATCTCTGCATGCTTATGGGCAAGCCTCAGAGCCACCTGCTTAGGCTGTATTTTTTTACTACAATTATACAGCTTAGTGTCTTCCTGTCTGCATCCTAAGCTGCACGTTCCTGTAACACACTGTGCCTACATCATCCCTGTGCTGTGAGCAGTTCCGTTCTCAAGGGAAAACGTGACACTGCTGACCAGTCACTGGTGGGCTTTCAGAAAGGCAGCTTTCCTGCTGAGTGAGTCACATTTATGAAATAGGCCACTGTCAGGATGCCTATCCCAATAAGCAGAAACCAATCTCAATTTGTGTCTGAAAAGAAGATGATGTCCTCAGCAAAGCCTCCCTCTCTCAGAATACCCTGACATCTTCTGGCTTAGTGAATGGAGCAGTTCTCATCTCTGGCTAGAGGTTAGCATTCTCATGTAGTTTCTACCCCTTGTCTCTGAAGATTTTTGACAAGATAGATCCTTTTTGACAGCGATAATTTTTCTTAAGAAATGAAATTTAGGTGTGTTAATCACATTGTTTCAGCATTAAACTTTTTCACTAATTGTCAGAAAATTACTTCAGTTTAATAGGAGAGTACTTCACTATACCAATTCAGATATCCAGACTCCACATCCAGTAATGAAGGGATCATGACAGTGCTGAGTATCAAATTTGAAGGATTCTGACAATCTGCATTTTCTTTTCTAGAAAGAGAAGGAAGAAAGAATGTATGTTAATAGCCTTCAAAAAGGCAGGAGAGCAGAAAGATATTTTTGACTTTACTTGAATAAATAAGCTACTGAGAGTTTATTTTATTTTCTTATTTTAAAATTTTTGATATAATCAGACATTAATACATGAAATAAACATGAAACAGCCCAGGAAAGTTGTGTTTAAAACTCAGGTTACAAAAGCACCACGAATGGCTCACATTTTGGTTTGTTCTGTTTTTATAAGTACTATCATCTGCGTTCTTCCATTATGCTTTGGTGCAGCTCTATAATTCACAGAAAACTATGTGTTATTTTATCACTGGGCTACTTTGTATATTACAAAGGATCATTCTTTCTAGTTGTACACAACTAATTTTTCTCTCCTCAACAGCAGTCAACTTCAAGCTTGGTCAGAATTTTGAACAAGCAAAAGCTGGAAAGATGAGAGAGAAAATTGAAATATTTCAGTGTGCAGTGTAAGCTCTGGTTTATCACAAAATACCAGACAACAAATTGCATCAACCAAAGCCTAAAACCAAAGTAGTTTTTCCCCTGCCTCATAAACGAGTAACAGTCGACAGCTCTGGAATGTGCACTCCTCTCCTATGAAAACATTTTTCCGCTCTGCCTTTTCCAAAACTCAAAAGTTCAAAGCTAAATTACTACATGTTATAAAAGAACAAATTTACCATGACACTTAAACAAAGACATGAGTCAGTGTATTCAGATTTCTTGAGGGAGGAAGGAGTTATGTTTCTTGTTAAGGCACGGTTTGCAGTAAAGAAGTTATTTTTACAGTTTTATATATCTCCTTATAATTATTTATTCACGCAGATGTTCTGTTTTACTGCACAGTTAAAGCTGTAATTCATGCCCTTTTTGTAATGGATATATTGAGGTTTACAACATTTCTCCTTAGAAAGCAAAATATTAACATCCTCGTTAAACAAACAGGCAAATGCAATCACAGACATTAGGAAATTTGGTTCACTATTATTTAGGATATCCATGGCAGTCTGGGAACGTGAGCAGTTTCTCTTTGCTCTAAAGAGTGCTACTTGTGTTCTTAGAAATGGCATGAGCAAGGTGGCCAGCATGTATGTTAACAGCAGAGACAAAATGAGGTGTCTGTGGACTGCTGTGGACAAAATAATCTATATCTGGAATAAAATGCATGTGATTTTGTGTCCACTTAAATGTGAGATGTAGAACATAATAGATTAAGCAGCTGAATTTCTGTATGTAGTTTTTAAAGCTGTCTAGGAAACTTGGAACACCATTTTCATTTATTTGGAACAAGTGGCTGACTCATTTGTCTGCCTTGAAAAACCTCTACAACTGTTCCTGACTGGAATAAGATGAATATTCTGAAAGTCATTGCTCTTGGGAAACAGGAAAGAAGTACAGAAAGTCACAGAGCTCCTGTTAATACTGAGCCTCATTGCATGTAATATCAATTTGGAATATGTTAAGGATGCAAACTTCTCCTAGGTACTGTAGCAGCTTAATATGTTCACTCTTTCAAGAAGATTGATGTGGCCAAGTCTTGTCCTTCATGGATTAAAAATTTGGGGTACCTAGATCAAAGGTCTGCTCTAGATTCAGACCTTTGACACTGAATGTTATATTCAGTAGGATGGAACCAAAATCAGAAAATCTTTGAGCATGGAGAAAACTGACATATCAAACTATATCCAACAGCCCTTGCACACCATCAGGATTCAGTTTTCCCTTATTAATATGTAAAGATTTATTAGGTCAGTCTCTAAAGACAGCATTTAGCAACTGTAGAGAGAATATGCTCAAACTGAGTGGCACAGTTTTTTCCCTTCAAATGCAATTTTTTTTTTTTTTTTTGTCCTAGATGGTTGCTTTACATATAGTCACAAGTTTTATTTAGCCTTTTAAAAATACTTTTATATTTCACATGGGAATACAGAGAGGCTTTAATGCAATTAATAAATGGGGCTTTAAAACTTTAAACTTTTTAAATGGGAATGTTTTGATTTTTTATTTGTTTGTTTTAGAGGCCTTTAATGAACTGTACCATTGAATTTAATGGTGGTTATGAAGGAGATCGTCTGTGGCAAGTAACATTTCTAGTACTGGAGAAGGTCACAGTCAGTTTTGTTGGATATGGGCATGTATCCAACACTGGATACATGCCTGTATCCAACAGTGTTTCCATAACACTGGAGACAATGGCTAGAAGCACCAGTCACCTAAGGAGGGGACCCTGCATTAAGTGGCCCCCTGGGTACGATGATGAAGATGAAGATGAACCATGTTTTGGTAACCTCTGGAATAAGGACAAGAATGAACTCTGCTTGATAGACAATAAACTAAATTAATTTTTAGTCATCATGTGTTAAACTTTCAAAGCTACTAAGAAAGCAGCACCAGGACATAAACTTAACTGAGCAGTAGGGTGCAGTTAGGAGGCAGTGCCTTGATAGAAAGAGGGCAGCAGATTAGTACCAGGCCAGTGGTAGCTGTGCTGGCCTCCTGTGTGCAAACAAGGGTGAGAAGGGGTTCACTCCCCCCTTTCCCTGGAGGCAAGCACAGTCCTCACCTACGAGCTGCTTTGTTTGGCTACACGGGCAGCAATGCCTGACGTGTTCTGCAGCAGTCAGAACCACAGCTTGGGCAAACTCGGCACCAAACACTGCAATAAGGATCACACAGGGCAAACATATTCCCTTGGCCCTCGCCTCCACCTCCCACATTATGCAAGTGAGCTGGGCAGGGACTTTCACCAGAGGTTAGGAAAACTGTGATTTATAACGTTGGTGGCAGGTGGAACAGGGGAGACTGTGGGACCAAGGGAGCCAAGTATTTTAAGCATCTGTTATAGGCCTGTGCCAGATGCAGGATACCAGACAAGATGTGCCATTTGTCTGTTCTTGAATGGAATTTCCTATGTCCCTAATACCAAGCAAACTCTGTTTATTTATAATATAACTACTTCTGGTTTTGTAGAGATTATATACAGCACATTTTATCTTTTTACTTTCACAATGACATTTAAACACTTAAAAAGTTATTTATTTAGCTGTGTAAATTCAGTCAGGAGGCTGTTTTGCTTTGTCATGAGTGAATCTGTAAAGTCTGGAAAACTACTCAGTTTAGGGGGACTGCCTTGTGTAGTTTCCTGAAGTACAGTTTTCTCTTGTCTGGGTTAAAAATGGGACTTGGGTTCTTACAAGACCTGTGTCAGGCAGTGATTTCAAGTGGTCATTTGCATGAGCACAGAGAGAAGAATGATTTGGGAAATGCTGACTGTTCTCTCCCGACAGTGAATTTTCTTCCAATTCTAAGTGATTATATTTAATAAGTAATTCCAATTATTTCCCAAAGGAATAAGCAGGAATTTATAAGCAAAACATTTTCTCTGAATATGTAAATTCAAAACGAAAGCTTCCAAGTGGAAATGCAAGCATTAGTAGTAAAAGGAAATGTCTCCCAATTCTTGGAGTGCATTTCTTGACCAATTTTGACAGAAATACAGACTTCCCAGAGTAACAGCATCTCATAATGAGACTGACTATCTGGAGTTGATTATCCTACCTTTAAGTCTCTGGGCTACCTTGTTAATACAAAAGATATAAGCCACAAATTACATTCAAGACAGGGAGAAAAAGTCAGTGCTGATATATATAACTCGAAAAGCAAAATGGAACAGCCCTACTGTCCCAAGACCTGGACTCCAGAGTAAGCCAATTGCACAGAAGGTCCATGTTTTGCATATCAACCTTGCTTACTGTCAGCATCCTTCCTGTTACCACTGAAATTCCTGTTTGCTCTTGCTTCAAAGGCCCATTAGGCTGGACTATCAAACCTGCCAGCCTTTTTCATGGGTCCTTTCTTGTTCCTCTGTTGCAGTGTCACATCTCCCGGTCCTTCACCAGCAAGCTGTGTCCTGATTACCTCACTGCTCTCTGAACTAAGACCTTTCTTTGAACTATTGCTAGATTTTGAGTTTACAGGAGGTGACACCCAAGACAGACTTCTTGACCTGGGCCCTCAGTTGACCCCAGCTTTTTCACTGAAACGCCTTGGTTTCTCTTGGACAGGAATAGAGAATTTAAAATAAACAAAAATCTGCAAGATGGAAGAAATGAAAAGTTGTAGTGATGAATTTACTAACAAAACCATAAGGCCCACAATACAACTAATCATAAACCAAGTTCCTCTGTGACATTCCCTCTAACATTTTAGGTCACAATGTACATCAAAGCATGTGCCATTAACTGCCTGCATAAATGTGCTTCATGAGCTCATCCCTTCCTGCCTCCCTTTTTCTGTTTGTAAAGCTGAGGCTGTATGATTAGACTGGGGCAGTGCTCTGAAGTCCAGTTTCTGACGAGTTGTTACAATAATTACTGCAGCAGATGTCAGAATCAAGTGAAAGCAGCCATTCAACAATCAAAGTACAAACCACAATCATCACTTACACTGTGTGCTATTGCAGGTACAGAACCAGCAGAGCAGAAAAATGTTCACACTTGCTTCTCGATGTAATCCTCTGTTAGGAGAGTATCTTCCTCCCACCCTCCCCCAAAAAGGTTTTTCCAGTACACTCTGCTGGCTTTAGCTGTAGCTAGAAAAGATACAGCTGCGTTTTTTGGCTTGTACAGCTTAAAGCTTGAGCTCAACATCCAGCAACAGCTTAGTCTGAGCTGTTTTACAAAACTATTTTTCTGTAAACATTTTCATTCAATAGTTGCCATGTGATATCTGCTCCCTTAAAGCATATTAGTGACTGGGTGCCTTATCTTCATATTGCCATACTGGTCAGATACTTACTTGGGAGGTGCTCTGAAAGCTGGGGACAGAGGCAAGACAGAGAACATTTAGGGAAAGCTGGATTCTGACATGGAGTCCTGTGATAGTGCAACAAGCTGCTGCTGAGCGACACAGAGAGCAGCTGAATGAGTATAGTCAGTTTGAAGAAGAAGTTTTAAGTTAGCCTTTAGCTCATGGCTTTGGAAACTGTCATTTGCAAGTGGACCACAAACAGGTCATAAAATGGAGAATCCAGGCTAGGGATTGGGGGTTTTGCACACATTGTCCTGCACCTCAAGCAAGGACCTGAGTACCTGAAAGTACTCAGGTCCTTGCTTGAGGTGCAGGACAATCATAAATGTAGCTAAATCATACAGTCTACAGAGGCTGCTTTAAGGAGACTGCTGCTTCCCACAGAGGTAAAGTCCGGCCAAGAATAGCATGTGTTTCCTCCTCTGCATCTAAGTGGTTGCTTATGTTCAAAAATGAATGAAATATTCAATGAAAACAAGAATCTTCACTGACACGATCACTGCTTCTTAGTATCGTTACACAAAATAGTCTTGTCTTGCCCAAGCGTGCCTGGCTCTCTAAGAATAATGGAGACAGGACAGTGTTTGGATAGCTGCTGTTTTTTCTGAAGAGTGGGGAGGGTGTGCCTGTTATGGGGGCATGTTCACAAAGGTTTTAGCCCAGAAAGAAAGAGGTACATCTGGAAAGAGCATAAACCAGGTTGCCAGACTCTGGCATTGCTACTAGAAATAATTATTTCTCAGGAAAGTACCAAAATGTGGCTGTCTGGTTTGCCCACAAGTATCCGGGCATTTTTCTTGGCAGGCACAGATACTGGCGGCTGTTAGGCATTTTGATTGCTGCCCCAACTAGTGTCTATTCCTTCTCTGCTGAAGATGGAAGAATACACTTGTGGTTTAATCACTGGCCTAGGGATTAGGCAAAATGGTTCTGCTCAGATTTTAGTCTGCATCCTTGGCCAGGTCACTTAAGCAAGAATTTTGAGAAGTGCTCAGCACCCACAAACGGAATCAGATTTTTCAAAAGCTCTCTGTCTCCACTGAGGCAGTGGCCAGATGATCAAAGGAACTTCTTAGAAAATCTGTCTGCAAGTGTCATTGTGAGAGCTACTGGGTGCTGATCACTCGTGAAAATCTGGTTCTCACTGAGGTGCCCAGATGGGAATCAAACTCTCCATCTAGGTCCCATCATGATGGGAAGGAAGACACTTGAGAATTTGGCCAGGAGCAATCTCTTGAAATGCTACACCAGCAACTTTCTCTGTGCCTCAATTTCCTCTAAAATGAGAATGATGTTGCCAGGATAAATTTATTAACCTGCTGTGTGTGAAGTTCTTGGATGCTTCTGAAGCCAGGAAAGGGAGGTGTAACATTTGTAGCATAGTGTCTTTTCAGACATACCAATCATCTGTGTAAATAGGACTATGTTAAAGTGACTGGAGCAGGAATCCAGGAGTCAGCTTTGCTCTGTGTACAATTTACAAGCCTTGAAGTTCAGGAGCTGATGCTTTTTGTTTGTCTCAAACCCTTGATCATGAGTCAGTACTTCACCATGCTAGGGGGTGTAACAAACAGATCAAAAGAACTCAGCCTTAAAAACCTTTGTGCTGAACAAAGCAGGGCCAGGAGAATACATTGTAAAGAAATGATGAAGCTGTTCCATTCAGCTGTTTGCCTTCTGAACTCCCTGCCGGCTGAGTACAGTAGTTTTATCATTTTCTTTCCTCACATGATATTTCTTTCCTCACATCCCACCCAAGTGTTTGGTACTTTTTGGGGGAGTTCTGAGGGTTTAGAGTTTTAACTCTACAGGACTGGTTACTCTTATACTAGATACCATATACAGTAGTATCTTTTGCAGGTGGGTTTTTGGATTTTAAGATCCAAGAACATTAACTTCAAAATGGTCCTTATTTTACTTTCTTCCTTTNACTTACAGCAGCTTCAGTTTTGTCTACAGATGTGGAAATCTGAAAGGTCCTGAACCTCCTGTAGTGTGTGCTGGAGCAGCCTTCCTTCTCTTTCTGAGCAGCCTTCCCTCACATGATGTGACATTTTCTTTCCAGCTGAGAGTGAAGCCCCCCCTCCCCCAGCTCCCTTAATTTTTGGCCTTCCAGCAATGTCGGCATCTGCGCGAGCTAATGCTGCCCAGATCCTTCTCCGAGGGGCACCGAGGGCTGGCACGCAGCAGCGAAGCCCCGGGGCTGTATCTCTGAAACCCGAGAAACCTCAAATGCATTGTGTTTCCATAAATGCTCCTCAGCTGAGCGGGCTGTGGGGAGTTTCTGCTCTCCTCAACCCTCGCCTCTCCTTTGGGAATGGGAGGCGCAGGTTGTAAATGAGTTTTCTGACGGCCCCTGTGCAGAAATGGCGCTGACATTGGAGCGTGAGGGAACCACACCCACCACAGGAGCTGAGAGGGGCTCCAGGGGGAGGGGGCCCAGCCTGACTGACAGGGGCCCCGAGCCAGGGCCACGCTTGGGCTGGCCCGGCCCTCACCACAGCCCGGTGAGGGTGAGCTGTCACCACCCCGCCAGGCCATGGCAGCTTTCCTCAGGACAGAGCTACCAGCAGGTAATGGCCACGGAGCAGGGTGGAGCCCTCAAGGTGCCCTGCGGTTTGGTTTTGTTTCAGAGTAGATTACAACACCATTACAACTCAATCGTCACTAAATGCAATTCGCTTGTTGCAAAGTGTGAAATATGTAAAATTTTCTTTAAAAAGGATGTTCTTTCGTGTTTGATCTTTGTATACTTTCAAGCCTAATCAACAAGAAGGGAATTTAATCCATGAAACAGAGAGCGTCTAACAAGCAAGCTCTGAGTGATGGCCGGGGGGTAGAAAAACTAATTACTTCTTAGTAGAATTGCCTTGTTAACGTTTAGGCCTTAAGGTTTAGGCCTTCACATGCTTCTGTCATCTTAGACCTAAAATTAGGGAGGTCAAAGCTCAGTTTGAGCTTAAAATGGCAACTTCTGTAAAGGATAATAAAAATGTTTTTACAAATATGTTAATGGTAAAAGGAAGGGTAAAACCAACCCTTGTTCTTTACTGGACAAGAGAGGCAACTTAGTAACTGCAGATGAGGAGAAGGCAGAAGTGCTTAATGCCTTCTTTGCCTCATTCTTTAGTGGGAAAATGGATTGTCCCCAGGACAACTGTCCTCTCGGATTGGTTGATGGTGCCAGGGAACAGAATGGTCCCCCCATTATCCAAGAGGAGGCACTCAGAGAACTTCTGAGATGCTTGGATATTCATAAATCTATGGGACCAGATGAGATCTATCCCAAGGTGATGAGCGAGCTGGCAGATGAGCTTGTGAAGCCACTCTCCATCATTTACCAACAGTCTTGTTGGTATCAACACTGGTGATGTTCCAGATGACTGGAAGCTGGCCAGTGTGACACCCATTCACAAAAAGGGTGGGAAGGAGGAGTAATTATAGACCAGTCAGCCTGACCTCAGTACCTGGCAAGATAATGGAGCAATTTGTACTGAGTGTCATCATGCAGCATCTACAGAATGGCCAGGGTATCAGTCCCAGCCAGCATGGGTTTAGGAGG